>CM060689.1:48525182-49090182 GCA_030686995.1 Artemisia argyi
TAACTGCAAGTGTTCCATGAAAAGCCTGATGTGTATTTGTTTCTTTCAGGTGCGTGCTGTTCGTCGTGACAATGGATCTAAAGTTGATATCCCTATGGCTGATTTGGTTAATAGAGTTAAGGCCATGTTAGATGATATTCAGCAAAGTATGTTTGATGTTGCTAAGCAAAAAAGAGATGCTTGTATTCAAGTTATCAGAACGTGGGATGAATTTACTGAAGCATTAAGCCAAAAGAAGTTGATTTTGGCTCCATGGTGTGATGAAAAGGTAATATTTTTTTTACCACTATTATATCTTAATAATGGCATGAGCCTGTCAATGAATCGGGTCTTATATAGAACATAATTTATGTGATCCGGGGATGACAAAAAATAATTTTGATTCAATAGGTCGACCCATATAATACTTGTGTTGAAACATGTGATCTGTTTAGGTCAATCCCAAATAAAATCTAAAATCCTAGTATGATCCCTCTCATACCCCAATGGCCCGACCCCTGACCCATGCTATGATCCATTACAAAACATGATAATTCTAGATGCGCTGTTGATCTGATCCATAATACGAGTAATATCCAATCCGATTTAAATTTGACCCCTTGAAACGCCTATCTTAACCATATTTGTAAGAGGATGTGAAAGCATAGCTCAATCATGTGTCCTTTTTTAGGCACTACTATGTTTCAGTCATTTGCCTTTTTTATTGCACATGTAAATGTATTGAATATTGATGCTTCAGGAAGTCGAGTTGGAAGTGAAAGCTAAGACAAAAGCGGAGACTGGTGCTGCTAAGACGCTTTGTTCTCCACTTGAGGAAGACCAGCCTGAAATGCCTGAAGGTATTATTAGAGGCTAATTATCTATACTACTATATAATGTATTTGGGACTATTCTATAATTAGAAAGGCTTAAAAATTCAGACTTTTACTTACTAATTATGGAAACAACCACCCCTAACAATCGCCCCCAACAATTTATAACCACCTCAACAACCACCCCAACAACCACTTTCCACCACCCCACCTCCCTCCTCTTCACCCGAACAATCCGGCCCCCGCATCGCCCGGGCACCTTTCTAGTATAAGAAAAAGGACCAGGGTTATCCAATTTGACAATTATGTGTTTCAACATTGAGTAAAAAAAGTAATTTGGTATTGATATACCTTTCTTTTTGTTACAGGAACGTTATGCTTTGCTTCAGGGAAACCTGCAAAGAAATGGACGTACTGGGGGCGAAGTTATTAAATGACCTTTGAGGAGTTTGTTTATGGTTTAACCATTTTTTGTGTTTGGTATTTATATTAACTCTTTCAATATTGTTATTTACCATATATATGTTTGAAAATCTTATTACTTTTAATGCAATTCTGGAATTCATGGTAGCAGTGATGATGATCCCGTTGTGTTGTGTTAAAAAAATCTTACAATTCTGGATATTATGGTTTATGAATGATATCATAATATAATATTAATGCTATTAAATCAGTCGAGTCTATGACATCACTATCGAAAACGTGAACAAAATGACATCCAAGTTAACATGACTTGAACTTGAAACATAACAAAAATCTTCAAACACAGCCTGAAACATGATTCTCACGTGTAGAGATACATGCCTTAGTAGTTGAACAGTGTGACACGAGTGAAGTAGCCACAAGATGTAAATTGTTCAATCTGTGGATAAAAGCACCACTGCCCTCGCTCATAGCCAAATTTTCAGCTCTTTCTCCATTAGGTAGGGCAAGATTGAACTTGTAAACCAAATTAGCGAGAGTAAGCTCATTAATTGCTTTTGAGTACTGAACAGCAGGACACCCTCTTCTTCCAGTACCGAAAGGGATCAACTCAAAGTAAGACCCATTACAGTCAATAGGACTATTTAAAAATCTCTCCGGCCTAAACTCCTCAGGTTCTTTCCACAAATTCGGATCTCTTCCTATTGCCCATGTGCTGATAAAAACTTTGGTTCCAGTTTTAATGTCATACCCCATTAAGTTGAAATCTTATGTTAATTTTCGTGGAATGAGTGGAAGTGGAGGATGTTATCGTAGAGACTATTTAAATACGGCGTTCAAGTAAGGTAGCTTACCCAAGTCGTCTTCTGTAATGTACACTTTACCTTGAGCTAATTCCTTCCTCTTCTTGTAGCTTTTTCATTGTTCGTGGATTTCTTATTAGTTCACTCTATGCCCATTCTATTGTGGAGAATGGTTGCACGGTTCCGCCAACAAACATGTCCTGCAAGAAATGAGAACTATTAGTTCTGTGTATGGCAAATATTTGATTTTTTTTTTAAATAAAGTAATTTTTATTTTTATTTACCACTACGACAAATACTTGATTTGTACAAACTTTTCATTATAAACGTGTAAGAAACTTTACGCTTATAAGCATGGAATATCAAATCCGTAAGATTTTATGTCCATATTATAGTAGAAAATGGTTTTAGCACTTATTAGCATTATTTAAAATTACGAAATTTGTCTACTATAAGAAGGCAATCAAAGAAAATACATTACTTATAAGAAGAGCTTTGATGTCATCTCTTTGGAAATGATGGCTATGTGTGTTGTCTTCTTTTTCTTCGAGCAACATGTCAATGAAACGTTGGTCTTGATCAACCACATAACTCTCGCCTTTAGTTGCCTCTCTTTTCTTATGCAAGTTCTCCTCAATCACAGCCTCAATAAACTCATCAAATTGTTTAACATGATGATCTAGTCTACCCTCCACGCCTCTTAACTTATCAACCCAAAATAGGCATGGCATGTAATCTGCAAACCTAAAATGACCGGTAAGCACAACAGAGTGTTCTATCATGTCCTTAACTTGTTTTCTCTCAAATTTCCTCCCTAAAGCTACCCTAGAAAATACATTATTAGTATGTGAAATAATCAACTCGCTAAAATTGACGATTGAACCACAACTTTCTCCTATTTTTTCCACTAAAAGTGTCACCTCTTCTTCTCTAACTTGTCGATATGACAAAACTTTCTGGTGACTTAGAAGATGATGAACGACAAAGGTTTTAGCATTCCTCCAATATTCTCCATAAGGACAAAACGTTACATCTGTAAAATTGTAAGTAATTTTGCCTATATTACTTGATTCAAGTCTATCTAAGAACATTAGCTCGTGGGTCTTTAAAATTTCACGGGCTGCTTCAACAGAAGATGCTACAAGCACGGGTACGCTGCCTAGGTGCAAAAGCATGAGTCGACCATGTTTTTGGGCCAATTTTCCCAAGGAACGTTGATTGCTTGAGGCTAATTGGTGAAGGTTTCCGATAATCGGAAGCTTCCATGGTGATGGTGGTGGGTTCTTTTGTGCTTTAGAATGCCATGAAACACGCGTGAAATGAATAGCTTTTAGAGCTAAAAGAATGAAGAATGGTAAAAGAGCAGAGACTATGATTTTGAAAACGAGAAACATTGTTTTCTATCGTAAATGCAATCAAAGTATACCAAAATGAAAGAAAATGATTATGTGTATGGTGTAAAGGTGGTGAACAAAGGGTGTGTAGATGTGTCTATATATAGATTTAGATTTTGGGCTTCTGAATGGCATAATAACGCAAACTACCACTTGGACTTATTTTTTCTTTCATAGGAAAGCACTTTGTTCCTACGATGATGATGTCATTAACGATGATGTCACAACATACATTAGTTTTGCCACTTCTGTTGAGTATATATATTTTATTGGTTAAATTCTGCTGAATAGATTTGATCGAGTGTCAGAATTTATTTGATGATTTTCGCGATACAAAGATCGTTTAAGGGAACCAAAGTGCTATATGTATATTTCTATATTTTCAGTGTTTAAATAACGTGTTTGGTGGTTTATCCCTCAAAAGTTTATCCCTCATTCGATTGGTGGTTTAGACTTAGGACTATCTCATATAATGTTAACTCTTAATCCTTTAAGATCACTGGCCTTCAGAATTTTTATTATGTTTTGAGTTTATGAAACATTAAGAATATGTATTCCTACATTCTTCCATCTAGTGCTTATAAACTTTATTTACTGCATTGTTCCAAACTTGTTGTTCAGATCGCTTGCGTGTATGTCCCTATCCAAATTTAAAAATGATTCTTAGAGCATTGGTACGGTTGAGCCGTGGATGTGGTGCTGTGGGCAAAAAGTGCTGCCACGTCAGCAAAAAAAGCTCCATGGCACCAGAAACCCCACGGTACCACATTTCAGGGGTATCCGTTGGCACCAGAATTTCTTGTGCTGTCGGCCTTTTTTTTTTTTTTTTTTTTTTTTTTTTTTTTTTTTTTTTAACAAAACTTAAAATATACACAATATAAACGTAAATAAACTTAATATTAAAAACACACATTACATATTAAAAAAACACACGATACATTTTTAAAAAATGCATAAAATTAAAAACCTAATACATAAATAAAAGCTTAATCCTCTTCGGGATATTTTGCCCGGATTCGAGCTTGTTGTGCCCTCACGATCCTTGCATTGATCGGATCCATCCTGCTTGTATCCATTTGTAGCACCCGCATCTCCTCGGCAATCTTTTGTGATTCATATAAAGTAACTCTCGCGAGTGACTCTCGCTCGAGAACATCCATCTTTACCTTGCGGTCTAACTCGTATTGTTGTTGCAACATTTCTTGAAACAATGCCGGGTTTGAACCGGAACTAGTGGTCGAGTTTGACGAACGTTGACTCTTGGCAACCCGGTACATGCCGTCTGGCCGTGGCAAATCGTCGGGTCCAAAATGCTGGGGCTCCTCGTTCGTAGGCCGAAGACGATTACGTCTTGCCAAAGTCGAGTCGGGATTTTTCCACTTGTGTTTGTCTTTCAAAAACTCTCAAGCGCTTATGTGTCTAAAATCATAACCCGTTGTTTTTTTAAACAATATGTGACAACGGGCCATAACATCTTTATCATCGTCCCCACTCATAACCGACGTTTCATCAATAACCAAATTAAACTTCTTGATATCTTTATTCATTGGAGTCCACTTTTCCGTCAACATGTTTTTGGTACGAATAGTATAGTTTAGCCTCTTTGCTTCCGTGTTGTATGCATCGAGAACTTTGTACCAAAATGTATCCCTTTGTTGATCCACACCCGTTTTTGGATCCTCGGATACTTGGATGTAACACTCCACCAAAAGATATTCTTCGTCTTGGCTCCAAAAAGTTCATGGTTGTCAGGACGGGACCACATCTTCATCGACCTCCTTTTCTTAGTACGGGTGAGTTCCTCATTGAGGACATCTTTGGGATCAAACTTAGGTTTTAACTTCCTATCGGTTTTCTTAGTACGGTATGACCTTTCAAACTTTTCTCCATCCGGATCATATAAAGTCATCTTCATATGCCATGATCCGTCACCTTCCTTAGGTGGCTTGTCCCACCTCCATTTACACTTATCTCCCTCTCTTTTCCACTTATTCATCTCTATATTAATAGGCATTATGCTTAAGAATTCAATCATCTTCCTAAAGATTAAGGGGTCCTCAAAAGGATCTAGCTCTTCATCTCTAGCTATGAGTTGTTCCACCGAATGTATCTTTTCGATGAAATCTTTTTCTAGATAGAATGGGCGTTGAGGTCCTATAAAGTTCCTTTCTATCCAAGGTCCATATATAGATGGTCTCCTATTCATCTCTAACCAATGTGGTGTCTGTTCATCCTCATAATCATAGCTATGTTTCTTAACATCGTATACCGACCAAGTGTCGCCCTCACCTACCGCTATCTTAGACTCCTTACAATCTATCATGGCGCTAGCGGTTGCTAAAAATCCTCTTCCTACCAACAATGGGCATGTAGTGTCACTAACCATGTCTAGGACGTGAAAATCCGCTAAGATAGTTAACTTCCCTACGTGAACAACTACATCCTTAATCATTCCAACCGGGTGGGCAATACTTCCATCCGCTAGACCTATCAATACCTCCGTCTCCTCTAACTTTCCTAGCTTAAGAGTGGTGAAAAGGGATAAGGGAATCAAGTTGAGGCTTGACCCTAAATCGGCTAGTGTGTCGAAAGCTTCGGATCTTCCTATCTTACAAGGCAAAACAAATATACCCGGATCATCAAGCTTTCTAGGAGGGCACTATAGTAGGGAGCACGGGCTAAGACATCAATGACGGGGCGTTCAAGGTGAAGCTCCTTGAATTCATCATCAAGGTTTTGCGTGGGAGGTGTTTCAACTATGCTTTTGACCGGTTTTATATCGGGTGTTTTATTCGAATGGTCCTTTTGAAGAATTTGGTTTTGCTTGAAACACGTGCTCGTTGATTTAACCGAGTAGTATTGCGGACAAGAAGTGGGTGACGAAACTGATGATATGGAATTAATGTTTAGTTTCGGATTCTTGACCGTGTCGCTTGGGAGTGCTCCCATTTCTCGGTCATTGAGAACTTTCAACAATGTGTCAATTTTGGTAGTCATCTCGCTTTGCTTTTGTTTGAAATCGGCTTCAAACTTAGATATGCGAGCTTCTTGAGATGCCATAAACTTGGACATCAATCCTTCAAGATTGTTGGTACTACCATAGTTGTTAGAAGGATTGTTATTGAAAGTACGGTTGGAGGGTGGACCGTTTGGTTGGTATCGATTAGGCGGATTGGAAGAATTGGCTTGATTTTGTTTCCACCTAAGGTTTGGGTGATTTTTCCAAGAGGGGTTGTAGGAATCACCATAAGGGTTTGGCACAGGTTTGAAAGTGTACCACTTATCTCCCGCTTCGTCGGTACACGAGGATGCGTAGTCCGCAAAAGCTGTTCCGGGGAGTTCCACACAATCACGAGTGTCATGGGGACCACTACATAATTCGCATGAAGAAGTGATTTTGTTCACTTGGCTTGAAGGCTTAGGAGCTTAGTAAGATTTCATGAGAAACTTGACTTGGTCCTCAAGTTCCATGATCCTACGGTCGGGAGTGCTAGAGTTGTTCGAAGGCAAAGATATTGCCTTGACCATTTTGTTCAAATCACGGGGATCATTCCAACTTTCGTTGTCATAGAGAGCAAGATCTTCTATGAGTTCCCATGATTGTTCCGCACTTAGATCACGTAGCTTACCACCGGCCGATTGGTCAATGGCTCGCCTTATGGAGAGATCGATATGGTCATAGAAGATTTGGACTTAGAGCCAAAGATCTATGCCATGATGAGGGACTTTTTGGAGTAAGTCCTTGAAACGAGTCCATGCTTCATAAAGAGTTTCATTTTGACGTTGTTGGAACATCAAGATGTCATTTCTAAGCTTGGTAGTTCTCCCCGGTGGGAAAAATTGAGCAAGGAAACGAGTGGTGAGATCATCCCATATGGTGATGGATCCCGCGGGTAAACGCTCAAGCCATTGACTAGCTTGGTCACGTAGAGAGAATTGGAATAGGCGTAATCGGGTCGACTCTCTAGTTGTAACATCAAGGTTTATAGAATCTACGATTTTAAGGAAGTCCTTGAGATGTTGATTAGGATCTTCGGAACGAAGTCCATGAAATGCACATCCGCTTTGCACCAACCGGATGGTGTCGGATCGCAAGGGAGACACATTGGCTCCGGTGAGCTCAATAGTGTTTTGATAGCCTTGGTTGCTAGGTCGGGAGTACTCTCCTAAGGTTCGGGGCCTAAGAGGTTGGTTATCTAGTGGTGGGTTTTGTTGTGGTGGGATGACGGGTTCAAAGATGTTACCATCTTCCATGATGTCGGATGGCGAAGAGTTACGAACAAAAACACGAAGAAATAAGATAGACTAAAGAGAACCTAAAAATATAAAAATAAAATCTTACTAGAAAGGAATCTAGCAAGTAGACCAAATAAAAAGAGATTCTAACCTAGACAATAACTATTCCCCGGGCTGCGGCGCCAAAAACTTGATGCGTAGGGATTGCACCAGGCTTTACCTCTCGAGGGATCTCGAGAAGCTTACAACCCCCACCAGGCAGTGTATCTGATCGATGTAGTATAGTATAATGACAAGTACCGGGGGATTGATCGTTCAGCTAGGAATAGTGTCGCTAGGATTAGAAAACCTAAAGACTAGGTCTAGAGATGAGGGATGATTCTTTTTGTATTTTTTATATTTTTATGAAAGCAATTAAAAATCTCGGGTTTGAAGGAGTTGGGCGGAATTAGTTGCTAGTCAACTAACCCAATGCTAAGATGCAATCAAAATAAAATATTAAAAATGAAAACAAACTATATTAAACTACAGTTGTGAGCAATATGTGGGAGAATTGTGTTTACTTAGATTTCACTACTCCCTAGATATCTTTTACATGTTAATTACTTGTTATAGTTGCGTGGATGACGGATTGTATTCCTTAATACCATTCATGGGGTGGCGTACTTACTTCCCCAATCCTATGAGCGCCTACTTCACTCCTATGTCGAGCCGGCTAAGAAGCTCCTAACATGGGATCACTAGAATTTGCTCATGCATTAAATACAACCAATAAAACCTAGTACACATCGGTTCATATTTCCTAAGACGTTCAAGCATGTTACACAATGGAGATCTGCCAGTTTTCTTAAGCCTAACATTGAAATCATTCATCCAATACAACCATAAACAAGTAATCAACACATAATTAACATCTAGGTTTCATTACATCTAAGCAAACACAAGATAGATCTAGCCTAGCATGTTGAAATCAAGACAAGCATAAGATATATTCAAACAACACATAGACATATTGAATGAATTAAGAGAAGACTTATCTCAATTGAACATGAAAGGATTCAAGGGGTGAAAACCCTTGAAAATACTGTAAAATACGACCTAGGGTTTACAAATTTCAGCCCTTGTAGGACCGAAAATATAGATGATTCATGTGGTTCGGGAGGTCTAGGTTGATGATTAAAGATGAACTCCATATTTAGTTTTAGAGAGAGAAAGTAGAGAGAGGGTGAAGAAAATGGATGATATTAAGATGAATGAATGATTACACAATTTCCCACACCCCTCATGGAGAGTCATGAGGGGTATTTATAGGCTCTACACATCACAAGTTTGCCTAGTTAACATAAGTAGTCCCTATTGGCACAACTTGCTACATATCTAGTCCATTTCACGTATGTGACGTTATCTTTATAAAAGAGCGAGGCTAACAATCTCCCTCCAAGATATCGTCACACGTGAATGGTTACAATGAGACCTATAAATACATAAACAATGTAAAATTACAACAATAGTAAACTATGTTGACGTTGTTGAAGCGCAGAGTCTCTGTAGTCTAGATACTGAGGCAGACTTGAAGTTCTCTTTTCTGACGATCTCGGCGTATGATCTTTGACACTGAGGACAAATGTATTTGTAGCTCTGAACTTCAACTGTAATGGTCTAGTTAGGTTATTACTCCCTCCTAACTAGTGTACCTTTATTCTTTTTCCTGCTCCCTCCTGAACCGACAACTCTCTTTTCATCACGCAGCGGACAAAGTAGATTCAAAAGTGTAGGCACATGGTTGTCGTTCAGGGAGCATCTTGACAATATAACTCACATAACATTGCACAGAAGGTTGGTAATACGCTCCAATGTACACATCATTAGTACTTCTTCGGTTCCAGTGTAAGCACAATTCCCTCGATCAACCAACGTACTAGAGATGAAACACTACTTCTTTTGGCATGTTCTTCTCCCTCCTGATGGTTGCGATTTATCGAAATCATCATACTATTTTGTGTACATACCATAATTACCCGTACTTTACACTTCTGATGCAATATAGATAGACCGTGTAAGCATAATTTGTGAGTATATGTCGCAAAAATATACTCTCAATACATTTCTCTCAAATCAACCTGTAATCGAACCTCCTTTAAATTCACCGGCTACTAGTAAATGACCACATATGGAGACAACCCGATATGACCAGCTTGAAAAAGAAGTAATCATCCCATCTTGTGACTTAATGCTTGTACGATAGATGTGACTTAATACCTATACTGAGCACTACAATGTAACTCCTTTAAGTATGAGGTTGCACGAAATATTCGCCACTTGAACAATCCACTACTTCGTGTGACACTGAGTACTACAACGTAACTCCTTTAAGTGATAGCTATACTGTGAGCACTACAATGTAACTCCTTACATCAGTAATAACTAGATTGTCAAGACTGAATTTTTTAATTTGCGCAGACAAGTTATCTTCAAAAGTCGTGCATCCAACCACCCCTAGACTTTGAGATAAATAAGTACACTTGTTGAAACGCCACTTCAAAATCAAATCGATAATACCGTACAAAAAATTCGTAGTCATTTTCTTTTCAAACCATAACAATTCTAGCCGTGAATATATGTATCCCCGTGAAATTATAATACCAAAATACCAATTATCGTCCAAATAATATCAACAACTATCAACAATTTATATCCAAAAAATAGATTTTGGATTCTAACTATTGACAGTGTAGTTCGTGAGTCCAATAATGACATCAATCCAAGATAGCAAACCAAACTAATCAACGCCCATCATATATCCAAACTAGTTCTTTAATGAAGCCCGTAGTAAATTGAAGTATCTTGGCCCAAAATGAAATCTTTAAACCAGATCCTTATACACTCTAAATGCACGGTTTATTACCACAACCCTAAATCACATACATAATTTGTGTCCGCCTACCACACTTGCACGCTCCTCTCACCAAACAAACGCATCTTCTTTTACAGATCAAAAACTCAAGCTCTTCTCATCCTCCAAGCAATTATCAAACAATAGTCATTCTTCACACTAAAAACCAACATGTTTCTAGTTACAACAAGAGCTCACAGGCGCGGCTTCAAGATCATTAGAAATGGTCTCGGGTAGGTTCATGTTTTTGTGATCATTAGAAATTGAACCGAATGGACTATTTTCATTTTGCTTCTTGTGAAAGTTGTTGGCTGATGATGTATACACTGAGGTCAACATATGAGATTATAGTATTTGGTTATTTGTCAAATGGTCTTCATCTACTTATCTCTTTTCGAAACTATGCACCTTTGTGTTTTCGAAACTTTAGTCTCATCAATTTTCGAAACATAGTAATTTATCGAGAACATAATTTTATCGAGATCCTCAGTTATCGAGAACCTGATTTTCGAAAATTATCATTCATAAGTTTTCGATAATTTTTCATAAGTTTTCGAAAAGTTTTCATCCATAACTTTATCGAAAATTTACATAACGTTTCGAGAATTCTTATACAAGAGTTTCGATAAATAGGGTTTGGTGTTCTTGAAAACCACTTGTGTTCTCGAAAACAGTACATATCGAGAACCTCTTATACAAGAGATTCTGATTTTTCCGGTGATTATTTCCCAGATTCGGTTGAGTTTTGACCTTTTTCTTGACCATTTTATTTCACGGTGATGGACTGATGGTGCAAAACAAGTCATAAAGGATGATAAAGTTATCAATAAGCTGTTATGGTCAAGGAAATGACACAAGACAGTTTGTGGAAACCTTGATAAAAGCCTGACCTTTTTGACCATTTTGGATACAATAAAACTTGTATAAACTGTCTACCATAAAAGTAGGAAAAAATTTTCCGAGTGCAAAAAAGATGGTAAAAAACAGCTTAAAACAAGTTCGAACCACAATAAATCAACAAAAAAAACACCATGAGCTCCGATACCAATTGTAGGACCGAAAATATAGATGATTCATGTGGTTCGGGAGGTCTAGGTTGATGATTAAAGATGAACTCCATATTTAGTTTTAGAGAGAGAAAGTAGAGAGAGGGTGAAGAAAATGGATGATATTAAGATGAATGAATGATTACACAATTTCCCACACCCCTCATGGAGAGTCATGAGGGGTATTTATAGGCTCTACACATCACAAGTTTGCCTAGTTAACATAAGTAGTCCCTATTGGCACAACTTGCTACATATCTAGTCCATTTCACGTATGTGACGTTATCTTTATAAAAGAGCGAGGCTAACAACCCTAGTATTCTCCACACAAGTTCCTCCTTAATGAATGAAAAATAGAAAACTATATATAGATTTTGATAGGTGACGTCATCAAGAACAAAATTCTGACGCCGTCATCTCGCCGCCAAATAGTTTCTCGGACTACCTAGATCTGGGTCTGACGCCGTCATGTGTATCCCTTATGCAGGCCATCACCAAAATTAGTCTTGACGCCCTTGTTGTGACGCCGTCAGGTTTTCACTGGGTCGTCATGGTTTTTACTCTTGACGCCGTCATGATCTTCCTCTTGACGCAGTCAGGTACTGTTCTCAGCATGGAAAATTAAGTCTTTGCCGTTTTCTTCACTTTTATACTCCAAAAACGTCCGAATTGCTTCCTTTTCCAGAATTCACTCCCAAAGTACCTAAAATCACAAAAGGAACGATTTAGGGCAATATTTGATCATATAAATTCAATTTCGGGCTTAAATGACCCCCTAAAAAGGGTTCATTTTTCGCCTCATCATCAATCTTCTGGTCAAGATATTCAGATGGCACAGGAAATGAGCGCGCTTGCTAGAAGATAGCTTGGTATCACTCGTGAAAGGGGCAGCTTTATCCTAGAGTTAGAAATGGCCGGGAACACATATGCTCAGAAAATAGGTGAGTATTTAAGAGAGGTTCAAGCGAAGGATGACCAAAAGATTATGCAAATGCGCATAATGGCGGCTGAGCTGGAGCTGAATGCTCACAACAATGATATCTTTATTCAGAAACTTAAGGGGCTGATGGATTTTTAAGTACGTGCCTACTAAGTTTTATGTACGCTGGTATTTATGAATGCAATTATGCATGTGCGTAAGTTTATTATGAGTGTTGCAGTAGTATGTACACTAAGTTTATGGCAGACTATTGTAAGATATTCGATTTAATAAAATGCCGTTTTAAATTCCTATTGTGTACCTATTTCCTTCTCTGTATCTGCCTGGTCATCTTCAGATAGGAGCCGTTTTGGTGTCTTTGAAGCACTTTGTTCATCCTTTTCGCCTACATCATCTTGATCCAGTATTGGCAAAGATGGTGGGACCATGCCCAGATAGCAATCGATAGTTTTAAATAATAGATGATGTGCATGTAAATTTTGTAGGATCAAATTGTTTATTAAATTTGTAAGGGTCACCTGTTTGAGTTTTTGCATCTGCTGGGTTATCTTGAAACAACGCTCTCTTTGCTTTGCTTGATCCAACGTCCATAACCTTTTTTTCAGCCACATCCTCTTTACTTGTTATTGACATAGGCGTTGGTGGCGTAGCTACATATTTACAAACAAATATTGAAAACCGGCTGGTGGAAATGTTATCTTTGAATAATAAAAATGGTTGGGTTAAACGATGTTACCTGACACTGCTTCTATTAGTTTGGTTGTTTCGTCTTTTTTGGGTTTTTTGTTAAAAACTTGATCCGGAACGAAATCTGTTGTTTGAGCTGTTGTGTTGTAATGGACCTGAAAAATGTTTTGCTCACCTTCAATTGCAAAAATCTCTTCAGGTATTTCTTGCAAGTCCTGCGTGTTATGTTTTGCCAGCAAGTATGGGCATGAATATGCTACGATATCATCTGCTGCAGGGCTGAAGAACGTGAGTGGAACTGTTGCGGATAGGTCTGCAATGTAAGCTTTGAAATTATACCTGCATGTTTGATATAGCGAAATGATGAGGGCCTTGCCTCAATTTAACGTGCTATTTTTTATATTGTGTAAAAGTTTGGTTAAAAAGTATGTACCTATAAGATGGTTTTGGTTGCATGCCATGATCCAGAAAACGATACGCTCCATCCTCTTCATTTACCTTGGAAGCACATTGATTGCAAGACATGTAATACCAACCTCTTTTTATGTTGATGCTAGTTATTGTTGCTTCAGTTGTGAATCGGACCCCCTATAAATTTTGTCGCAAAACATTAAGTATGATACTTTTACATGACAAAACGTATGGTTAAGTAGGTCATCGGTAGGTAGGAAACTTACTACATAGCTTCATGGATCTTGCTTTAAAAGTGTCTTTAATGGAAACCTGTTACGGAATTTTTCTTTTTCGATATCTTCATATGGGGTTTTACAAATCCGAAGTGGTGCATTTTTCTGGTACTTTTCTCTGAACCTGTTTGGTATTAAAAGATTATGGTCGATATGTCGTACGCAGTGTTTATGCGAAGGTGACATGACAATCAGGTTTTGATTTTAATGATTTTACCTTGCCCTTGCTTCCTCAGCCTCTGGTATTCGCGGGTTTAAGTAATACTGTGTTGCAGAAGTGGAGGTCAACTGGTAGTCTGCAATGATAGTGTTTGAGAACGTGGTAAGAATCTGCAGTGAAAGCTTTTATGGTGAGTAACAGAATACCTCTGAATTTTGTTACTCGGCAAGAGCTGACAGCAATTATAACTGGTTGCTCGAGTGTTTCAAGTTCAGCATTTTCAAAATTTTCAGCCATCTTGTCCCACATTGTAAACTCGACAACATTACCACTGCCAAGATAACACCGCATTAGATGAATGACAAATGCTGTTAGCCTACTTTTTACAAAGAAATGTTTTAAAGATAAGTTGATGTACCTTAAATTCTCGATGTCGATTTTTCGGTAGACAGTTACATCTTGATTGTCGTTCGGTTGACGCTTTAGCTCTCCTGTGGTGCGCAGACACCCCATATAATCTGTAAGCAGTTAAACAGGACAACTGTTAGAATTTGTTGGATGTCTATAATCTGATACGAAAAAGGTCACCTGTGAGAATTGGGTATTGCATTCTGCCCATTGCATCTTCTTTAGCAACTTTATACTGAAGGTGGTTGTACGAAACAAACTCAAAGTAGTGGCGTGGAATGCTTTCATTGTCAATAAGCTCAAATTTCGTTGCTCTTCCAAATCTGAGGCTTGTTTTGTTGTTGATGGTTTGTTGGTAGTTGCTGGTTGGCTCACATAAGAAGTCTGAAATTCTGTAGACCGATCCAAGCTTTATTTTTGGGCTGAAATAATCAATCTCCCTGACATTCATGTTTGCCTGTATAGCATTTCCCTGTCCATGAGTATCCATTGTTAGACAAATCTGAGATGCAGTATATTTTGTATATGTTAGCTGAAACTATACATACCACTTTATCTATCAAGATACAGCAAAAGGCAGTTTCTTTTTTTTTTTTTTTTTGCCGGAGACTCCAGTTTCTGTTTTTTTGCCATAAGTGACTGCAGTCCATTTTCTATATACTCTAGCTTCGAGTATTTTGCCGTGAGATGTTGGCTTTAACTCACGGATCATTGTAACCTATGGTGTAGTGCTGGTATGAACAATTTCCCCTTCATGAGGATGTGGCACGACAGCAAGTGCATCTTTCTCCATCGTACTAATATCATATGAAAACAAAGGCAGCTTTAAGTAAATGATTAAATAACTGTACAGAGAATAGGTATAGCAAGAGGAAGATAATGACAGATTGCAAAGAAAATCAGTGGTCAGCAAATATACCTGTGATGAATCAATGATACGACATTTATTTCAAAGGAAAAGGTAGTGAGATGCAGTTATGATGGTATCTTATAGAGTATTCATGACAAAAAGGTAACGCATATATATTTTTTTTAAAAGCATAAGTATATGCAGGATATTGTATATGTTAAATAGATGTGGAATGCAAAAAAAAAAAAAAAAAAAAAAAAAAAAAAAAAAAAAAAAAAATGCAAACTTAAAAGGCAAAACATTTTCACTTATAAAAAGAGCCATCCAGAAATCCAAAAAAGGCAGGCAAGAGAAAAAAAAGGTAAATCAATAACAAAACAGACAGTTCTTTTTTATCAACAAAAGCAATATCAAGAGTTATATATCTGGTGACAAAAGGCCGGCTGCACTTTTAATTTTTTTTAAGAACTCTTTGTAAACAATGTTTTTTGTAACATTTGCTAGTTTGTTTTCTTGTTTTTTAATAAGAATTTTTAACCCATTAGGAGATGTAGCTCTGGATAGAGCCACATATAACTGCCCATGACCGAGGACAGGTTCAGGAAGGTACACACCGATTTTGTTTAGAGATTGACCCTGCCTTTTGTTAATTGTCATAGCATAACAGAGTTTAATAGGGAATTGGGTTCGTTTGAAAACAAAAGGAATATCTAGATATTTATGAATTAAGGATATCCTGTGTATGAAAACTTTTTCACCAACTCTTGTTCCCGTGATGATCTGCACTTCAATAAGCCTTGACATTAGATGTGTCACTATCATACGTGTCCCGTTGCATAAACCGCCCGCCAAGTTAACATTTCTTAAAAGCATCACCGGCGATCCAACTTTAAGCTCTAGTTCATGTGGCGGGAAGCCTGGTAGCTTAAATGTGTTAAGATATTCAGGAGGATATAACATCTCAGCTTCTGCTCCGTTGTTCTGAATTGGTATGGCTATATCATAGCTTGCATAAGTCTTAACCTGACCTTCAACCATTGACAAAACTTTTGAGTTAATGATATCTGTTGTTTCATTTTTGGGACAGACAATTGCTTTTTGTTGCAGAGTTACTGCAGAAGGTGTTTGAAGTGTTGGTTGATCATAGATGAAATCTATCAGGTTTGATAGACCTTCTTCATCATCCTCTATGCAATACCTAGAAGGTATTTCAACCCATGATGAATTTGTGTTGTCTTCCTCATCAGGCTGACCAATATTACCATCACCAACATCTAGAAGCCATGCTGCAAAGGTACGTGCCGAACTTCGTTCCTCTACATTAAGATCTTACCGGAATAATCTCATGTTTTCTTTAAGTGTCATGAGCCGGAAGTGTGCCCATAGGTGGGATTGTGCAATGGACGATGCGATCACCTCCATTTTTGGTGCGCTTTTTTTGACTGGAAGCTTTTGCCGAAAATCCCCGCCTAAAATTATTGTTTTCCCTCCGAACAAAACATCTGGCATATCTAGTATGTCTCTTAGAGTTCGGTCCAATGTTTCAAAGCATCGGCGATCATTCATGGGTGCCTCATCCCAAATAATGAGGTCGGTATCTTTTAACAAATTTCCTACTTGAGTGTTTTTTTTAACCTTACAGAGTGACTCATTTGTTAATTCAATTGGAATTTTAAATCGTGAATGTGTAGTCCGTCTTGATGGCAGAAGTAGAGAAGCAATGCCAGATGAAGCGACTGCTAAAACGATCTTTCCTTCACAACGCAAGGCACTAATGATTGTTTTCCACAAAAAAGTTTTACCTGTTCCTCCATGCCCATAAACAAAAACTAACTCTTGCCTACCTGCTCTAAAAGCATTTATGATGAGTTCGTAAATGTTTCGCTGATCGCTGTTTAGTCTTGGCACGGATTCGTCTCTTTCCTCTGCCAATGTTGTTCTGTTGTAATTCTTCTCTTCCATTAGAAGGCGGTTGCTCAACTGTTCCATCAGCTCTTCCGGAGGAAATTGCAAAGCATAATTCTGAACTGATCTGCCACTACTACTCAATATTATCTCCAACTCATATAATATGTACCCCTGTAATTCAGAATCATTGACATAGTAGTTGGGAATACGAACCTTCTGAGAGATAATAGCTGGAATATCATGGCCCATTTCTCGCCAGTATTTATGCCATAGTTCCAAAGGGTTTGCAACTTCAGAGTGAGTGAGTATCTGCGCAAAAAGGAACCTCAATTCTGGCGATGATGCTGAAATGCATGCTTCTTGAAGGGCTGTATCCCATTCTCTATCGTCCCCAAGTAGACCAAGTGCCTGGCATGCAACGCGATATGTGGGACAGAAAACACTGTTTATTGTTTGCACTTCTGTAAAGCCTTTGCATCCTTTTTTATGGCACAATAACATCCTTAGGTAAAAAAGCTCGCCTGAAGTTGGATGTACATATGCTAGCCTTCCTATTGAAGATGTGTTAGTTTTTCTGCGTGACCAAGTTTTCTGATTGTCATACCAAACATAATCGGATGGAAACTGCGAGTATGTCAAATGGCGGCCATCTTTATTTTCAAGATTGTATGTAAACCATTCTGTGAGTGTTGTTGCTTTGCGATCGCGGCGATTCACAATTGACTCCAAATTGTCACCGTCTCGAAAGGTTACATGCTGCATGTTTTCTAAATGCACCGAAAGAATCTGCACCGCCGATTCTCTACTGTGTATCTCAAATTTAAGAATTCTCCAACAGGCCTCGTGAGGACATATGAACCTGCCATCAAGGAAATTCTGAATTTCATCAATGTATGTCTGCGATTGTGCTGATGAAGTGGAAGCTTCACCGAGAGATCTTGTCACTTTGGCAAAGATTCGATCAGTCCCTTTTGATATATATTTAAATAGATATTTTATTAGCATGCTCCAACCGCAATACTCCACATTAATGTGAGCTTCGAACGCCAAGCAGAGATCACGGTTATACGGCACAACATAGGTGTTATCAAGTTTCATCTGGCCTTTTGTTACAGTAACTTTCGACTGCTTTCTTCGATAGTGCGGATAGCCTTTGTCGTCAAAGAAAGTTTCGTTATTGTATTTTTTTGGGAAATTTTTCGTACATGTCTCGCCTTGCATACATGGCGTGTTTAAATTGGCCTTCCCACATGGTCCATGCATCATAAGGTCTGAGACAATTTTATAAGCACGTGGCTCAAAATCTGGATCTAGTAGCTCTGCCGAAATATAGCGGTCAACATCTTGAGCATCGATGATCTTGTCTGACGAAGAAACCCAAAGAAGTGTGTAACAATGTGGCAAGCCCCATTTCTGGAATTCAACCGTGTACAACACTACACAGAAAAAAAATTAAAGAAAAAAAATAAATTTGAAGTATGGATAGTAAAAAGAAAAAAGAAAACTAAATCATGACATCATACTGAAATAGCAAAAGATGCAGGGACTAAGGCAATACATCGTAATAAAAAGTAATTTTTTAAAAAGCATGGAAAAACTGTTGCGCACCTCCTGTGACCCTGCCAAATGTTCGCCTTTGCTTTATAAATGTCAAGAATGATTTAATTTTTTGTTCAAAAACTCTACACACTACATCTGCCCTGTCCGCTGTTGTCAAATGCGGGAAGTCAGCCATGTATCTGCTGATCTCCGGCCACTTCACATTGCATGTGAATGTTATAAAAAATTGCGGATTACTAAGCACTCGGCAAATAACCAATGCATCCAAGTAATGACTATACATATATCTTGGACCTCCAGTAAATGAAGAGGGCAATATAATCCGTAAACCTGCCTGTGAACCATCATGATCTCCTCTTGAAACAGCATCATAGAGGCCTACCAAATACTCGCCACGAATATCATTCTGATGTGTTCTGTAAAAGTCCATTCGATTTTGTTCAATGCAACAATAAACACTAACGACGTACTGCTGAAAAAGCCTTCCAGTCCGAAAAAGCAAATCATATTGATCATGCCTCAGATGCAACTGATATGTGTAGAACGCATTCATTGTAACCCGTTTCGGTTCATCATCTGGATTTGCTGTTCTTAAGAAGAGCTTAGTATGAAACCCTGGCTGACCATAAATGAAAATCAACGGAAACTGTAGCGACATGTATGATTTATGAAGCTTGCTAATTCTTTTAAGCGGACCGTCTCTGTATTCAAGGATAACATCGTAGTCTGACTCGCTTTCTGGCCCACAATCAAATACAATTCCTCCTAGACTTTGTGATGCTGGAAGCTCATAACCACGACGTCTTTCACCACTGTAAAGCCTGACTTTAAATTCTGGCACATCTGCCTGAGCACATTTGTCACGGGCAGTCCTGAATATATGCACCAGCTCATTGTGAGTGTCTAAAAAGTGAATCAGGCCTTCGACAATCTGCGGATCCAAAGCAGGCCTGTCCGACTGTGAAAAGTGGCCCAATCTATTACGAACCTCATTGTGTGTGTCATAGATATAAAGCTGTAAGAATTTAGGATCAGCATCACCAGTTGGAATAAGTGTGCCAATTTTATGATATATTTTGCCAGAGACCTTAAAAACATATTGGCCTCTCCCGTGATTAACTGTTTCGTCAACTGTTGCGCCAAACGAAGTCATGGAAAACATTTGATTGTAAGCCCTGATGTTTTCCATAAAAGCATTTTGTTGAAGGAGATGCTTTATATATTCGGGTGGATCTTGTTCAGGTCGCATAAGAACTCGACCATTGCCACAACATAAGTGGTAGGTAGGTGCGCCACTTCCATAGTCATGCCCTTTCAGCCGTTCGCCATACCAAAAAGCAGCATTGCAATGTGGACATCGCTCACTGCAGTCCCCTAAATCACTGTACGCAGGTGATGCATCTACATCAATGAATAGACTGCTATTAGCCAAAACTTTTGAAGATGCATGTTAATACCGAAGATTAAACACAACAAAAGTGAGAACTAATATTCGCACTGACCTGTGTAAGAAATTGATGGCTCACCAGCATTGCGTGGACCATCATCTGAAGCACCCTGTAAACTGGCGAGCAAGCGCCGCTGACGTACAGATCTTCCTGAGGCTTGGCATCTAGCCCTGGTCCTTTTATTAGGTTGTTGGCTAGAATCAGCAGAATGCATAGCACTTTGCTGGGCAACATAATGCGGCTTTTCCGCTGGTGTGAAAAGAAAATGAGAATAAAAAATAGGGAAAAAGCTGGGCGTAAACAATAAAAAGAAGAATGGGAAAATTACACAGCTCACCGACACAGGGGGTCGACGGTCCACCAATGTCGCTGGCATGAGTATACGAATTTCCTAACGACCTACGTTTCGCTGAGACACGTCTTGCATCTGATTTTCGTTTGCGATTGTCTGTTTGCTGGGAAGCCTCAAGTGTAACATTAGGTTGGACAGGAAGGTCTGCACATGTTTAAGAAACTATGAAACGAAAAGGCAACACCGTCTGAAAACAACCTCTAGCTAAAAAATGATAATTCAAAAGGAAAGACAGATATGCACCTTCAGGTGTATGAACGACTTGTGGGTGGATAACAATGTGCGTCTCGGTGTGCGAACCAGGCGTTTGCATATGGCTGTTGGTCAAATCATTGGCCAAGTCCCTTTGTTGCATACTTTCTTGCGGTTGGTGACCATGGTATACAACTGCCTCTATCAATATCAAAGACAATCATCAATAGGCTAAATTGTTATCGGGCATGAAGCAAATGGGAAATCAGATATCGCATGTTAAAATATAAAAGGAGCAATCTTTACCTGTGGGATCAGTCGAAGCTTGACCAACGGGTTGTATATTACTTGTTGGATTACATGATTGGAGTGGGCCACTAGCAACCTTTTTGGGTGGTCTGCCTCTTCTGCGAGTCTGATTCGAGGTTGTTGTGCAAGGAGTTGATGGCTCACGAATAGGATGCATATCGTTTTTTAAATCAGTTGACTGGGCATGCGGACTATTAATCTCTTTTCGCGGCCTGGCTCTCTTGCGAGGCTGCTGTGAGAGTGGTGTGCAAGCAGTTGATGGTTGACCAACAGGCTGCACACTATTCGTTAAATCAGATGGTTGAGGCTGTGTTTGGACGATCTCTTTCCGCGGCCTGCCTCTTTTACGGGTCTGGCGTGAACAATCGGCATCACGCATCTGCTGTGGACAATCAATTCTATCAAAAGACAGCCCTACAACCCTAAAAAAAATAAAAAAAAATAAATAAATAAATAAATAAAAAATAAAAATAAAAATATATATTATAATAATGCCGAAAATTTCATTAACCGATTTGCTGAAACAGCCTGAAGGAGTGAAAGTCAATATTTGTGGAATAGGTTCTAACGAAACATGCAAAACCATGGCAAGGCACATTACCATGCATCTGATTAGGCGGTAAGTCTGCACTTCATGCAGGGAATTCCTTGACATAACTCTGAGGGCCGAAACCGTTAGACGGTTCTACAATAGCAGACTCTGGTTGCTCAAAACCATCTGCCAAAAAGAAAAGAACATAAGGATTAGAGGTTGTCCATGTTAAATCGTAGAATAAGGAGAACCATATAAACAACGAATAACAGAAAATCCAATAACCTTTGCCAGAACGATTTGGTGATGCAGCGAAACTTTCCAGTGCAGGTGTTTCAGGGGCTGACAGGGCCGGTGTAGCAATGCTACAGGGCTCATACACAGGATATCCATCCATATTTTTTTCATTGTTTTGTAATAGTTTTTGAGCTGAGCGTTTATGAATATTTTTAAACTGCGCAGACAGTTTTTGCTACATGCATACACAATTGTGCAAATAGCAAGTACAGTGAAGTTAAAAATGAAGCAATGTAGAACTATCAACATATTTGCATTAATTAACATAAGCAATAAATGTATTATTGAACGATAGTTTGTAATAGAAGATTTGACAAAAAGAGACCGAAAAAAAAACGGCAAAAGTTAGTATCATCAAAAAAAAAAAAAAAAAAAAAAAAAAAAAAAAAAATAGAGAAATGGCAGGAAAAGATGAATAACAGATGCAATGACATGAAAAGGTTGTACATAAAAACACAAATTATATAAAACATACATCATCTTCTCTAACCACAACCACTATGCACAAAGAATACCTCCAGCCTAGCCTCAACCATATGGGTAAACTCCACCCAAAAAAAAATAATAAAAATGAGAAAGGGAAAAGAAAAAAAGGGGGAAGGGGTAAAAAGAGCAGGTAAATACATGAATCATTTCCCAAAAGGGAATGTACAATGTCAGGGCATCTACAAACCTGGGGCATGATTTAATGAGGGGAGCATTTAAGAAGAATGATGCTACAAACATTAGTAAGAGGTCTAAACACTAAGCACAATAAATGAAAACATGGTAAATCTATTCACCCACAACATTAAATAAGCATATGAAAACCTAACATTAAATG
This sequence comes from Artemisia argyi, assembly GCA_030686995.1. Taxonomy (NCBI): domain Eukaryota; kingdom Viridiplantae; phylum Streptophyta; class Magnoliopsida; order Asterales; family Asteraceae; genus Artemisia; species Artemisia argyi. The sequence goes on from CM060689.1 coordinate 48,547,942, forward strand.
AGAGAAAGCTTGCAGCAAACTTATAAGACATAACACAACTAAAAAAAAAAAAAAAAAAAAACACCTACAGCAAATAGGAAATCAACCCAACACCAATGATAGAAAGCAAGACAAACAGGGATCACACCTTTCGCAAACCCTTGGAAAGAACCCGGAAAGCTGATGACAGTGTTACACCTAACCCTGATAAAAAAAAAAATTGGCCACCTAACCCAAGGATGATATGATATAGCAGAACAATGAAATCATGTGGATATAAAAGAAGGTGCGACTGTAGCCATGAACACATGGCAATCGCACATCCACAATTGGAAAACCCAATGGTTTTTGTATACGTTCGGATCGGGCGTATGACCGGTTGAGGAGTCGGAGGTATACCCGGCTGGATCTAAAAGGCGAGCTAAAGCTGTGAGTGGTGATGAACAGGGTGGGTGGTGTCGGTCGGTATGATATTATACCAAAGTGCCAAATGGGCTGACCCAAGCAGAGGAAAAAAAAAGGCCCAAGAGTTACTATTCATTCATTCCTGATAAATGTTATATAGTATAATGTATGCTACATATAAAGGCAAAATAATTTTGCTTAAAATTTAAAACCTAAAAAAAGTAAGTAATGTTGTAAGACTAAAATACACTTACTTATAAAAGGAAACACAATTTATTAAAAACTTAAATACTTGATTACAATTAAATTAGTAACTTTACTCACTCTCGTTTACTCCAAACTCATGTACACATAACAAAAATCACACACAAAAATTAACGCTATTATACATCATTGCCGCAATACGCGATTAATCGTCTAGGATTTAAGGGGATTTAAGGAAATTTGCATAAAAGCCTAAGTAATAAATTTATATCTTTGAATTATACGTTTCAAATGGCATCTCGGTGAATTTCAAAGTCATTCAAAAGTAGGGGTGAGCATTACCGACCGAAACCGACATCCCGACCGAATCCCGATACCGATTCATCATCCCGACACCGAACCGATCGTAAACGGTCGGTAGTCGGTTTGGATTTTCAGTAAATTCGGTAGTCGGGTCGGAACGGGCCAAAAACGAAGAAAGAACAAGCAATACCGACATCCCGACCGATTACCGATCCTGACCGAACCGACCGACACAAACCGACTGGTAATCGGTTCGGGACTCAGTTATGATTTTTGCAGGTTATCGGGATTCGGGCTTGTCGGTATCGGGTCGGGACGGGTCGGTTCCGACCCGATGCTCACCCCTATTCAAAAGTCTTCATGACAACTTCTAATAAAATGTGGTTTTAAAAATCTTTCATTTGTTGATTCACACTAGACAAATAAATCAAGTATATCCAATTGATGAATTAAACATTGACCTTTGAATAAAAAAGCGCATTGGAAATTTAGTAGGTAATTTACTAATTTGTTTTTTACCTTGTGAATACAATTATATTATCAAATGAATTCATATTTTATACCAGAGTAATTTATCATTCACGTTGAGTCTAGGTTTAGTTTCTCATCTATCTATTATATTTAAAATTTGATTCACTCTAGACAAATAAATCAAGCATTTCCAACTTATGAACGAAACATTGTCCTTTTAGTAAAAACGCGCATTGGAAATTTAGTACCTAGTTTGTTTTTACTTTTGTGAAACAACTATAAGGGTACCCGCGTAATGCGGCGACGGGTACCCGATGACTATTTTTGTGGCGAGCAAATGTTCATTTTAAACTTCCTTATTTAGCATGTCTCAAATAATATAAAATGTTAGAGATATGTTTTTTTTCAAAAGTAAAACGTCTAAATTATTAATAGTGTAATGGTTAACACTTTTATTTTTCAAATTTTAGCATTAAATTGATGGTTAATAGTGAGTATTTCTTATAAACACTTACATTAAAATGTATCATTATTGGAGGGAAGTTACACATGGTTTAAATGAGACTTAAATTTTCTTATTTTACATTAACTAGTTATAATACCTGTGCACGCACAGGGTTTTTAAAATTTCATTTTAATTATGTATTATTATCGATTAAGAAATGAATCACTTAACATGTTTCAAATGGTTTTAGTTGGTGGACTAAAAATAAAAAATCATATGTATATGTTATAACCTACCTATTATTTTAAGAAAATGCTTTTGGGTTAAAAATTATATTTTATTATTAAAAAAAATCACATGATGATACTTGACTTGCATGAGATATTAGTGATATATGCTTTTAGTTTTGCAAACTCGTGCTATCAATTTACGATGTGTTTTGTAATTGTGGTATTTCTTTTACTTATATTTTCGTTAAAATATGTAGCATGTTTAGATAGCTTTGAAGATTGATTCATTTTCTTGATTATTAAAAACCATCATATCATTTTTACTAATGTACCTTTTTGTTTGAAAAGTTGTATTTTCATAAGTTTGTGTTATTTACTTCTCATGTTTGATTATAAAATTACCAAATTAATATAGATGCTTACACTAAAGCTTATTTATTACATAAAGAGAAACAAAAAAAGATGTAATTGGTAGAACTCAAATTTAATCTTAAGTTTATATATAATATATAAGAGTAATTTTGCTCTAATCCCGAACTATATAAGGAAATTATTATTACTTGTATAAGTAAATTATAAATGCATGAAAAAATAATAAAGAGTACATTCGAAAGTCTTTTAGGATTGTTTGAATTCTTACTGACTTTTCACTTTAATGCAACTTTTTTCACAATTGGCCTAAATCATCAAGGTAAAAGACACCCATATTTTAGACCGTTGGTTGCCACCCATAGTATTATCAATGATATCAAACACCTGTTAAGTTTCATTAACTCATTCAAAGACAAATTATACTCCGAAAAGAATTCCTACCATAAAATCCCTATATAGGTACTAAAACACATCTTTGGTACATTAAAATACATTCATGTATTATCTAAATCAGCCACTCAACTAAATTATACATTCATATCTTGAGCAGGCGTAGAAAATCCTTCCACGAAAATCATGTGTTGATACTTAATCATCCTCTAAAAAACGCACACAACAAATTGCATTACACTTTAGTGTGTGCGATAAGATGATAAAACTGCAAAAACCACTAACCTGTTGCATTATAGTGAGGATAACAACAAAGTTAGTCATAACATCAAATAAGAAAACTTCATATTAGAACTAAAGGGGTGTTTGGTTATGCTTATTAAAGGTGCTTATTGGTTTATTCAATTACCATAACACATTAAGTGTATGATAAAGCTATAAGCTTTTTTAAGAAGCTTAGTGAAAAACCCCTGAACTTACAACTAATTATATTATAGCCTAGTGTGTTTATAGTAAAACACAAATATTAAGTGTAGAAGTTTTCAATAAAACATAAAAAAGAGTTACTAAAAGTTGGTGTGTGTAACAAAAAAGTTTAACCATAAAAAAGGTTACTAAATACTATCAGCTAGATAAGGCATAAGCCAAAATTCTGTTGAGGTCTCTTTCAGATTCTATTCAGAAGCAAAAAGAGGTTTACACATGAATCATAAGTATAGAATAATGGTTGTATTTCATATCCGTGATTACCAACTCAATAACATTATCACAGTATAGTAACATAATAACCTAATTAAAATTATATATTCTTGCTGAATAATTCTCATGTACATACTTTTAATTCATTTACAACGGCCAACTATTACGGTTTTTTTTGTTTTTTTGTTTTTTTTTTTTTTTTTTTTTTTTTGATAAAACATCACGTCAGTGAATAAAGTTAGGTTATCACTTGCATTTTTTTTTTTTTTTTTTTTTTTTGGATTTAAGAAGTGATTGTTATCAAATAAGGATTGTGATGCGTGCATTTTTTTTAATATATAATTTAAAGAAAACACTTTCTATATTAAACAATGTCTATCTAACCCATTTATTTATTTGTTATTATTATTTTTAATAATTAGCTTTGTATAACGTTTCTAACTGACAGACATGTTGAGGTTGAGGTTGATTTTGTTGTTTAACTTTAACTATTGATAACATGTTGAACAAAATGTGTGAATTTAGTAGCACATAATGTGCGTTGATGAAGTTAAAATATGCTCCGTAAAGTTTTTAAAATGTTTTTATGGATATCCATATACAAATTTTAAATAACAATTTCATGAGTCGTTGTTATAAGTAGAATCGCATATATTTATTTTCATATCACAGTATCATGCTTACCATTTGATATTTATATTCCCGTTACTAATAATTTAGCCGTATTTCAAACCCGTGTACGCATAAATTAAACTTTTAAATAGTAACGTGAGTCCTTATTTAAAAAAATATTCTAATGGATAAAAGTTTGAAACTAACATTAGTTTAAAAAAAAATATTTAACGTATATTAAAACTAATTCGCATATTTACCAAATTTTGTAATTTTAATAGATGAAAGTTTAAAAATTAATACTAATACTCATGTAATTTTAAACAAAGTTAATATTATAAAGTATAGGGGTATAAAGTGTAAGGGGTTATTTGTGTTTTTTATAAAGTTATTAAAAACATGAAAACTTGTAATTTTACACTTTACTCTATGTAAATTATTTAAAATTCAATCACTAAAGTTTTATTAATTACTTCATCTTTTTTTAAGTTTTTGTTTTCATAAATTTGACACCTATATTTTTATGCATTTTTTTTCTTAACCAAATTTCTCCACCAAATTTATTAAGTTTGACCAAAATCAATTTAATTTTGACTTTTTATTGACCAATCACGTTACTCGATTTCGCCTACATGGCAAAATCGAGCTCTGCTATTGGCCCAATTTTTTTTTCAATGAGAAGGGATTTACAAAAACACTCCGAAATGATGTAATTCTTTTATTATATAAAAGATTTTCTACTTTTCCTTTTATAGTAATGTTTTTTGTCTTAAAATTTTAAGACTTCCTTTTATAGTAAGTCCCAAATACTTTATAATGTAGTATAGAAATTATCAAACGACTTCATATTTTATACTTGAGTAATTTATGATTCTCGTTGAGTCCAGGTTCACTTTCTCGTAGTTTTAACTAGGGGTATGCACGGTTCGGTTTGGGTCGGTTTTTGGCTAAAACCGAAACCGAACCGTAATGTTCGGTTTTTATAGAACCCAAAACCGAAACCGTTCGGTTTTTGGCGGTTCGGTTTTTTCGGTTTATTATCAGTTTCGGTTCGGTTTTTTGGTTTTTTCGGTTTCTAACCGTTTATATTTGGGCATGAAAAATATATACCAACAAACTTATATTACATAAAAAATTGGTTATTTTTATTTACTTTTTTTTTGTCAATCTAATATTTATTGCATAAACCTTTAATTACACACATATAAATAAGAAACACACATGCAAGTGAACATACATATAGTATGATCATCGTCATATATTTATTAATATATTCTAAAATAAACACACGACACGATAAACACACATATAAACATAGACGTTAAGATAAATATATTATAAATCTACCAACAAAAAGAATATGAATTTATAAATTTGATTTATTTAGTTATTTATTCATGTTATATTAATTATATATCATTATATAATAAAATCGGTTCGGTTTGGTTTTTGGACGAAAATCGAAACCGAACCGTATTTTTCTGTTTTTGAAAAATTAAAAACCGAACCATCGGTTTTTAGTTTCGGTCGGTTTCTTCGGTTCGGTTTCTTCGGTTTTCGGTTCAATTTCGGTTTTTTCAGTTTTGTTTGCCCACCCATAGTTTTAACTATATGTCATTCACGTCCACTAGTAGTTTTAGCTATATTTATCAGTTAACATTTTTATATAAAACAAAAGGGACTTTCGTATTTCAAAAAAAATGGTTTCTTATTAGGTAATAATTGAATTATTTTTTTTTTAATTTATAAATTCATTTTGTTGATATACTATACAAGTAGAGGATAAATACAAAAAAATATAGATAAGAAGCAACTAACAATATGATTAAACTTTTTAAATGATTATCTTTAATAATAAAAAATTATAATTAAAAATCATAAATCAAACAAAATAAAACAAAGATTAAATTATTTATTTTTTAATAAATAAAAATATATTATTTTAAAAAAAAAAAAAAAAAAAAAAAAAAAAAAAAAAAAACTCGCACATGCGCGAGTATTGTAACTAGTATATTATGAAACAAAATTAGTGTGCCGTTAGAACTACTAAATGAAATCAATTCATGTTACTACACTAACCTTTCTAAGGTTCGGGTATAGATTGACTTAAAAGTATATGTTAAGCTAGAGAGTAATCGAAATAATAAAAAGGTGACAAAAACCTAACAATGACCGAGTTATTTCTAGTTTCATTTCCCACTTCAGGTCAACCGACATAGTATGTTTTTATGATAGATTTGAGTAGAACTTCCAATAATCTCCATATTTCATTATTAAACTAGCAAGATATCCGCGTATTATGACGGCGGGTACCCCGTAATTGATATTTTTAACGAATAAATTTTTTTTATTAATTCATTCACGGTGACAATATGTTTAGAGTTGGCGAAAAGCTTTTTGCATTCAAGATAAATTATAGAAATTCTGAGATCATTGATAATATCTTATCTTATGCTACTTTCAACTTTTTTTTATTTTTTCTATTTTGAAAGTTCGGACATAACCGAATATATTGTTAAATTTTTTTTAAGTGTTTTGGTTTATATTGTATCATGTGATAAAATGGTTGTACTTTTGAGTGAGCGGGTGTTTTTAGAATAGTATTAATTATATGTGTTGAATTGATGTGTTTGTGCTTTAAATAATTGTAAACATTGTTTTCTTACTTATAATGCTTAAAAAGTATTTATAGAAATCTTTTGATTAAGAAGGAAGTGCTAAAATGTACTATTATAGGTTTTTATAGGTTGTATAGAATTTTTTTTTTCTTTTATTGTTATTATTATTATTATTATTATTTTATTTTATTTTATTTATTTATTTTTTTTATTTTATTTTATTTTTTTTTTTGAACTTGGTTGTATAGATAACATTTTAATGTTAAAAGCTTTTCAAACATGCATTTACCATGATTTTGAGTGAACTAAAAATCACTCAAAATTATTATTGAGACTCTAATTAGATCATCAGGTGTTATGGCTTGAGTTGTTTTGTCACTTCATCTTTATTTCAACATTTCATTTTCCAAATTCACACACCAAAATACATTTACACTCAAGGCTCCAGCCATTTCACCCCTTTTGAAACTCGTCATACCCAATTAAAATACAAACTAACAATAAAAACCAATTAATAAAAAAGCAAAGCAACAATGACACAGCACCAAAAAATTGGCTTGGACAATGGCACCGGAGGGCGGTGTCAAGGCAGCGAAATGACTTAAGCCATTTGATGTCACCTAGAAATGGCATGCATTTTATGTGATGACACGCTCACATAAATATAAACATTTACAAACTTCGACTCTTGCAGTGTGGCAGTGTGGCTTAAAAACAAGAGAAATACATCATTACAACATTGTAATATACAGAGAGTACACAGTACAACACTGTAATACACAGAGTGTGGTGCAAGAATAAAAAAATTGGTATGCGAATCACCTCCCAATCCAATTCCATCATCTATTTCACATGGCCACATGGGTATTGATTTGCACACCAAAATTTTTTATACTTACACCATTCTGTACAAGTTGTATAGCATACTGATTGGCTCTAAACGGTCAACTTAAATTGACCAGGTGAGTGGTCAACAAAGTCAAACTGCCAAGAGTCAATCTCCGTGGAAGTATAGGGTTTTCCCGGGTCGTTATGTCCCGACGAGGTGTGATGGTAATCAAACGGGTTTGTGATCGGGTGAATTTGGACAGAAAAGGGGTTGTGATTGATTATACTACTGATTTTTACAAGGAAATAGCTTAAATAAGCTATATTAACAAGATTGTAAAGTTGGAAAACCCAGAAATGTTTAAAACCTAAAACGCGTATGTTCAATTTAAATTTACGTGAACGTACAAACTAAAAAGTGAAAACTGAAATCTGAAAACCCTTAGGGGGTGAAAATGACTTTTTTACAAACCTAAGGATGAAAGAAAAATTTTAGAAAAAGAAAATAAATTTTTACACTAATTACTTATTTAATATTAATTAAATACAATTTAATACTAATTATTAAAATTTAAATAACTTAAATACAATATAATATTATTTTAATACTAGAAAAATGAAAATTAAATTTCTAAAATTATAACATAACTAAAAACAAATTTTAAAATTAAAAATATGTCTTTTTGTCTTTTTGTGATTTTTATACTAATTAATTACTAATTATATTTAATTAAACTAATTAGCTAATTTTAAATTACTAAGAGTAAACTACACCATTCGTCCTTGTGGTTTGCGTTGACCGACGAGTTTCGTCCTTTGACCAAAAAAGATGCACCATCCATCCTTAAATGCGAAACGTTATGTATCGTTGGTCCTTTACGTTAACGGCCTTCATTAACTTTCGTTAAGTCACTCTACTTGATACTCAAATGAGGGTATCATAGTAAATTTACTACTAGTATATTATTTTTCTTTTCTTTTTAAACACAAAACAAATAAAAACCTCACCACCACCTACAATTGTCTTCTTCTTTAATATAGCTTCTTCTTCTTTAAACCATAACCACCTATCATCTTTATATTCAACCACCACCACCGCTCTCACCACCTCTAACCACCTTCACAAACCTCAATTCATAAACTCAAACCTATCAAAAAAATATCCCCAATTCCGATTAATTACCAACCACACTCCCTCTCACCCGTCATGTTTTCCGGCTACTTTCCGACCACATCCTTTTACAGTGATAAAGTCTCACTAAATTAAATGTTACCAAACATTGAGGTCAAAATAAACCTTCGAATCTGAGTGAACAATCTGTTGTCTTGAACACAATCATCTCATACACCACTTCAAAACATTTTTCAATTATGATTCAATCCAATTCAAAACCATACCCTAATTGGCTAATTCCCCCAAATTCTCAAAACACTTCATACGACGTCATCACCATCCTCGTTGAATCTGAACAATTTACCGCACCATCTCCTTTACATCAAACTTAACAGATTTTGAAGTTCGAATACAAAACCCATTATCAATCTTTACGACACCTTATCTCAAAACACGAGTCAAACCAAAACACGCATAAAAAGTCAAGAAACCATAACTAAAACCAATCAGTACCTACCTGTTTAGAAAATCAAAAAGATTCGAAAGTTAATTCTTTTTCAAGATTACAAATCGAAAACCAAACAATGCTATTTTAATTCGTTTCGAAAAGAAGAACTAAAATGGGTGCTTGTGTTGTTCGATTTTGGAAGAAATACAAGAAACGTTGGTTTGTAATTCGTGTGGAAGAAAGCAACGAATTTCTTTGTGGCTGTTTTAGTATGAGATTAGAAAGAAGAAAAGAAACAGATTGAAACAGTGTATCTTCTTGTGATTTGTGCGGTGTTTGTGTTTTTTTTTTTTTTTTTTTTTTTTTGGTTCTGGGTATAATGTATATCAACAAATAAAGTGAAGATTTATTGTTGTATAGATATTTTTTTAAGATATTGGGGTTAGAATTATTGCAATGATGATGAAAATTTTGGTGGCGTGGATGAAAAATGAGGAAGAAGAAAAAGTTAAAAATTGATAAAGAAAGAGATGGCTGCGTGGGGACAAAGAAAAAAATGACTAAAAATTACTATTATACCCTCGCTTGCGTTGAGTTAACGGGCGTTAGTGAGGGCCGTTAAAGAGAAGGATCAACGGTACATAACGTTTCACATTTAGGGACGGATGGTGCATTTTTTTTGGTCAAAGGACGAAACTCGTCGGTCAACGCAAACCACAAGGACGAATGGTGTAGTTTACTCAATTACTAATAATACTTAAATAACTTAGATAATTATGAAAATTTTTATAAAACTAATTAACCATCATAGGAATCCTAAAAAATTGTAAAAAAAAATTGTTTTATATGTTTTTACACTATTTTACTAATTATTAAACTATATATTAATTAATTACTAATTAAACTAATTAAATTATAAAAAATAGAAAATGAACAGTAGAAATTCTAAAAAAATTCCTAAAAATGTTTTAACTTATATAAAAGCTAGGAAAATTATAAAAACTAGGTATTACTTGATAAAAACTAATTATGCTATTTAATACTTAAATATTAATTAATAATTAATATAACTAATATTAAATCTAATAATTACCAAATGACAATATAAAAATCTGAAAAAATTAATAAAATTACTTTAAGATAAAAGGAAATTAAGAAAAATATAAAATTGCAAGTTACTTATAAATAAGCTGAAAAGAAAATTAAAAAGCTAAATTAAATTAAATAGAAACTATCACTTGAAATTAAATTGGTTTTTCTGGATTTTTCTTTTTGGAAAACTATTTTATAGCTAAAAATGGAAGGCTATTGTGAAAAAAATACTTGTGGAGCTTAAAAATAAGCTGTGTGCACCCTAAATAAGCCAACATATGGCTTAATTGTCTAGAAAATGAGAATTAGAGCTTGAATAAGCTCACCATAAGCCACACAGGGTACACAAACAGGAAAAAAAAGATATAAACAACTTATGTGTACAGGGGATAAGTGATATGAACAAGAAATAGGCACTAGATAAGCTAAAATGAGCCAAATTGCAAATCCAAATCTCACAGTGAACCACACACCCCTGCAGACTCTTTAAAAGCTCAAATAAGCTTGAAAAAGCAAAACAAGCCTGGAATGAGTGAGTTGGGTTGGAGGGCTTTCCAAAATGCCAGAGTTCTTTGAGTGGGGTCCACTACAGAGCTTGTGGAGGGCTTATGAAATGAGCACAAATCTGAGAACAGGGGAGTTCAGTCCCCCTGCAGCACTCTTTAGGGGGTAGGGCCCACAAGAAAAATGGTAAAAATAAAATGATTGTGGGAATCCAAATTCTAACTGAAGGACTTCGATTTGTGAAAAGATCAAAGGCTGAATCCAATCCTAAAATTCACTAAAATTCATTCTATTTTTGGTTTTTCTACAAGAATGTCAATTTTGACTTTCTAAGTTTGTATGAACTTTGACTTTCATGAACTTGGATCACTTCTAATTTACTGTAAATTAGTTAATAAGCTCATATTAGACTAGATTAAACTAAATTAACAACTGTTGTGACTAGCTTAAAGATTGTGCAACCTAAATCTTATAATAGTTAATTTAAATTGGAACAACAAGTGATTTTTGACTATTGCTAATAAAGATGCAAATTTTATGACTCAAATGACTTTAATATAACCTAGGGAGTCTATTTATGCTAAGTAAACAGCAAAACAACAACATGGTCACAGATTACACCCATGTACCAAACACTCCTTTTAAAAAATTGATTATGTGATTTTCTCAATTAAAGACAGATTCAGGCCAGGGTTTTGATGCATAGGTACTTACCATGATACAATAAACTGAAATGATCCTATTAGTACCAACAATAACAACAACCACTAAGAATTACTAATATGAAAAATGGGCAGTGAATCATGAAAAATTGAGCAACAAAGGATTGCAAAGAACAAATGTGCAAAGTAAAACAAGGTTTAATCTAACATACACCTAAGAATCATAGATTAATAGAGCTAAGCATAATTCATGGATTTCCACAGTATATTGCAAAAAATTGAGAAAATTGCTTACAATTGAACCCCACTGAGAGATAAGTGATCAGGGCACCAAACCATAACCTAATGCCTTTCCTGAGGCTACTGAACCATGAATATCCAAAATCACCCTTGCTTCTTTGCTTGTGCCACCTTTTTCATTGGTTTTTTCATTTTTTACTATTTTACTTGAATTTTTGAATATTTTTTATTTAAGACTAGAAACTGACTAGACTACTAATGAAAGCTTATAAAAGCTTAAAAGTAGGTTTATATGAGCTTGATGGTCCCTAAACAGCAACTTTTTTCAACATTAAAGCTAAATGAGATTTTAAGCTAAAATGGCAATTTCTGAAATTCATCAAAGAAATTTGAGATTGAGATTACAGAAAACTTAAATAGCACTGGAAATGCGTGTTACAACTCCTTTAAACTAAAAATTACAACTGAAATTGATTTTACACTAATAAAGACATAGCTAAAACTATATTAAAAACTAAACTAACTAACTCCTGGTCTTCTCGGCTTCTTTCATTATTTATAATCCCCATAGTTCCTTGGCATTATCCCACTCTTCTTCTGAGTCGTCGGATGAGCAAATTGAATCCTAGCCTTTAATTTCGATTTGGCGGGAAAAAGGAGATTTAGCAATTGGCTCTGATAACTTTGGCAGGGGTGGTTTGGTGTTTAGTGGAGGAAAGGTAGGAGTAGGGGTGGCGTGTGGCAGTGTTAGTGATGATGGTGTTTTGGTTTTGCAGGTATTTGCAGGCACGGGGGAGGGAAAAAGGTAGGGGGTGAGGTGGAAGTCAAATGAGGGTTTGACTGGGTATAAAATAAAACGGGGTGAGGGTGGGATTTTATTATTTGTGTTTTGGATCTGTGATTGGGCCAGGAAAGTGGGCTGGGAAAAGGTGGATGGGTTTAGAATTGGTGGGTTTGTTTTGTTTTTGGATTGGGTTTGTAAAATAGCTAAAGTCCATTTGGTAATATTAGTAAGCAAAGCCCAAGGACTATATATGTAACATTCTGAAAATTAAGGGCCTTTTCTGCCAAGTTCTCAAAATTAATATAAGGACCAAATTTTACATATGTGAATAGTACAAAGGTTATGAAAGTTATTTTTCCAATTTTTAAAAGGGATTTAGCCGTACAATAGCAACATACTTTTCCAAATGTTCCATTCTAGTACGCGTACTTTTTTTTGTCCCACTCAATGAACGTACTTTCAACTTTTGTACCAATCTACCCCACGAAACTTGTTTAACCGACTAGCAAGTTTTTTTTCCCACAAAAGCTGCCACGTTAGATTTCCACTATATATTATATATTTGTAAAAGCCATCAAATAGCCATATACTTTCTAAAATTTACTCATATGGTACGTGTGTCGAAAATAACTAAAAATTTGGTTTTTTTTTAACGTTTTCATTCGTTTTTGCACGTTTTCATCCGGTTTGGACATTTTCGTTCGTTTTCAAATGTTTTTGTCCATTTTTACACTTTTGCGTCTGTTTACACGTTTTCATCCGTTTTTCCACGTTTTCTCCCGTTTTTACACGTTTTCTTCTGTTTTTGCACGTTTTCACTCGTTTTTACACGTTTTCATCCGTTATTGCACGTTTTCTCCTCTTTTTACACGTTTTCATCCGTTTTTGCATGTTTTCATACTTTTGTACACGTTTTTGTTCGGTTTTACATGTTTTCGTCTTTTTTTTCACGTTTTGTCTGTTTTTGCACGTTTTTCTCCATTTTTATACGTTTTCATCTGTTGTTACACGTTTTCACTAGTTTTTACACGTTTTCGTTCATTTTTATTCGTCTTCATCCGTTTTCATACATTTTTATACGAATTAAAAACGGACAAAAGCGTGTACAAATGAACGACAACGTGTAAAAATAGATGAAAATGTGAACAAAATGAACGGCAACGTGTAAAAACAGACAAAAACATGCAAAAACGAACGATAACGTGTAAAAACGGACAAAAACGTGTAAAAACGAACAAAACATGCCAAAAACAGACTAAAATGTAAGAAAACGGATGAAAACATGTAAAAACAGATGAAAACGTGAAAAAAACGGAGGAAAGCATGTAAATATGGACGAGAACGTGCAAAACCAAACGACAACGGGCAAAAACGGATAAAACGTGCAAAAACGAATGACAACGTGTTAAAACGGACAAAAACGTGTAAAAACGACGAAAACATGTAAAAACGGACTAGAACGTAAGAACGGATGAAAACGTGTAAATAAGGACGAAAACGTGCAAAACAAATGACAACGTGTAAAAACGGACGAAAACGTGCAAAAACGAACAACATGTAAAAACGGACAAAAGCGTGTAAAAACGAATGACAACGTGTAAAAATGGACAAAAATAGATGAAAAGGTGTATAAAAACGGATGAAAACGTATAAAAACGAATAAAAACTTATAAAAACGGACAAAAATAGTACGCGTACTAGATCGGTACATTTGAAAAAGTACGTTGCTATTTACTCTAGTATTGAATATGTCACGTAGGCATTTTTCCCGGTTTTCAAACTTTTTTCCCGGTAACCGGTAACTTTTTGGTAGAATGGAACAAAAAATGAAAGTACGTTACATTGAGTGGGACAAAAAAAAGTACGCGTACTAGAATGGAACATTTGGAAAAGTATGTTGCTATTGTACGGCTAAATCCCTTTTTAAAACCCAGGGACTTCTTTTGCCATTTTTTAAAGTTCAGGGACCAAAATTGTACTTTTTTCAAACTTTTCACCAAAGAACTTATTTTGACAACTCTTTGAATTTCCAAAGACCTTTGTTGACTTTTCCATCCAAAAATATTTCCCAGGGATCAAATCTGCCAAATTATGAAGTTTAGGGACCAATCTTGTAAATTCTCAAAACTTTTCAAATTTTTCACCAAAGGATAAAATATGACAACTTATGATTTCAAAAGGACCTTTGGTGATTTTTCTTTTAAAATAAGTACTCAGGGACTATTTTTGCCAATTTTTGAAAGTTGGGGGACTGAAACTGCTAATTATGCAAACTTTGTGCGTTTTTCATCTGTTTTTACTCATTTTGCATCTGAAACATATAAAACACAATTTTGAAATATTTTCAGTATTTTGATGCATATTTGAGTGTTTTTGTATGTTTTGCAGTTCAGATTTGACCAAAAATAATGAATGTTTAAGCACTCATCACATACCGTACAACATGTTAATGCACAGAGTGTGGTGAAAGTATAAAAAAATGTGGTATGCAAATCATCCCCCATTTCACATAGATATTCTTACATTTAAGTTAATGCTTCATTATACATATATACATTTGTTGGGAGCCTTTATGGCAACCCCACCCATGCAAAACACTGTAGAAACCATTTAGCCCGGGTCGGGTTTGGGCGGGTCGGGACTAACGATCGTTAGATATTTAACTGCTGTTAGCTAACGGTCGTTATCTTTAACATTTTCTTTAAAAATCCATATATACCAAATTGGTCCTTCATCTCAAAAGTTTGTTGCATATTTAGTCCTCGCATAGTTTACATGATTAGTCCTTCATGTTATACGTCCATTGCAAAGTTAGTCCTTAGTCACTAAATTGACGTTAAGTAGCTACCGGCCATTATTACACTTTCCCTATTCGGAAAACACCCCGCGGCAACGCGCGGTTTTCCAACTAGTTCAAATCATTAACAGTTGTTATAAAGTACGAATCCTTATCCTATCTAATTCTTGAAAGACATGATTATCTTTTACTTCCTTCTCATGTCACACTTAAAAACACATAAGCCTCAACATTTTAACATAGTTCTTAATCATCCAAATCACCAAAAACTTATTAAAATCACCTATTCTTCCTCAAATGGAGTTGGTAAAGAAGTTTGTGGAAGAATGCATATAAAAAACTGATTTTTAACAACTTTATACAATTGGTTTTAATTTACTTTGTGACATTCTATATCCCAAAGTCCATTTTGACTCGTATATTTGATCCTCGGTTTTGACTTTTAACGCTAAATTCATTTGCTAGCCAATCGTATTTAGTCTTATAGTTCAAAACTTCAAACATTTATTCTAGTCAAACTAAAATTCTGATTTTGGTGGGTAACAAAAATATACATACGTCAACAATATTATCATGTTTACTGTGTTTCAAAAGAAAATTCTATCCTATCTTTCATCGGACCAACACCAATTCAGAAACTATCACCACCAAAGATCAATCAAATCACCAAGTTGACATCAAGACCAAAAGAAACATCTCCTCAGCTTCAAGCAGCCAATTCTACATCTTTTTTTATTTTTCATTTTGAAAAGCAACTAACTATCTCACAATATATACAACAAATCTATCTCATGCGTCCTAAGTATGACTTTAACCGATTTGGTTGGGGAGCTTCTCACACAAAGTGATATATTAGTACAAGTAAAATTCTTGCTATTGCGAAAAAAATGCAAAGCAGAAGTAGCCCATTAACCCTTATTACATCTGCAACCGTAAAATAATCTCGATTTCCTAAACCCAAACTTGTCCCAAAATTGATAATATGTTGTCGAAAATTTAAAAGTGTTTTTGATGTGGCACGCATCAAGATACTTGACATTAGTTGGCACACAAATTATTGTTGAACTGTGCTACTAAAAGTATTGTATTGTCGTCGATTTTTATCTTACAAAAACGATTTATAATTCGGCATTGTTTAGCATAAAGCTTGACAAAACTGATTTAATCAAAAAATGAACCACTGAATTAAGTATTTAAGGACTAGTTTAAATTACACGAAGAATGTAAACGAAAAAGATATAAAATGGTGATATTTACCTAACTCAGTTAGAAATTGCCCTAATCTTGCTGAATACATGGCACTAGAATAGAAAGCGAGTAGGTCATCATGAAGAACCAGAAGCTATTTGGAACTACAATGTGAGGAAACAATAAGCACTTTCAAACCCCGTTGATTAGCCGGCCAAAAGTCGGAAACCATGGTTAACCAAAAACAGACAAGTCAAGATGATTAATCTAGTATTCTAGTGTTATACATGTAAAATTTGGACACAAGTTGAAGAAGTGGAAACTCTCATTTTCAAATCCACATTAAAATTTTAATGCTTACCAACAAACGTCATGTTCAACATCAACACAGTATAACAGGTTGATCAAGAACAGTCAACACGATCTTTATAAACAGGTTTTTGTCATGTTGACAAAATCAAGAGATGAGCAACATCAATGCACATATAAAAGGTTAACAAAGAACAGACCCGCCTGTATGCAGATCACAGATAATTAATAATCCAATTTTAACATCTGATTCTACCCAAACCTACCACACCAATCCATTCCAACTATTCGTGCAAACCCAAGATTACAAAATGATCAGCCTACTTTCAAAATAAATCTAAGATCCCCATCCAGATTTGGCTGGCGCTGCACCACTGCTAGACCCTCCCTGGTTCCATCCCGTTGCAGGTGCCCCACCCTCTTCTGGCACCGTGCTGGCCTCCTTGTTCCACCCTGAAGTAGCGGGAGCTGCCACAGCATCTGCCGCCACACTGGACTCACTGTTCCATCCTGACTGAGAACGAGGGGTCCCGCTCTCATCACTAGTTTTCCAACCAGACTGAGATCGAGGGGTCCCACTCTCGTCATTTGTTTTCCATCCAGATTGAGAACGAGGGGTCCCACTCTCATCATTTGTTTTCCATCCAGATTGAGAACGAGGGGTCCCGCTTTCATCATTCAATTCACGTTTCCAACCCGACTGAGAACGAGGGGTCCCAGCTTCATCTAAACCAGGCCCACGGTGGTCCCTGGGTGGACGAGGCTGAGGCTTTTTAAAATATTTGGGCTTGAATTCATCAAACTTGTCTGGATATTTCACCTTTACATAATTCTCAACACATTTAATGTACGAGAAGTCTTCTTCACGGCCATCGGTTGATACAACAAAAAAGCAGCGACTTTCTTGGAACTTTGTATGCTTGTTAACCTAGAAAAACAGTTGCAATTTATATCAGATAAGCATTGACAATCACCTTCATTATATAGCTAATAGTATACAGAATTTTCACTGATAGAAAGCAAAAGAATGGAAATGCAGCACAAAACCTTGATTTGTAGAAGGGTGGATCATATATATAGTACTGAGGTATTCATCATCATCGCCTTTGGTTTAAAGTTAATTTCAAATTATTCAGTTTGCATAAACTTAATTCACTAATATATGAAAGCAGCATAAAAGCTTTCATTAGTAGACGGATGAAAATTATGGGATTAATTGCAATAATGTAGCGTACTTAGTGCCCTTTCTATGTTAGATTCTGTACTTCTATGAACCACAGAAAAAGGACTAAAATAAGTTTCTGTGTATGTTACAGGGTATAGGTTACACAAGCAACCTGTTAATAGTTATAGGACATTACAAATTCCTCTTGTATTTAAGGCACGGCACATAGCCAAATAAAGCACTAACCTCCATTCTCATTACTATTTCAGGGAGCATTTTACATTTTTACCATGGTCAGTCAAACAGTTTGGGAATATAGTACAGACCCTTGTTCATGGTTTTTGAGAATACGAGACCAAAAGTAGTGATTTTTGAACAAAAAATGTTACTTACACTATTGCTACTCAACCATAACTAAAAGTGGCATTATAACATTAACGATAGTTCTTATGTGTTGAAGAATCAAATATGGAAAACAAGTTTGAAAGAGCAAAATCCTATGCTTACCATGATGTGTTTGACTCCAGCACCCGTTTTCTGAACTTTATCTGGATGGTGATTGAAGACGTTATCAAGAATGTAAGTTTGATCATCAGCGGACAAAGGATCGCCATCAGCGTACCTTCACAAAGTAGTTTGTGCCCATACATAGTTAGTACTCGTGTTTCATAACTTTAACATTAACAAGAAATGGAATTCAACAAATGGAATAACTCTCGTGCTCTTAGCAAGTGCTGGCTAGAAGTGACAAAACAGGTCGGTCGGGTACTGGGACAAAAAAAAGGACAGTTGGGTAGTGGGTCAAAAACAGGTCGGTTTGGACTAACCTGCAAACACTTATCATTTTGGATAAAATATGACTAAAGAAACTATATAATTAGAACATAAAAACCAAATTTCTTTTAATCGAATCACTATGGTTTTCGACCCTTTTGATCTTTCAATTTCAAGTAAATCTCCATTTGTACGTAAACGAACTGAATTACTAAAAACAAATTATAGAAATTACCCGCTTTGATGCATAATCCTGCGGATAGACTGAATGATGGGATTAATTTCATTAATAATCTCTTGCTCATCTGCTGTGAAGATATCGAGCCTTTGTCCCGTTGCAGTAAAAGGTCCTCCTGGTCTAGGACCATCATTTGGTCCCCCAACTGGCCTCGCAGGGTGATCTCTTTTAGGACCCCATCCCTCTTTCTTCTTCCAGCCGCCTTGGTCCTGTTTTTGTTCCTCCTTCCTGTTCCATCCCCAATTACTCCCTTTATCAGTAGTCTGTTCATTTGACCCTTCAGTCCCGTCTTGAGGTTTATTCTCGTCTTTTTTCTTACCCCATGAATCACCCCAACCACCTTGAGATTCAGTTTTTTCAACTTTTTTACTCCAATCTGAACCCTGCGGTTTATCAGATTCCACAGCACCCCATTTACCAGATGTTTCGTCATTAATGGGTACATCTACTTGAACTTTTCCACCTGTACTCCAACTAGGTGCATCAGTTTTTTGAACTGGTTTACCCCATGAAGAAGCAGTTGATCCAGCTTCCTTTTTGCCCCATTGGTTAGTGTTTGAAGAATCTTCCACTTGGGATGCAGATTGATCTTTTTTGTCATCCTTCTTGGCCCAAGAAGTCCACGAACCTGCCTGCTTGCCTTTTTCAACAGTTTTTTGGCCTTGATTCCAAGTAGGTGCAGTAGGTGTATCTTCTACTTTTTTACCCCATGCAGCAGATGAACCCGTTTGGGCTTTCCATGATTCTGTTGATCCCCACTGACCAGAATCTTTAGCAACTTCAGCTTGAGGTTGACTAGGCATGACCACCTTTTGACCCCAAGAACCTGCTCCCGATCCCGAGCCTTTCTCAATGTTGTCTGATTTCTTTGAGCCCCATCCAGCTTCATCCGCTTTGGCAACTTTCTGACCCCAAGAAGATCCCTTCTCAATGTCGGTATCAGGTTTCTTGGTACCCCACCCACCACCAACAGCTGTATCATCATTCTTTTTCCCCCACTGTTCAGATGGCTCAACATCCTTTTGAGTATTGTTTGAGCCCCATCCAGCTTCATCCGCTTTGGCAACTTTCTGACCCCAAGAAGATCCCTTCTCAGTGTCGGTATCAGGTTTCTTGGTACCCCACCCACCACCAACAGCTGTATCATCATTCTTTTTCCCCCACGGTTCAGATGGCTCAACATCCTTTTGAGGATTGTTTGAGCCCCATCCAGTTTCATCCGCTTTGGCAGCCTTATGACCCCAAGAAGATCCCTTCTCGGTGTTGGTATCAGAATTCTTGGTACCCCATCCACCAGCAGCAGCTGAATCATCATTCTTTTTCCCCCATGGTTCGGACGGCTCAACATCCTTTTGAGACTTGTTTGCCCCCCAACCACCCCAAGATCCAGTCTCCTGTTGATCTTTGTCAGATTTAGCTGCTTCACCCCAACCACCTTCATTTGTAGTAGTTGTCTTGACAGCTCCTCCCCAGCCGCCACCATCTTCGGGAGCAGGACCTGATTCCCAAGTTGATTTGCCACCAGTCCGATCAACATCCATTTCATCAATATTCAGATCTAAACCGTCTTCAAATACAGGTTTAGAACCAGATTCGAGCTCAGGAGATCCCGCTTCCATGTAATTATCCTCTAGTTCATAATAGTCGAGATCACCACCTAGACACTCATTATCAGCTTCCTCTTCAGATACACCTCTAACCAAGTTAAGGAAGTTGTACACATCTATTCCATCTTTCTGATTCAATTCAACCTAAAAACACACATCCAAATGATAAAAGACCAAATCTTACATAGTTACATTTGTATTTATACTAATAAAAAATCAGATACAAACCTCTTTTGTGTCCCAAAGTATATCAAACCGAGATCCTGTACCCACGGCTACAGGCTTACCCCAAGAACAAGCACCCACAATGCTCGACAACGAATCAGCATGGCACTTCTCAGCTGCCTTTTCAAAGCACTTTTTTGGTGTCTACAGAAGCATAGAAGTAACAAAGTCAATGTCATTTATTAAGGTTGAAAATCAAATACACGTATTAGATAAAGTCAGTGATGCCTTACATATACGGTGGCTTCAGAGAATGGTGCTTGGAAGTTAAGTGCCTTAGACAATGCCTTAATACCCGCTTGATTGAACCCAACTAAGATTCCTGCACAAGTCATGCTGCTAGCTAACAGAAGCAGGTGCTCTTTCAGCATGCCTTTTGTAACCATTGATACCGAGGTTGAAAGCCGCTACAAGATAATAACAAAAAATAATCAATGTTACGATGAGCATTAAGCAGAACAAAATAATGTTATTATAAAAAGATGTAGATTTAGTGAAAGACCTGAATAGCTTGTTCGAAAGTACAAGCTATGCCAAGAAGATTTTCAACTTGCTTGATTGCATACGGAATAGAGCGTGTTGTGTCAATCAGATGGATTATAGGAAGACACGAGTCCATAACTGTTCTCCATGCATCACCATTTTTCTTAACCGCCTCTTTTTCAAGAACAACATCAATTGCCAGCTCCCCCTTTTGTTCTTTTGATGGATTTCCAATCCAACCCGTTGTTTCAGGACTGATCCAGGTAATATTAGCTTCCTTAACCCGTGGATCGCCTATTCAGTTACGAATTTATAAGCATTTGAATTGACATATGAATAATGGTTCAGACACACTTAATGAAATTAAATACTCAATAAGAAATAAATACCTTTTATAATTGCATTTAATAGAACAGGGCAAACTGCATTAGCAAAAATATCGGCAGTCTTCTCTAAATTGATGTCAGGAGTGTCTTGCCAAAAGAACTTTA
Organism: Artemisia argyi; assembly: GCA_030686995.1. NCBI lineage: Eukaryota > Viridiplantae > Streptophyta > Magnoliopsida > Asterales > Asteraceae > Artemisia > Artemisia argyi. The sequence continues at coordinate 48,569,619 of CM060689.1, forward strand.
AGCATGGTGTCCAATTGCTTTTGGATGATTGGTTGAAAGAACATTCACTGCAAAACAGTAAATACACAAATTATACGCCTTGTCTAACGAAGAAATCATAAATTAATTCTGTGAATGATATGTCTTTAGAGCAAAACATGATATATAAGTGATAGCTGAACCGAACAGCTTATAATTTTTACATATTTACTACCTGTTAAACCAAAAAGGATCTTACTATATCATATACATACCTGCAATCTAAAGCTATTTTTTTAAATAGCTGACCAACTTTTTTCTTCTTCCGGAAGGAGTTCAGGCTCTCTTCACATTTGGTTAGAATCTCTTCCATACTAATCTTTGATTCTTCCAACAGTGCCTGCCCAAATATTTTAAAAGTTAATAATAATAATTAAAAAATAAATAAATAAATAAATAAGAAGCTCAGATGTAGCTTGTTAAACCAAAAAAATCAACTCCATAAAGCGCTTGCAACGTTGATCATATTCATACATTTAAAAAAAACAAATACCTTGTTCAGATGAATATGGCCAACAAGGCCAGCATCTATAGCATTATCAACTGTTACTTGCTTTCTATCATATCTGTAATTAGTCGGTCAAAACAAAATAAGAGTTACAAATGAATAATGTGTTAACATGATTACAAATACTTATATTTTCAGGGAAATGGAAACCTAATTTGTTAATATAAAGCAATTTAGAAGGTTATTTGCAATTGAATACACTTTCATCAACCATTGACTATTTTCACTTTAAGCTACTGTTTTAGTTCATTTACCCATTTGCTCGTAATGCAAAAAATATAACCCAGAAGACCATACTGCAATAAATTTAAACAGGCAGAAAATAAGAAAAAAAACATACTCTATTAGAAACTCCAGAGCAACATCCTTGAGGATGACTTTTCTTAAATGATTTTTTACCAGATACGCAGCATTCTCAAGGCAATACTTCTCCCCACAATGGCAAGCATTCAAGTACAGCACAACCCTCCGATCATTAAGCACATTCTTAAAATTCACTCCACAAAACAGAATCTCCTAAAATATAGTAATAACAAAAAAAAATAATAATAAAAAATAAAGAAGAATCATCTTAAAAATAGTTAGCAAGTATGAAATTTATTAATCGAATTACCTTCATCATATCCCATGAGGAATTACTATTTGGAGATGAATCAAGAACCGCCTTGTAAGCAGGGTTTGACATGGCAGTGGCAGCCAACACTCCCACTGGTTCACCAGCAGCAAAGAAATTATGTGTGAGCCCTCCGTACTCAAACTGGATGATGGAATTACTACACACGTTTCTAACTGTTCCATCATAGCAGATCACTACATCACGCAAGATGGCCATCGAGTTCTTAAACAGGGTTCCAGGTTCAGTCAACCCTCTAGAAGACCTAACCATTTGTTCCCTATTACAAATTGAATGAACCATTTCTTGGTAGGGATCCAACCCGTGAAAAAGACCATTCCTAACCAGACCAAATTCCTCATACGGGTAATCATCCGGAAATGGATATTTTCCAAGAAAATGAATAGACAAATCTTCAGCCAAAGTTCTCGAGTATAATCTTCCCTTCTCCAAAATTTGCAACCCCAAAAATCCGATTTGTTGTACTATTTTAGTGACAGCAGAGTCACTTTTAACATCAATGAGATTTCCCATGCTCGAATATCTCAAGATGAAATCCGAAATTGGATTTTTCACAAGCCGGAGACGTTTATCAACTTGTAACGCTATCACCTCGTTGTAATTTTTCCTTAAATGACGCAACAAGGATGATAGATCTTCAAGATCAAGATCAACATTATTCAATACATGCTTGGGGATGATAAAATCTTCTAGACTTATATTGAATCCCTCCTTAGACAGATTCTCCATTAGCAAAGGCTGTAACGAGTTGAAAAGCTTCAGTACTTCGTCAGGCCCTTTAGTGAAAAAAATGGAGCTAATTATTTCATTCATGATAGACTGAATTGACTCCCTACTGTAATCTAATTTCAAGATTTTACTATCACGTATCACGAACTTGTCTCCATTACAATCAAACCCGTGGGGAAGGGAAGTTTCAAGCAGTTCTAAAACAGTCCACACCGGGCCAGAATCATGGACCTTTAACAAAGAGGGTTTCGGAAGAGCGCTTGACGAATGTAGAGAAAGCTGTTGAACTTCAGCTTTTGTAAAGAAAAACTTGTGAAACAAAGTTTTAAGCGACAACACAGAATCCGTTCCAAGCTGGAGGTTAACATGCCCGCTGTGTGAGCTCAGGAGTTGCTTCTCTACCGCAAATAGCTCCAACACCTCGGCTTTAGCATCGGGGGACTGGGGATAAAATATGTGAATACAATCTCCGTCGAAGTCAGCACTAAGGGGACCACAAATAAGCGGGTTTATCTTAAACGTGTGGTCCTCATGAATATAAACTGACAACGCCTGCAAAGAATGCTTGTGAGTAGTTGGTGGTCTATTTATAAATATTACATCCCCTTCCATTATCTTTCTATGTACAACCTGCCCCGGCTTAAGGAACGTGTGGCCCTTAGATCCTTCCCTTAATGAGTAAGTTGATTGACCGTCCCTGTACGTTAAGCACAATTTCTCATCAACTAATTTTTGAAGAGACTTCATGTTGTACTCAGTCACCCTTTCCTCAAAGGTTATCCTTTGTGCAATCTCAAACGGAATTCCGATTTCACCAACCCCTTTATATGGATCACCAGTGATAACACTCCTTGATGAAAACCCAGAGCCCTTGCTGATGAAGAGGGTTTTCATTTTTTCAAGCCAAGCTTTTGTTGATGATGACTCGGTTTGTTCCTTAGCAATCCCATATCTTGTATTTCTATCAGGGGAGGTCTACAAGAATTAAAGTAGAGATAAGCAACAGAATCGAGTGTGTTGATATTAACGTGTTATCATCATGTTAATATATTGTCTAAGCATTTATGGGTGACACTCCAAATTGTGAATTGGATAGGCTAATTGGTTGACAAGTTGCAGAATCTGGAAAAGATGTTATTGTTTTATTAGCATGTCAATACTTCGTTTAATAATTTTGAATATGTTGATTTCTAACTTACTTTTTGTGATAAATCCATGTTTAAATACTTAACAACAATAATCATTATCCGTGACTAGTGTGACTAGTGACTAGTGACTAGTGAGTGTTAAAAGCGAAAGCGACATGCCTTTCCCTAAAGCGAGAAGCGACAAAAGCAAGCGCTTCAGTTAACTTTTTACCCTTTGTGCATATGATAGTGTCTAGGATGAAAACACTGATTAAGTAAAAACATAATTATTTTAAAATCTTCATTTTTAATATAAAAAGACCACAAAAGAAAAGTTTATTCAAATAGTTAAGCTTAAAGTCTACTATTTTATTCTGAATATCATCTAAGTTCTCATTTCTTATTTCCCCATCATTTCCGAGATCCACTATATCATCTTCATCTAGAAGATCCTCGTCGGATTCATCAAAGAGTGTCCTATTTGTAATTATTTATAATATTATACTAAAGGGTTAGTTTTGTAATTATTCAACCTAATTTAGAAGATTAGGCCGGCTGTACAACTTCATTAGCTAAAAAATTATAAACTAGCTGTTATACAAAAAAGTGAGCGCTTTTTGGTCGCTTTTCGGTCGCCTGACAACTCCTTTGCTTGCTTTAGTAAAACGCCTCGCTTCTTTAGAATCAAAGCGCTTTAGGGCGCTTCACTTTGCTTCTTCGCTTAAAGCTCGCTTTTTCTCGCTTTTGACTACACTGCTAGTGACTACTGACTAGTGACTAGTTAAAAACCTTGTCTATTATCTCAAATTTGATGTAAAGGTAGCAGGATTAAACACATTTAATAATTAGTTATAAATATAAGATTAATCTAATAATCAAAAAAAGGTATGCAAGAGATAAAGCACCTTGGCACCCCTAGATTGAAGATATTGGGCCACAGCAGCCTGCAAGTCATTTACTTCAACCTCTAGAGACTCAAAATTTGGGTGCCCAGACCTTGAACTTTTGATAATTTCCACTTGCCTTAAAACTTTTTTAAGCATCGACATTGAGATATCCTGCAAAGCATTATTATAGGAAAATCTATGTCAGACAGATGAAGTGGGTTTGTACACATCAATACCTAAATTTACACAACTAGCAATGTTTTTGGGCAAATACAATCAACGGACTTTTTGAAAGTTGCTGGTGCATATAAAATAATCGTTAAGTTGAGAAATGAACTAACTGAAGACATAACGCTGACGCCATCAGAGACATCTGGAGTCGATAAACAATTTGGAGGGACAGGAAGATGTTGCATTATATATCCTTCCTGGAAGAAACACCCTCTCCCGGCTAGCTTCTTCTTGGTTGCATCAGGAATTTTCTTTAGAATTATCAGCACCTGACAATTGGATTTCGAAAAGAAAAAAAAAAATCAATGAAAGGTGTTTTAAGATTTAAGTTTCTTGTTTCAGTAGAAATAGTAAGATTTGCGTATGTCTTACCTCGGATGGAAGTAAAGGGCGAGCAATGCCATCACCATAATGGTACCCGTATCTGTCAAGAAAATCCCAGATACCTTCTCTTCTTGATCTTGATGGAACTTTAAGCTCTAAATAACATGCGCCATCGGCTGTTTTTGACTCATTTACAGTTACTTGGGCAGCGTCCTATATGAAAATGTCAGAAAATAAGAGAACCACGTTAAGTAGACCACGATTACAGCATCCTCATCTCACAACAAATACAGCATTGACTAATACAATTATTGATTATCAAGTAATTAAGTTAAATTCAGATATAGACAATGTAAAAAAATAATAATAATAATAAAATAAAAATAAAAATAAAAATAAAAATAAAAAAAATTAAAAAAAAAAACGCTATAAGCCTATTAATTGGAAACTTAAGTTAATGTTTTACTCCCTCAATTTCATAAAAATTGTTACATTTGAGACGACAATGTCTAGAATGCCCACCAATAATGACAATATAGAGGGAGTCGTGGAGAAAATTTAACATCCATAGTAGTAATGATGGCAAATTGGCAATAACGAAACACTAAGTTTGAACTAAAAATTGTGCCAAAACATCAAAACAGCTTCGGGCACTAAAATGAAAATTGAATAACTAAAGAAACCTTTTCCCGCACTTATTTAGCAACATGATCAGCTTTTACAGTCTAGTGCATAGCACGCCATGTATAATACTAACATTCAAGATTTAGAGCCAATGCTTTTCAAACTCTCTAGAAAATTCAAAATTTGTAAGACTGTAAACTAAATTTGTCTAAATTTAACTCTTTAGCAACTTAAAAATGTTGGCATAGGATGTTCACCTCACAACAAGAAGTAAAGGCTCTTTCAAGCACACCAATGTTCTTGGCCTGCGGCTGAAAGTACAAAGAATCATAACAAGAAAATGTTAGATGCATTATGGAGTGAATCAGTATATAAAACTGTAAATAGTAAATGAGGCATGTTTTAATATGCATAGCTCATGTTATATAGTTCTACAGGAAAGAAGTTTATCTAATGGCACAGATAGTTTCAAAACAAATTGGAATTCACATAAGTATTATATATCACTGCAAACGACCCTCTTGAAGTAGTTGACATATGTGTCTCACGCATGACTGATACAACTATTTGTCCAAGAAATACATAAATTTCATGAAATCAGCAACAACACAAGAACATAGTGAATCAGTGAATGACATTTCCCATTATTTCAATCTTGATTTTGAATTAACAGATAAACTCTAATAAAATTCCTAAACTACGGGCATACAATACTCATAATAATATACTGTTCTGAACGTCTTCAGGTTTGGTGGCAAGATGATGATTTTCTCGACGTTTACCATGTTGTCATTAGCACCAAATAATGAATTATAACAATTGCAATAAGCTAACAGATGTGCACATCAAAAAGGTGGTAACATCATGAGAAAACAAAACAATAGATCGAACATCTTAATTCAAAAAGGTTTCGTAACCCCTGAACTTCACTAAGCATACATGAAAGAAAGAAACACCAGGTGAAAACATAAACAATAAGATAAATCAATACCCTTTTGTTCTTGAACTTCAGGCATTTGAGGCATATCAAACTCAGAATACGCTTTAATTCGGTGATATGTGACGGATGATATATTGGAACTGGCAACTCAATATACCCGAAATGCCCTGAAATGAGAAAGACAAATATAATTTTAAAAAATATATACATGATATATATAACTATATGACATAAGTTAGATATGATTTATGATATTAACCTTCGCATTGCCCAGGTTCAGCTGCACCACACGCTTCACATTTTCCAACTTCAAGCGGAAGTCCCAGAAATGGATTTGACAGCTGGCTCGCATGGCTAATTGGGCAATCACTAATAGACGACAAACACTATACAAGATTCGATGTGCAAGCATCAATAGCACAAAAGTTAGTTAAACAAGAAACTTACTAAACGTATAAATATTATTGATACAGAAAGATGAAAACTTACAATTTCTTGAGTAGTAGCCAAAGAAAAACTAACTCCTGTTATCTTCCCTTCTAAAACGGTAGATGGCGAATTTTCTTCCATCGATCAATTGATCAAATCCAGTTTAATCTGCAAATAATTTACAGAATAATATGTGAGAATGCTAATAGGCGCAGTAATTAATATAATTAAAATCTGTATAAAGATGATCTCCTACCAGACAAATAATAACAAAAAGCGGGAAAAACATACAACCCACCAAACAAAAGCATCAGCTAATACATAAGCAAATAGTTGATATGTTAGCATTATGCATAAAACAGATGCGGGACATCGCCCCAATCAAAAACAGCAACAAAAACTGTAAACATCCTAGAGCAAACACGGCACAGAACAGCCTTAGCTAGCAACTTTGCAAGAATGATACAAAATTGCATCAGGAATCCTCAACGAGCATCGCAAATCACAGCTACAAAGTAAGTTCAAGTAATACACGTTACATATAAGCATACATTTGTTAATTTATAACATAAGCTTTCACATATTCAACGGCCATTTTATTAGTGATACAACGGCGCTTAGCTTTCAACCACATTAAGCTTAACCCAAAACTCGATTAGTAAAACAAGAATACTCCTAACAAAAACACACCAGCATACTTCATCCTAACAACTTTTTTTTCTCTGCATTTCTCATTTCGTCACTCGACTCCAACAATCACAACTAAAACCATTATCCTTTATTTCGAGTAAAAAAATTTGAGCGGGGACCTAAAAACTTCAGAAAACGTTTAATGTCCTTTAGTAACAATTTTTCATAACTACGATAACCAGTAACAATAATTTATCAGTAGCTTTTGACAGCAAAAAATACTCTTCGACCACACTAAAGGAGTGTTTGGCTAAGCTTAATTAGTCGCTTATTGGCTTACTGTGTTACTACTAAAACACAAATAGCTTATCCAAACACCTCCTAAAAAAATGCTTAAACACAATAAGCTCTTTTCAATAAGCGTACCCAAACATCCCCAAAGTTTAACCTAAAACTCGCCACATGCAACGCCTAGACTCCTAACAAAACACGCCGTAAAATTTAGGGAAAATCGCACCAAAACTGTAAACAAAATCAATAAAAAATAAAAATAAAATCATTTTCATATTTCTAAAATTTGGCCTAAAAAAATTAAACAAATTAAACACATGCATTATTTACAGAACAACAGTTATTAATTTAAAAAAAAAAAAAAAAAAAAAAAAAAAAAAAAAAAAAAAAAAAAAAGTCAAACACAAGCCCTAATTTTGGTTAGACAACAAAATGTGTATAAAATGACACCAATAAACAAAATATCCCCAAAAAAATAAATAAAAATAATCAAAAAAAAATATACAAATAAGATATTAAATCCTACATTTTCAGCAACCAAAATAAACTCCCTAAAATTTTAATTAAAACAAAAAAAAGTCAAAATGAAAGACATGCATTATTTACCTAAAAAACCGTGCAAAATGAACAGAAAAACGGTACTAATTTCGTATAAAATTAGTCAAAAAAAAGCCCTAATTTGAGTGAAAATGCATATAAAATGTATAATAGTTTTAATTTTTGTGATTAAAAGGTATACCTAAAATAATGATCGGTGATGGAATTTGATGAGAGAGAGAGTGTGTGTTATAGTGAGTGAGTGAGGGTTTTACAAACGTTTACTGTGTGTAGGACTGTGTGAGAGTGTGTGTGTGAACTTTTTTTTATTTTTGTGGAACATGCATCAAATGAGAATTTGGGTCGGTTTTTAAAATGGTTTTTACACCTACTGTTTGGATTTTTTTTTTTTTTTTTTTTTTACTTTTTTAAGAAATAGGAATACTTTGTTAGTGGGTGTGATGACAGTTGTGAAGAGGTGAATGACTGAATTGGCCTTTGGTGAGTTGTTGTTGGTGGGAAGTATGAGATGGTGGAATGGTAATTTTTTGGGGGAATGAGGGTTGGGTGTGGAATGTGGTTTATTCAAGGTGTTGTTGGGAGAGTGAAGGTTTTTGTAAATATGGATACAAAGGGTACAAATTTAATGTTTTTTTGATCAAATTATATGTATTGGGATTTAATTGACGGTTTTTAGAGGAGAGGGAGTGGGTGCGGGGAGAATGCGGAGAAGTTTATGTGAGTAAGTTGTTTAGGCACAAAAGAGTTGATATGAGTGGATGTGTAGGTTGTAAGGTTGTTGAACCGGGTAACTTGATAACAAAAAGACTATCCAGTCGGGTTATTTGGGTTTTAGAAATGAAAAATTGCAATCGTAGCCGATTTTAGTATGGTTAAGTTAATCTGGATTTCAAGCTATTTGGTTATGGGTTAGTCAAATAAAAGTTATTCATGTTCAGGTACACACGAATAACCTTTGTTACTAGTAAAAGAGTATTAGAGAAAGTGGGTAAAAAAATTTCTAGAAATATATATATATATATATATATATATATATATATATGGAAAAAATATCTCATTCGAGTGGGTATGTTTGTCAAAATTAGCTGTAAGTTGTATGCTGTAAACTGTAAGCTGTAAATTGCAAAGCTGTTAACATGAGCTACAAACTGTATCTTTTTTTTCCAATAAAGTGTTTAGTAAATTGGCTATTAAATGTAATTATAAGTTGTTAACAGCAACTTTATGTTTTAACACCTCCGAAATATTTTAAAAGCTTTATGAATCAGCTTTTCATTTTGGAGCAACTTATTTAAAATTAGCTTGACATTGATGTATCCAAACGGAGCTACTTGTTTTCGAGGAAATTATTTTTGTAACAAAAACCTTATAGCTCCAAAAAAGTTGCATACCAAACAGGCCCTTAATTGTTAAACTCGAATAAGCTAAGATTGCAAACCCGACCCTATTAACTATTTAGGTTAATATGGTTAATCTGAATAACTATAAAAATATATACATCCAAATAGTCTTATCTTAATTGACTTATTCAGGTCGAGGTCTCATCGACTTTTGCAAGTTTGAGCATTTTTTATAGGTCTAGCATAATGTCAAACTCTCTTGTTAAACAAAGAAACGAGATACATTCAAAGCCTCACACGACTTAGGCTAGTCTATAATTGATATGTTAGTTTTGTGGCTATCTTCCTTTGCATCATCCTGTAACCTAAATGTATTTTCAATGTGTACATTTATATGGATTACATTTTGGTCCATTAATCATGATGCATCGCACAAATATTGTTACTTTCTTTTTAGTTGAAATACGACGTTTCACTCTCGTTATCAGTTGTTGATAGCTTAAAACATTGATTTTCTCATTATTGCTATTGTTTTTGTTCACGCCTACCTTAGTTGTTGATAGCTTAAAACATTGATTGTCTAATTACCACTATTGTTTTTCTCGCGTCTACCTTACCTCATGTGTCGCGCCTACAACACATTACAATAAAATGTTAAAAATTATATAACTTAAATAAAAAGAACGTTACATTTATACCAATTTTTATACGGAGTACAATTTAAGTATTAATAATGTCAGGGAAAAAAACAAACGACTAAAAATGTAAGGAAGCCCGCCAAGGACTTATAATGTAACAAAATTATTAAGAAAGGAAAAAACACATAATAATAATAATAATAATAATAATAATAATAATAATAATAATAATAATAATAATAATAAGGGTTGTGGATACTGTGGGCGATTTTGACGATCCATGTGGATCTCCTTGATCCTGCTTCGTCGTCTTCGTCCCCTCCGCCACTTGTGATTCAACCTTCAGTTGGATCATCACCCACTGTTTGTGGTGTTTTTCTTTCTTTTTGTTTTTCCTTTGATTGTTGTGTCGTCGTTTGGTTCTTGGGTGCACTGTGGTACCGCGTGTGGGTGTGCCTCTTGCGTCTCTCAGATTCAACGTTGGTGTGTCGTCCAGCCCCTGGGGGGGTTCGCGTTCCAGGTCTTGGGTGACCGGCGGTTGTAACAGGGTTTTGTTGGGGAAGAAGCAGTAGCGGTTTGCTTTCCCGCCCTTGTTATCCTGTTTTGAACTTGTGTTGATAGCGAGTTGTTTTGGTGGTCCACCCAAAAAAAAAAAAAAAACAGCGAGTTATGGAGGAGAAAGTCTGCGAGTTGCGTTTTTGTGGCAGTTTAGTTTTTAATTATTGGCGTGTTGCCCTGGGTGGGTGTCATACAATATACCAGGTGGGGCCCGCTCCCTTTTGGCTGTTTTCCCTAGTGGGCTTCTTATTTACATATTAAACGTGGGTTGCCTACTTGTTTATTAAACGTGAATTACATTTGTGGGCTTCTTATTTTGGCATTGAAGGGGTGCTCTTGGTTATTAAACGCCCTAGGGGAAGGGTCCTTTGGTTTGACATTGTTTTGACATAACGGTATATTCCTTATCATGGCTAACCTTGGCGCATGTCGGATATCATGCCCATTACAAGGACATGAATGGTGCAGTGGCGGAAATGAGAAGGGTTCACTAGGAAATATTTCATTGATCACCTGGGCGCCCGCCATTTTAAGACTGATGTTTTGAAGGCTTCTCACAAAACACGTATTGCGAGTGACTTCTCTTTATTCTCTACTCTTGACCAGGCACTTCATCAAGCGGGTATTTGGCTCTGTGGGGAGTGTTTTTGCACTCACACCTTTAGTAAGAATTGCAAACATGCCGTGAGTGATGTGGTTCCAGCACCTCGTTTTGACGATGTAGCGATCTACGGTATTCCTATACCCATGAGGCCAGCCCTGAATATAGCCGAGGAGAGTGTCACTGGTGAGTCAAATGGTACTCTCACTGTTGCTAAGGGTTTTGAGGGGGCTGCTTCTAAGATGCCCCCCCCCCCCCTCATTGGTGAGTCCACTTACGACATCAACCTCCTTGATCGGGTTTTCTCAAAGAAAATACGTACGGTTAAAAGTATTCCCCCCCCAGGGCGCGACTCGGATTTGCTAAGCTTTTTCGTGGAGCGTTGGATAAGGTACTCTTGAGCCCGGGGGACATATCGGCATGGGTGCAACTCCTTATTTTGCCATCCTGTGTGCTCTCCGCCTTTGTGCCAACAAACAGAACTCAACGACGTTCTGGTGAGAGAGAGCGTTGCCAGCTCGACTGTATTTCCCGCGCCATTCTCAGATGGAGGGGTCCCGCAGACAGGCTTGGTCTGGTGATGGATCGGTTAGCCGAAGTGCCTCCATCTTTCAAAGGGGTGACGAAACTTAAGGGCAACATGGGTCAGTGCAGGCATAAACTCGGGGACGGGCATTTTACTGCTGCTATTAAGGTGCTCACGTCTTCTGGCGTCGCCCCATCCACACCTGACACTCTACTGGAGCTCGAGGCCAAACACCCCTATGCCCCCCCCAGCCGACCCCGCCCTCTATTTCACTTGAGGAGGACGCCCTTTCAGTCGACAAGGACTTGGTACTCAACAGGATTCGCAGCTTCCCCAAAGGAACGTCATGTGGTCGTGATGGGCTACGGGCACAACATTTGATGGATATTTTGGGTGGGGCGGTGTCTGCTATTGCTGATGACGTGCTGGGGTCCATTACTAGTGTGGTTAATCTGTTCCTTAGTGGAAAGTGCCCTAGTCAACTGGAGGAATATATTGCTAGTGCCCCCTTGACCCCCTTAGTCAAGCCTGGTGGCGGTATACGCCCTATTGCTGTTGGCACTGTTTGGCGTAGGCTTGTGTCAAAGGTTGCCTCATCTTCGATCGGTGATTCCATGAACTCTTACCTGCAGGATTTTCAATTTGTGGTTGGAGTCCCTGGGGGATGCGAAGCTGTCCTCCATTCTGTTAATAGGCTCATTGAGTATAAGGGGCGTGAAGTTGGACTTTCCATGCTTTTAGTGGACTTTAAGAATGCTTTCAATCTTGTTGACAGGAGTGTCTTGCTTCAGGAAGCTAGGGGCAATGCCCTTCTATTGCCCTTTGGCTTGAGTTCTGTTATGCGCGTCCTGCCAGGCTCTATTATGAGGACTCCATCCTTTGGTCATGCCAGGGTGTCCAACAAGGTGATCCGCTGGGCCCTTTGTTGTTTGCCCTAGCTTTGCACCCTTTGATTCACGATATCAATCAGTCGTGTGAGCTTACCCTTCAGGCGTGGTACCTTGATGATGGCACTATTGTTGGAGATACGCTCATGGTCGCCAAGGCACTTGACATCATTAGGACAGAGGGGCCCGCTCGTGGTTTGTTTTTAAATGTTGACAAGCCTGAACTCTTCTGGCCTGCCGAAGACCCTAGAAGCAGAGTGGATGGCGTGTTTCCTATAAATATCGCTCGCCCGCTCAATGGTGTCAAACTCCTTGGTGGTTCGGTTAGTTTGGACGAAGGTTTCTGTCGAGATTTGGCTTCCAAAAGGGTCTCCAAAACCATACATTTAATCGAGGCAATTAACAAACTCAATGATCCGCAATGTAAGCTTCTCCTTTTGCGTAATTGTGCAGGAGTTTCGAAATTATCTTATGCTTTGAGAACATGCTCCCCCTTGCACTTATCAGAGGCCCAAGCTCAGTTCGATCAGACGTTACGTGCATCTTTGGAGAAGATTGTCACTGCTTCAGGGCCGGGTTTGGTGATTGGCGGTGGAGGCTTGCCACTCTCCCAATAAAGCTTGGTGGTCTTGGCATCCTTTCGGGGGGGGGGGGGGGGGATATCATCCAATATGCTTTCCTCGCATCTCGAATGCAAACGAACGACTTACAGGATAAGATACTCGCCAAAACGGGTATTGTTACACATGGCCCTTTATTCCAGCATGCTTTGGACATATTCAATGCTACTTGTAACGCCGACTCCCTTACTGTCACCGGGGGCGCTTCTGCCCCCCAAATGATGAAAACCTTGGCAAAGTGTTATTTCGGTGTCATTGAGAAAGACCTTGTTTCCAAGTACTCACTAAGTCCAAGGCAGGTGGCTATACTTAGTAGTATCCGCGCCCCACATGCGCAGGACTTCCTCTTCGCCATCCCTATCGACAGTCTAGGACAAAGGATGAATCCTCGCCAATTCCGATCGGTGTTATGCTACAGGATTGCAGTCCCTATGTTCTCTAAAGGCAGCTTATGCCCGAGTTGCAATGTACACCATATGGACCAGTGGGGGGATCACGCGGTCCAGTGTGCTAGCGAAGTGGGTGTTAAGTTCAGGCATAATTTGGTGCGCGATATCCTCGTTGATATATGCTCCAAAGCCGGGATTATGGTGCGTAAAGAGGCTCCAATGGGATTTCTTTTAGAGGAAGGGAGAGAATTACGTCCTGTAGATGTGCTATTATTTAACTGGTTCCAAGGTAAGGACGCATGTCTGGATGTGACTGGGATCTCTCCGTTTGCTGGGACTGGGGTGTCGTCATGGGCTCCTGGGGCTGCTTTGAGTATTGCTGTGGAAAAGAAAAGGAAGAAGTATGCGTCCAAGTGTGAAGACAATGGATACAAGTTCGTCCCTTTCACTTTTTCTACGTTTGGAGAACTTGATGTGGAAACTTTGAATACACTTTCGCGTGTCGGGACTATCGCCGGCAGCCACTCTAACAACGTTAAGAGCGGTGTTTTTATTTTTTATCGAGTTAGTTTGTGTATTCAAAAAAGAGCGGGAGCGCAGATTGTGTCTAGACTCCCTTCCAATTTCATGTAATTTCCTTAGTATCAATGAAAAAATATTATAATAAAATAATAATAATAATAATAATAATAATAATAATAATAATAATAATAATAATAATAATAATAATAATAATATCGGCATAGTTGGTATTAAACATCGGCATAATGTTGTGCGCGATGTTCTTGTTGATATATGTTCTCGGTTCGGTATTTCAGCTCGTAAGGAGGTTGATATTGGGGGCTTCATGGAGAAAGGGACAAAACCTTACGTCCAGCTGATATGTTACTTTATTCTTGGGATGGTGGGCTTGATGTTTGTGTTGATCTTACAGGATCGTCACCTTTGACGCGTTCGAGTATGGTTGATTTTTTGCCCGGTCGGGCAGTTATTGAAGTCGCACAACGTAAACGGGTCAAGTACGAGGCTAAGTGTGCTGATATTGGATATGGGTTCCTCCCCTTTTCATTATCTTCTTTTGGAGAACTTGAAAAAGATGCAGTGACCTTATTAAAGCGTATTCGACGATTTTCTATGACTCAAGACATTAGAGCACGTGCTGCTCCGCATATTTTTAGTAGGATTAGCTTCGCTATAGCTAGAGGTGTGGGGGCCCAGTTAGTTTCTCGGCTCCCCACTAATTTCTTGTAAATCCTATTTGTTTTTAATAAAGTGATGTTATTATAAATAATAATAATAATAATAATAATAATAATAATAATAATAATAATAATAATAATAATAATAAAGTGATTTTACCCCATAAAACCTACAACACGCATACAAGAAAAAAAAAACAAAATACAAAAGAAAAAAACAAGAAAAAACCTGAACGACGACGCGAGTACTGGTGTGCTGGTGCTAAGCTATGCTAGCAATAAAAAGACTTATAACACACGTGTACCACATGTTATTATAGTTATGTGTTTTTTATATATGACAATAGGTTACGAAAAATAAATTTCGAACGACATAAATAAATTAGACTTTGCATGCTCCCACAATTTTGACTTTCTTTCTATTTTTACCGGCCCGTTATATGCTCGCCATCCGCCATATGGCGATGCCATGTATCTGTGCCCATAACGGTCGGTTATTCGTATTTTTCTTTCTTAATTCTTTTTAACATAACGATCAAAACCCTATGTTTTCAAATGATGCTAATTTCTTACATTCAACAACCAAGAAAATCGTTTTTTAACAAATTCATATACTTTCAACACTTTCACACAAGAAGAATAACCAGAATTCAAAGACCTTAACGAGATATTTTGAGTCGATCTTATCACCCGTCTTCCCCGCAAGCCAAGAAGGTCTAAAAGTCAACGTCCAGACTCAAACTTGGAAAACTTGAGGTGAAAAATAATTTTAAACTAATCAACACCTAGAAAAAAGTATAAGGGGTGAATAGTTTACTATCAAATCTACATTAAAGCTAGTACAGTTCAATGGTTGTCAGTAGGAAAAGACCGGAAGAAATAGGATTCAACACTTCTTACATCTAATAGCGTGAGGATGTCGGAGGATACAACTTTGATCAACGATGTAAAAGAAGAGATCCGACAAAAATATCAATGCTAGTTTACTTTTAACATTTAGGTATTTGACGTCTCATATTTTTCATTAATTTAATTTGTATTTTTATATTCTCATATTTGAGTTTCGATTGAAAATGTGTTTGTATTATAAAAATGAAAAATTAAATATTAATTGTGGGTCCAAGATAACATATACTAACATGTTACAAGTTGGGAGTGTGTTTTTCTGGTTATGTGTTATAAGAGTGTTATAAATTGGTATTCGACGTGGCTAGTGTTATAACTTGCCTATAACACCATATACCTTGCGCTTTTACAAACTTGAATTTGTATTCATATTTTTTTGTTTACTAGTCGAATAACCGTGCAATGCAGCAGAAAAAAGGTAGTTGGTAACAATAGTCGGTGATAGCAATAAAGTGTTTGTAGTTGTTTTGTGATACTGTGGTGATAAAAAAATGCTGGTTTGAGATGGTGAACCTAACTCAAATATTAACGCATTATCCTCATATATTTAGGGTCCTTTTGGTAGGGAGTTGACCCTTGGGGTTGGGACTCGGAGTTAAATGCAGTTGTTTGGTAGCATATGAGTACTTTACGAAATGGCCATCAAGCCAAATATCAAGGCCTCTAGAAATCACATGTAATATGGCTGAGTTTATTTTTTCTTTCTAAAATATGGGCCCTTTTATTTCTCAACCACTCATTTTCTCTTTCTATTATATAAAACTTATTTATTTCTTATTAATAATATTTTTCAGTTCTATTTTATTATATAAAATTTTATATAAATATTATTTCTCTCTCTGTATCAAATTCAAATCTATATCTTAATCGAAATTCAAATCCAAATACTAATCATAAACACATCTACAAACCAAACTGTAACACCCTCATTTTTCACTGATCGCAGCGGATAACGTGTTTGGGGCATTACTCATGGAAACAAAGACAAGATAATAGAAAACGACTCGAAAATAGACGTTTTTGAAAAAGGTTGTTATCATTCATTTATTTATCATAGTTTTTACAGTAAAATATATACTTTTACCAAAAGAGATGTCCCTAAGATACGTTTTATGACACAAAATTGATGAATGATAACTATTCTGGACGTCCTCATGTCCAGTGGTTCTCCGTGCCATGGTTCCTATAGTGCCTAAATACCTAAGATAACATGCTTAAAAGTCAACACGTATGTTGAGTGAGAGTCATATGTTTAAAAAGTTAAAGTGTAAATACAAGTTCCACAGAGTTCAGCTTAAACTCTATGTGTGGAAAAGGGTTAGTGTTAGAAAGAAGGTATATTGCACTAAGCTCATGAACCACACGTTAACGATCCGGGTCATGGGGTCTGCAGACCAACCCATGAGGGGATGGGAAGGATAACTTGCCAAAGTTAAACCTTCAGTGGGTTCAAATATAGTACTTATTGGTACCACCTAGTGGGGTGTTAATACCAACGGGAGTTGTCAAACTCCAATAGATCTATCAACTAGATTCGCGTTCGTTTGGATAAAATGTCCCAAACGATTAGATTCATGAATTTTGGTTATGTAATGATGGCTGTTAGTTTACTCATGCAATAACCAGAGCAAAGACTTGTATTTGGTTTTAAAGCATGTATCCCCCTCACAGGGTTTGTAAAACATTTAGAAAGCATTTAAAAGGGTGTGAGGCTATGAAAACTCACCTGAGTCTCAAGCTAATTTAAGTAGGGGTTTAGACAACTCACTCACGTATCCTGGGGTAGCGCGGGTGTGCGTATGTCAAGTCTTAGTCTAGGTTTTCTTAACTAATTACTACTAGTTTTTTTATATATAACATAACACTGTTCGGACCATTGTAATTAAGAAGAATATGACTCCTCACATGAAGCTCCCTACTATTGTATTATGTGATCAGCATAATACCGTTCGGGCCATCATAATTCAGAAGTTAATACTCCTCACACAAAGTTCCCTATTAATGAGTTATGTTGTTATTAGGTTTTAGTTATAACATAACACCGTTCAGGCCATCATATCTCAGAAGTATATGCAATAATCGTTCGAGGAGTCAGGGTACTTTAATTCGTAAACCCAACAAACTCGTCAAAATGAAATATCCACATAGTACTCCTCACATGAATCTCCCTAGTATTGTGTTATGTTTCTAACTTAAATAGGTTTTTATATTTTATGAAAATAGTCCATTTTTACCCTTTTATATATATATTTACGTTTTCTACCCTAAACTTATAAACTTATAACAAATAGGCATATAACTTTATAACTAATGCATATTTAGTCCCTAAACTATCCTATTTTAAAGAAATAACACATATAGTCCCTAGATTATACTAATTTCTATTATTTACTCTATTTACCCTTATATTTATTCTATTTGCAGTTTTAGTCCTTTTAGTTTTATATTTGTTTTGTTAGTTTATTTTAAGGTTTAATATATTGAAAATTTAGTCCTTACACTAATATCTTCTAGAAAAATGTCAAAAACAGTCCCTAGATTTTATAGTTTCAGGAATTTACAATATATATCCCTATGCATGTAATATTTTGCAAAACTAGTCCTAAGTGTATATAGTTCTAATTCTAGCACGACAATCTAGTTTCTAAGCTTATATCTAATTCATATAAGTTCAAATAAGCCACATAATGCAATTTATATCAAGTAAATAAGCTATATATCAGGTAAGCATGTAATTCGACCTAAAACTAGGGTTACGAGGGCAAACATGCATGCATGGCAATCTACTAGCTATCTAAGGCATATACTAAGTATCTAAACCTATTCTAAGACTATCTAGACATAAATTAAAGGTTACTTAGGTCGGGGGAGGGCTGAACTAAGGTTCTAGGGTTTCCTTTTGGCTTGTACGACTCAAATCCATAACACAACCAACCAAGGCCTAGCTACATGTTTCATACAGCTTCTAACTACTTGATACTACAGAAATATGAGGTAGAGAGGGAAAGGAGAGGTGTGAAGAAGAATGAGAGGAGGGGAGGGGTATTTATAGGTCGCGTATGGAGGTTTGGGGTGAAACAAGGGTTTAGGTGTCACGACGGGGGAGGGGTGAGCAAGCAGGGCTATGGGGTGATGTGGTGAGGCTAGGAGGTGACAAGGACGAGCTATGGTGGTAACTAGGGGGCTGGGTAGGGCGGTTGTGGTGGTGAGAAGCCATAAGAGGCGATTCGAGCCAAGGAGGTGACAAGGAGGTGCATCACCTACTTTCTTGGGTGCTTATAGGTGCTAGGGTGCTAGCTTAGTTATATTAAGGTGCTAGGTTGGTTGCTTGTTCATATTAAGGTGTTTAAGTAACATGGTTTAGGTGTTTAGGTCAAGTTTTAGTCTAGTTTTGTTTTATAAGTGTTTAGGATTTTATCTATGTTTTAGTATCTTAACTAAGGTCCTAATGATGTTTAGTAACTATTAGTATCTTATACTAAGTGATGGTATGGTAAAGTTTTAACCTAGTTTTGACCTAGTTTCGGGAAGTTATGACCTAATTAAGGTTTTGTGCTTATATGACTTGCACCTAAGTTTCTAGGGGTTGTACTATATCCTAAGGGTTCTAATATATCCTAAGGTATCTATTTTAACTTAAATCTAAGTCCTAAGCACTTTGCATGTAAGTTCAGATAGGCAGTTAGGGTTTTAAAACTAATTGGAAATAAGTAGGTGCATGTAGGGTTTTCTAGTAAGTATAGGGTATTATAGTACTAGTTTTCTTAGTGAAATTATGTTTATTACATTGACTTGAAATACTGGGATGTTTACATCAAGTAAACATAGTAGTGGTTGGCATAGGTGGATACGTGAGCTTGTCTGAGGGTTAGTTAGGTTATAATGATATATTAAAGCAAAAATTTAACTCGGAAAAATCCTATAGGCATTTATAATCCCAATGTGCTCCAATAAGGGCCTAAGTTAAGTTAGTAAGGCATTTCTAATCCTAGGGTGCTAGTGAGGGCCTAAGCTAAGTTAGTAAGGTATTTCTAACCTAAGGGGAAGTTAGTGGTTTGTGACAGTCTCCCATCCTGAAAGAAAATCTAGTCCCGAGATTTAACTATGGTTAGTATGTGATGGTGTGAATAGATGGGGATATTTAGCACGGATTTGATCCTCTCATTCCCAAGTATACTCTGGTCCTCTTTGGGAGTCCCAACGTACCTTAACGATAGGAATCCGGTGATGTTTTAGATTTTTGACCTCTCGGTCCATAATTTCCACTGGTTCCTCAGTGAAATTGAGCTTATCATCCAATTGAAGCTTGTTAATAGGAACAACTAGTGATTCGTCCGATAAACACTTCTTAAGATTTGATACGTGAAACGTGTTGTGTATATTACTTAGTTCATCCGGTAATTCAAGTCGGTATGCCACTGGACCAATTCGTTCTAAAACCTTAAAAGGTCCAATGTATCTCGGACTAAGCTTTCTTTGCTTTCCGAAACGAGAGACACCTTTCCTAGGTGAAACTTTCAACATAACCCTATCTCCGACTTGAAATTCTAAAGGCTTACGTCTTATATCGGCATAACTCTTTTGCCGATCCCTTGCAGCTTGTAAGCGTTGTCGGATTTGAACTATTTTCTCATTTGTCTCATGGATTATTTATGGACCCGTGAGTTGTACTTCTCCGACTTCAGCCTAGCAGATCGAAGACCTACACTTTCTCCCATAAAGTTCCTCATACGGTGTTGCTTTTATGCTAGTGTGATAACTATTGTTATACGAGAATTCTACTAATGGCAAGTTTTTCTCCCATCCTTTTCCAAAATCTATCACACATGCTCGAAGCATATCCTCGAGTGTTTGGATAGTTCTTTCACTTTGACCATCGGTTTGCGGATGATATGCCATACTCATGTCTATCTGAGTACCTAAGGCCTTTTGCATAGATTGCCAAAATCTGGACGTGAAGCGAGAATCACGATCTGATATAATAGATATTGGCACTCCATGTCGGGAAACTATTTCCTTGAGGTACAACCTAGCAAGGGTTTCCATGTCATCTGTTTCTCGTATAGGAATGAAGTGTGCTGATTTTGTAAGGCGATCAACTATTACCCAAATAGCATCATGCCCGTTGAATGTTCTAGGTAGTTTAGTGATAGAATCCATCGTAATTCTTTCGCACTTCCAAATGGGAATCTCAGGCTGTTCCAATAAAACGGATGGCTTTTGGCATTCAGCCTTTATTTTAGTACATGTTAAACACCTGCCCACATATCTGGCAATGGATGCCTTCATGTCAGGCCACCAATAGTGTTTCTTCAAATCCTGATACATCTTATCAGATCTTGGGTGAATGGAGTACTTAGATTTATGGGACTCATGCATTATTACGTTCCTTAAGTTACCATGATAAGGTAACCATTTTCGACCCTTAATACAACAAGTTCCTTTTGAACTTATCTCAAAAGCCTTATCCATCCCTCGTAAATTCTCAAGTTTACGATCCTTCATTTTTAGGGCTTCATTCTGGGCTTTGAGTATTTGAGAAGGTAGATTCGAATGAAGAGTCATTACTAATGACCTAACTCTAAGTGGTTTGATTCGTTCCTTTCAGCTCAAAGCATCTGCTACTACATTAGCTTTGCCAGGATGATAACGAATCTCACAATCGTAATCAGCAAGCAGTTCTACCTATCGACGTTGCCTCATGTTCAACTCTTTTTGATCAAGAATATGTTGTAGGCTTTTGTGATCAATGAAAACCGTACACTTAGTGTCATACAGATAATGTCTCCATATTCTTAGAGCGAACACTACTGCTCCTAATTCTAGATCATGTGTAGTGTAGTTTTCTTCATGTGTCGTGAGTTGTCGTGATGCATAAGCAATTACTTTATCCTTTTGCATTAACACAGCTCCAAGACCTCTTCGAGAAGCATCACAGTAAATGACAAAATTATCATTTCCCTCTGGTAATGCTAAGATCGGAGCTTCACACAACTGTCTCTTCAAAAGTTGGAAAGCTATCTCTTGATATTTTCCCCAGTCAAACTTCCTATTTTTTATGGGTTAGCTCTGTCAAAGGTTTAGCTATTTTTGAAAATCCTTCAATAAACCTTCGATAGTAGCCCGCAAGTCCTAAGAATTGTCGTATCTTGGTAGGATTCTTAGGTTGCGACCAATCCTTAACGGCTTTGATTTTTGTTGGATCGACACGAAGTCCTCGTTTATCTATCATGTGTCCGAGAAATTGCACAACACTAATCCAGAATTCACACTTAGAGAACTTTGCATAAAGTTTCTCCATTTTAAGCAGTTCTAGGATTATTCTCAAGTGTTTAGCGTGCTCTTCCTTATTACGTTAATAGATAAGGATATCATCTATGAACACTATAACAAATTTATCCAAATATGATTTACACACCCGATTCATGAGGTCCATGAAAACCGCTGGTGCGTTTGTCAAACCAAATGGCATAACTTGAAATTCATAGTGCCCATATCTCGTTCTGAAAGCGGTCTTAGGGATATCTTCTTCCCTCACTCTCAGCTGATGATAGCCTGATCGTAAGTCGATTTTTGAGTATACGCTCGAACCTTGTAGTTGATCAAATAGGTCATCAATCCGGGGTAATGGGTATCGATTTTTGATAGTAAGTTTGTTTAATCCACGATAGTCGATACACATCCTCATAGATCCGTCTTTCTTCTTTACGAATAGGACAGGAGCTCCCCAGGGTGATGTACTTGGACGTATAAAACCTCGATTGGTTAATTCCTGTAGTTGTTCAGAGAGTTCCTTCATCTATGAATGGGCTAACCTATATGGGGCTTGGGCTATAGGTGTTACTCCGGGAATTAAGTCGGTTTGAAATTCAATTTGACGAATTGGAGGTAAGCCATGTAAATCCATAGGAAAAACCTCTGGGTATTCCCTGACTACAGGGATCTCTTCCAGTCGTTTTTCGTCTAGCTTAGTCTCCGTTACTTGAACCACAAAAACTTGACAACCTCGTGACATGCATCGTTTTGCTTTGATACATGAAATGAAGTTAAGTTTAGTTCTACTTTGATATCCTCGGATAGTTAAAGTCTCACCATTGATAGGTACATGGATGATTTTCTCGTCACAAATAATCTTTGCTTGATTCTTGGACAACTAATCCATTCCCACAACAACGTCAAAACTACCGAGCTTAATGGGTATGAGATCGATCTCAAAGTGGTGGTTAAGTAATGTTACGATACAACCCTTAATGACCGTGTTAGTACTAACTAAGTTTCCGTCGTCCATTTCTATCTCATAATAATTATCTAAAGCTATGGGTTTTATCCTAAGTCTATAGGCTAAGGGTATAGATAGGAAACTTCTATCTGCTCCAGATTCAGATAATATTTTAACTAAATGATGATTTAAAAGAAACTTACCCGTGACTACGCTGGGATCTTATGGATCATTCATATCCCTCAACATGTATGCTCTACCCTGGGCACCATCAGTATTCCTCTTTGGGCATTTATTTATATAATAACCCTTTTCCCCGCAAGTATGACAAATGAATGTTGCTGGTGGTGGATTTCCTCCAGCAACTGGTCTTTTGTTCTTGCAATCCTTTGGGTAATGGCCTACCTTGTTACATATGTTACATTTAATGACACAAGGCCCTGTGTGATGCCAGTTGCATCTCCTACACAGAGGGGCACTTCCAGCATACCCACTTTTCTCATTTAAAGTGGTGGCATAAGCTCTTGCATTATCTTGCCTTGGTTGAGGATAGGGATTTGTATGATTACCTCCGGTGTTATTACGGTTGTTACCGAAAGCTCTCCCATCGTGGAACTTTCGCTTATTATCGTAGGGCACTGGCATAGAGTTGTGCTTTGTTACTTGGTCCATTAACCTTAAGGTTATATTAATGGCCTCCTCTAACGTTTGAGGTTTAGAGGCTGTAACATTCCCTTCGATATTCCGGGGCAAACCTCCGATGAAAACTTCTATCGTCTTTTCAACAGTTGGTACCATTGTAGGGCACAAAGTAGCCAACTCTTGAAATCTCCTAATATAAGTTTTAACATTGTTTCCCTTCACAGTCAAGTTATAAAATTCATCATCCATTTTTTTACTTCTGTCCGAGGGCAATATTTCTTAATCATAAGTTTTTTAAGTTCAACCCAAGATAACTTACATGCCTCTTTTATTCCTATTGGTTGGGCATATGAATTCCACCAAGATAACGCTTCCTCAGTAAGTGTTCCCATTGCAAACTTAACCCTACAATCCTCTGTACAATTACTTCGGGAAAACATCGATTCTCATCTCTCAAACCAATGAATTAACCCTATGGCCCTGATTGGCTCCAAACGGTCAACCTAAATCAACCAAGTTAATGGTCAACAAGGTCAGACTACCTAGAGTCAATGCTCCGTGGAATACAGTGTTTCCCCGGGTCGTTATGTCCCGACGAGGTGTGATGGTATTAAAACGGGTTTGTGATCGGGTGAATTTGGACAAAAAAGAAGTGTGATTGATTATACTAACGGGATATAAGACAAAATAGCTTAAATAAGTTCTATTAACAAGAACGTAAAATTAGAAAACCCAAAAATGTTTAAAACCTAAAAACGTGTACGTTCAATTTAAATTTGCGTGAACGTACAAAATAAAACGCGAGTTTTAAGAAATAAAATACCTACGGATATGAAAAATACATTTTTACAATCCTAATGATAAAAGAAAATTTTTAGAAAAAGAAAATTAATTTTTACACTTTTTAATTAATTATTATTAATTAATTACTAATTTTAACTATTTAATAATACACTAAATTATAAGAAAATAGGAAAATAACTTAGAAAAATGAAATTTTACTTTTGAAAAATCTAAAATATTATAAAACTAATTTTCAAACTGAAAATATATATTTTTTTTACTTTTTAAATAATTATTACTAATTAAAAACTAATTATTAATTAATTTAAACTAATTAAAATTAAGAAAAATAGCAAATGAACAGTGAAAAATATGAAACATCTTCTAAAATTATTTTATAACTACTAGAACCTAGGAAAATTATAAAAATGAAGTTTGCTTATTGAATATCTGAAAATAAGCTAAAGAGCTTAAATAGAAACTATCACTTAATTTTATTTTGACTTTTCTGGGATTTTCTTTTTCAAAACTCTTTATAGACTTAAAGTAACCAACTTTAACAAAAGCACTTTGGCTGAATCACAAAAATAAGCAGTTAGGAAGCTCAAATGCTTAACAGTTGGGGTATCTTAGCTTATTAGGACTTTTTGTTGTTTGAATAAGCTTATAAAAAGCTAGACAGTGAAAAGCCAAGGGGTAAATAAGCTACAATAGTATGAGGGGACTTGGAAATAAGCAAAAGAAAGTAGAAAAGCTCATGCAATAAGCTGAAATAAGCAATTAAGCATTAAGCCCAAAACTGAGCACCAAGCAGGCCAATTGGCCCAACTTTGCAAGCCTGTGGGGCCCACAGGGGAGGTTGGAAGACCAAATGAAAAGATGATCCAATAAGCTGAGGTTATTGGCTTTCTAAAAAGCTAAAAGCTGACCCCTGGGTCCCACAAACAAACACAAGAGAGGACATAAAACTTGGCACAAAAACTGAGTATGCAGCTTAAGGGTGGAATTTGGACAAAATAAAATGGAGTAGCAGCCCTAGCTAATAAGCTAGGAACTAGAAAATAAGCCTTGGTACTAAAAGAAGAGCTTATTGGCTTTTCAAAAAGCCAATAAGCTCCCTGTGGGGCCCACTAATTAGCCAGGAATTGGCCAATAAAAATGGGGCATTTGGCCTGAGATCATGGTGCAGGGCAAACCCTTGGCCTGCAGGCCTGTTTAAGCTACTAAATAAGCCAGAAATAAATATCTAAAAAATAAGAAAAAGGCTGATTCCTAAAGTTGAGGTGGGGGACAATAACTTGTGAAAGTTTCAAGACCTAACAATAAACACAAAAATCAAAACAATTCTCACAAAGAGTGGATTTTCTGCACAAAGGCAAGTTTGACTTTTTATATAAACTTGGAGTTTTGACTTATGTGAACTTCAATGGATTGAAAATAAGATACTAAGCTAAATTAAGGCCAAATCAAGCTGAGACAACAATCTATGAATGGAAATGGTGAGATTACATGTCCTAATCCTTAACAGTTAACAAATGAGATGGTTAAAATAGTGATTTTGACTTTTGGTACTTGAGACCTGAGTTTTAAAGCTTGACTGGACCTAAACTAACCTAAGGGTGCATGTTATGAACATAAACAACAATAATGAACTCACTGAGTCCTCAAAACAGCTAGAGCCAAACACTCCCTTAACTGACTGTCTACTAAGGTTTTCAAAGATTGCCACTGATTTAGACCATTAAACCCATAAGTAAGCTTATACTAACCACAGATTAACATAAATAAACACAATTTAACCACAAGGAACAATTACAACTAAAAAATAAAAACATATGAAAATTAATACTAAAAAAAACTGAAATGGAACTTTCTTGTGACCTTGAGCTCAAAACAAAGATTTAAACACCCAATCCTGTCCTACTGTCTCCCTGAGACTCTAAACCATGTTCCAACTGCTTCTACTCTTCTTTTTCTTCTTTTTGATTTTCTCAAAGATTATTTAACTATTTTTTGTATTTTTGAATTTTTGAACTAAAACACATTATAATGCTAGTAGAACATTTAAAACTTATCTAGGAACATTAGTTGAGCTTAATGAACAGTAAGTGACCATTTGTGACAAACAGAAAGCTAAATTGAGGATTGGAACAATTTTATGTAAAAATTGAATTCAACTGTGAATTTGAAATTAGAGTTAACAAAGGTTCATCTTACATTAGAATAACTGAGTATAAGCTCTTTTAACTAAATAAAACAATTAGAATTGTAAATTACATAAGAACGATTCCTACACTAAACTATACTACTCCTAGTTAACTACTACCCTTTCTGGCTTCTTTTTTATTCACTTATATAGGACTTGGGGTGTCTCTCTGTCTTTCCCACCTCCTTTTTGAGCCCTTGGATCATGCAAACCAATCCTAGTCGTTGGTGTGGATTTGGCGGGAAAAAGGAATTTGACAGGTAATGGTGGGTTTGGTGAGGTATTAAATGAAGGGGAGGGTTGTATTAATGGAGGAGGAGGGGCTGATTTTGATAATATTTGACTTTTAAAGGACTTGGGTTGACTTATCTTTCAAAATAAATACTTAGGGACTGATTTTGATAAGTTTTGAAAGTTGGGGACTAAAACTGCCATTTTTGAAAACTTTGTTTGTTTTTTATCTGTTTTTACTCATTTTGCATCTAAAACATATAAAACACAATCCCTGGGGTATTTTCAATATTTTGCAGTTCAGATTTAACCAAAAATGATGAGTATTTACACACTCATCAGGCCCCTTCTGTCCCCTTGAAATTGAAGGGCTGACAGCTTATAAATTACTTGTAGTTACTCTTCTTCACTACAGGGATTTTAGGGTTTCTAGCCATATTTACATCCCTAGCTCCTAGTGCTGCAGTTACACTATCAGTCACTAGTCGCTGGATATCTTCTTGAGTCATAGCGGGAGTAGTAGGAGTGACAGGTGGAGTAGTTCTTGTACGTGGCATTCTAAAGGAAAGATATGATAAGAATTTTGTTATAGTTTATGTTTTAAGTGTTGAAAGCACTTTTCTGATACCGGATGGGTTTAAAAAGAACAAGTTCCTAGCAAGAATCGTTGTGTTCACCGAAAATAGTTTCCCCCTCCGTCTAAAGGCATAGACGCATAGTGATTCTAAGGGATCTTAAGTTTTTTTTACTATTCCTAAGTATGTCTACTTGTTTTTATTTTTCCTATTCGTTTTAGTTTTTAAGTTCCTAAGGCAATCTAGTGTGTTCTAAGACAATTGGGAATTCCTAATACGGGATACAAGTTTTATGAAAAACTTTTTTTTTTTTTTTTTTTTTTTTTTTAATTTAAACCTAGCAAGTACCCGTTTAACTAAGTTATCTATATTATCTAAACCTATAACCTTATTTTTGCTCTAGGTTACTCTTGAGATCTTGAATGGCCTCCAAGAGTTCATCTATGTCAGACCCATGATTATCCCTAAGATCCTCGGTAATCATTTCGATGGTGGAAAGTCTAACATGTGCGGTGCTTACTTCGTCAGAGTGTCCTTCATATTTTGTTTGTAACCTAAAGACTTGATTACAAGTTTTCTCTAATTCATTTTCTAACCTATTTTTACCTATTCCTAATTCCCTAATCCTAATTTCTACTTCTTCCATTCTTTCTAAAGAAAGTTTATCTAGATGACTAAGTATTTCATCTATTTGTTCATCATGCCTTTCTAAAGGTGTTTTATACGAACTACTACCTATATGGAACCTAGGGGGAGGTGATGGTGGTATAAAACGTATTTTCTTAAGGGGAGGTGAATCTATTTCAGGAACATAACGATCTTGACTAGTATAGTGGGGTTTAGGTGGGGTAGGGGTTATAGTAGGTACAATAGGAATGTTTCCACCATATGCTTGCATATACCCATTATATGCTTGCATATAGGGGTCATTCGGGGAATGTTCTAATCCTAGGTTAGTTAAGATATTTTGGGCCAATTCTTCCGGAGAATTAGAACCAGTGGATGAGTGAGTAGGAGTAGCCGGAGCATACTCATATCCATCGGATGAAGTATCCGTCTCATCGGTATCCAACACGATGATAGGATTGTTAAAGGATAACATATCTAACTGTAATTCCCGAAGGAATATCTTAGAATAATTCTAACCTAAATACGCATTTTAAAGGCAATTCTAATAGTGGGGATTCTATCCTAGGGGCAATAGTGAGATATCTAATCCTAAAGGCAATTCGGGGGTTCTAATCTAAAGGCAAGTTAGGGATTCTAACCTAAAGGCAGCTAGGGATTCTAACTTAAAGGCAGTTGGGGATTCTAATCTAAAGGCAATTAGGGATTCTAAGCTAAAGGCAGTTGGGGATTCTAACCTAGAGGTAGTTGGGGATTCTACTGGCACGGAGGACTGATGTGCTATTTATTCGTGGAAGTTTTAAATTTATAAGAGTGAATTACCAAATCTAGAAACAAAACATACGAGCAAGTATACTCGTCCGTTATAGCAAGATATGATGGTAAGTCGGGATTGTTCGCAGGGATTTGTGAGTGAATCAAAATATAAGTCTAAAAGTAAATCTCTAATGTACGCAAATAAGATAATAAGCAAATTCAATAAATTAAAAACTACACTTGTTTAGACTAGTTTTCTACTTAATGACACACATGATTGTGATAACTTTTGATAACATGTTGGTTGAGATAATTAGATGGTGATCTAATCTATTGTTTCTACAAGTTAAACCTTCGTCAAGATTTTAGTTCATAAAAACAAGCTTTAGGTGTAAACCAATCAATTCAAGATCTATCCAAGGTTCATAAGGTATGGTGAATATCTTAAACACAATAACAAACTCTTATTACAAATCAAATACTCTTAGGAAATGGTCAATACAAAAGGTAACCTATTCATAGACAAAAAGGTCACAATTGTTTATAAATATTTAAACTTTCGTCCAACTAAAGGTTTATAAACAATCCGATTTGATGTTATAAAAGCATTCTCATTACAATCATACTTCTTGTTTCTTTGTTTAGTCAAGAATAATTATGGTGAAAAACAATCATTCATCGACAAATGATTATAACTAGTTGAGTAAAAACAAATCTTTCGACCCTTGAAACTATTATCAATTAGTTAACCTTGGCTAAACAAATGTCACGATGAAACTTAAGGTACAATTGGTTTTTAGGATTGACTTGAAATTGAATTAAAACATGTTATCACAATCATAACTATCACTAAGTATAAAACATCATCAAAACAAGTGTAAAAAGATTACTAGCCACTCATAGCAAACATGCAAATAAACTCAGAATATTTAACATTAGAATCCATGGTTTTAAGTCTTACAATGCTTTGAAATTGATAACAAATGACAAGGTATTGATAACCTAAGAGTTGGTGATGATTTCTTGAGATTTTCGGACTCCAAATGTTGCTTCCTTGGTCCTCCAAAGTTCCTGGTTCTTTCTGCATGAATTTTCCTCCTTAGAGAGCTAGAAGATCATAATAATTGAGAGTAGTAATAAGAGTAAATGGTATCTTGAATGGTGTTTTTAATGGTGCACTCTTGAGGTCCTTATATGCTTGTCCAATACTCCTAGTAATGAATAGGGACTTAAATGCTAGAACTTGGACAGTAAGACACTAAGAAGGGCCTAGAACCATGGGACAAAAGACCAAGATTCGTGCACAAAAGTTGGCAAAAACATGCAGAAGTGGCCATCCGATCGGTTGCGGGTTGATACCGATCGGATGGAAATGGTCATAATGGCAATCCGATCGGTTAGGTAGATCCTGGCTGTTTTGGACTTTGACTTTTCCTTGTGTAGTTCTTTATGCACTATCCAAACTTGATTAACTTCTGAACTTGGAACTTTAAGATGACAAAACTTAGGTTCTCATATGAATTACTTCACATGTTGGACTTTTGAGCTCGAGAATCTTCGTGTAATCGTGTATACTTCATTGTCTTCACTTTTTCTCCATTTTTCCTGCATTTTGCTACATATGCTACAAAAACATACTTTGATACGATTTAGTGGCAAAAGCATATAAAAATAACCAAATAACATACACAAAAACACTAATAACGCTTATAAAAACATGTTAACTTTGAGCGTTATCAAGGACCTTTTTGAAAAAGTGGTTATAGTTTTAGGAAAATCCTTTTGTTCTCTATAACCAAGGCTCTGATGCCAATCTGTAACACCCCCATTTTTCACTGATCGCAGCGGATAAAGTGTTTGGGGCATTACTCATGGAAACAAAGAAAAGATAATAGAAAACGACTCGAAAAGAGACGTTTTTGAAAAAGGTTGTTATCATTCATTTATTTATCATAGTTTTTACAGTAAAAGATATACTTTTACCAAAAGAGAGGTCCCTAAGATACGTTTTATGACACAAAATTGATGAATGATAACTATTATGGACGCCCTCATGTCCAGTGGTTCTCCGTGCCAGGGTTCCTATAGTGCCTAAATACCTAAGATAACATGCTTAAAAGTCAACACGTATGTTGAGTGAGAGTCATATGTTTAGAAAGTTAAAGTGTAAATACAAGTTCCACAGAGTTCAGCTTAAACTCTATGTGTGGAAAAGGGTTAGTGTTAGAAAGAAGGTATATTGCACTAAGCTCATGAACCACACGTTAACGATCCGGGTCATGGGGTCTGCAGACCAAACCATGAGGGGATGGGAAGGATAACTTGCCAAAGTTAAACCTTCAGTGGGTTCAAATACAGTACTTATTGGCACCACCTAGTGGGGTGTTAATACCAACGGGAGTTGTCAAACTCCAATAGATCTATCAACTAGATTCGCGTTCGTTTGGATAAAACGTCCCAAACGATTAGAATCATGAATTTTGGTTATGTAATGATGGCTGTTAGTTTACTCATGCAATAACCAGAGCAAAGACTTGTATTTGGTTTTAAAGCATGTATCCCCCTCACAGGGTTTGTAAAACATTTAGAAAGCATTTAAAAGGGTGTGAGGCTATGAAAACTCACCTGAGTCTCTAGCTAATTTAAGTAGGGGTTTAGACAACTCACTCACGTATCCTGGGGTAGTGCAGGTATGCGTATGTCAAGTCTTAGTCTAGGTTTTCTTAACTAATTACTACTAGGTTTTTATATATAACATAACATTGTTCGGGCCATTGTAATTAAGAAGAATATGACTCCTCACATGAATCTCCATACTATTGTATTATGTGATCAGCATAATACCGTTCGGGCCATCATAATTCAGAAGTTAATACTCCTCACACAAAGTTCTCTATTAATGAGTTATGTTGTTATTAGGTTTTAGTTATAACATAACACCGTTCAGGCCATCATATCTCAGAAGTATATGCAATAATCGTTCGAGGAGTCAGGGTACTTTAATTCGTAAACCCAACAAACTCGTCAAAACGAAATATCCACATAGTACTCCTCGCATGAAGCTCCCTAGTATTGTATTATGTTTCTAACTTAAATAGGTTTTTATATTTTATGAAAATAGTCCATTTTTACCCTTTATATATATATTTACGTTTTCTACCCTAAACTTATAAACTTATAACAAATAGGCATATAACTTTCTAACTAATGCATATTTAGTCCATAAACTATCGTATTTTAAAGAAATAACACATATAGTCCCTAGATTATACTAATTTCTATTATTTACTCTATTTACCCTTATATTTATTCTATTTGCAGTTTTAGTCCTTTTAGTTTTATATTTGTTTTATTAGTTTATTTTATGGTTTAATATATTGAAAATTTAGTCCTTACACTAATATCTTCTAGGAAATGTAAAAAACAGTCCCTATATTTTATAGTTTTAGGAATTTACAATATATACCCCTATGCATGTAATATTTTGCAAAACTAGTCCTAAGTGTATATAATTCTAATTCTAGCATGGCAATCTAGTTTCTAAGCTTATATCTAACTCATATAAGTTCAAATAAGCCACATAATGCAATTTATATCAAGTAAATAAGCTATATATCAGGTAAGCATGTAATTCGACGTAAAACTAGGGTTACGAGGGCAAACATGCATGCATGGCAATCTACTAGCTATCTAAGGAATATACTAAGTATCTAAACCTATTCTAAGACTATCTAGATGTAAATTAAAGGTTACCTAGGTCGGGGGAGGGCTGAACTAAGGTTCTAGGGTTTCCTTTTGGCTCGTATGACTCAAATCCATAACACAACCAACCAAGGCCTAGCTACACGTTTCATACAGCTTCTAACTACTTGATACTACAGAAATATGAGGTAGAGAGGGAAAGGAGAGGTGTGAAGAAGAATGAAAGGAGGGGAGGGGTATTTATAGGTCGCGTATGGCGGTTTGGGGTGAAACAAGGGTTTAGGTGTCACGACGGGGGAGGGGTGAGCACGCAGGGCTATGGGGTGATGTGGTGAGGCTAGGAGGTGACAAGGACGAGCTATGGTGGTAGCTAGGGGGCTGGGTAGGGCGGTTGTGGTGGTGAGAAGCCATAAGAGGCGGTTCGAGCCAAGGAGGAGACAAGGAGGTGCATCACCTACTTTCTTGGGTGCTTAGAGGTGCTAGGGTGCTAGCTTAGTTATATTAAGGTGCTAGGTTTGTTGCTTGTTCATATTAAGGTGTTTAAGTAACATGGTTTAGGTGTTTAGGTCAAGATTTAGTCTAGTTTTGTTTTATAAGTGTTTAGGGTTTTATCTATGTTTTAGTATCTTAGCTAAGGTCCTAATGATGTTTAGTAACTATTAGTATCTTATACTAGGTGATGGTAGCTTATGGTAAAGTTTTAACCTAGTTTCGGGAAGTTATGACCTAATTAAGGTTTTGTGCTTATATGACTTGTACCTAAGTTTCTAGGGGTTGTACTATATCATAAGGGTTCTAATATATCCTAAGGTATCTATTTTAACTTAAATCTAAGTCCTAAGCACTTTGCATGTAAGTTCAGATAGGCAGTTAGGGTTTTAAAACTAATTGGAAACAAGTAGGTGCATTTAGGGTTTTCTAGCTAGTATAGGGTATTATAGTACTAGTTTTTTTAGTAAAATTATGTTTATTACCTTGACTTGACATACTGGGATGTTTACATCAAGTAAACCTAGTAGTGGTTGGCATAGGTGGATACGTGAGCTTGTCTGAGGGTTAGTTAGGTTATAATGATATATTAAAACAAAAATTTAACTCGGGAAAATCCTATAGGCATTTCTAATCCTAGTGTGCTCTAATAAGGGCCTAAGGTAAGTTAGTAAGGCATTTCTAATCCTAGGGTGCTAGTGAGGGCCTAAGCTAAGTTAGTAAGGTGTTTCTAACCTAAGGGGAAGTTAGTGGTTTGTGCACAAACAGGCCCTTAATCCGAGCAAACATAGTGGGTTTTAGAAAAACTTGCCAGTGGCTTTCTGATGAAATTATTCTCAACCATAAGTTTTTCAAGTTTTCTAATCTTTACAAATTTATTGTATTTTTTATTAAAAAGAAACATATAATTAATTTCAATATCAAATTATTTTTCTCTTTCCTACATCAAATTAAAATCAAAATCAAAATCAAAATCATAATTCTAATCCTAATCTTAATTTCAAACACGTCTACAAACCAAACGGGCCCTATATTCATCATCCCAAACCAATTTACCATTATTATGCGACTATTTAATGTGAATAAAAAAAATTGTAACCGGAACTTATCTAACTATCTTATAAAATATTTAGGCCTACTACATATAGAAATACTTAAAATTAAGCATTACATATTTTAATGCTAAAAGTACAATTAATATCAATACAATTAGACATTTAATACATTAAAATCAATGCAACTAGACATTTACAAGTTTTGTAGCTACATGTACATGCCACTTTCGGCCATTAATGGCCTAAAAATTAATGTAAACCTTAAAATTCAACATTACACCTTTTAATGCTAAAGGTACAAGTAATATCAACACAATTATACATTTAATGCCTTAAAATTCAGCATTACAACATTAAATTAAAACATAATTAATATTGCTATTAAAACACCCAATTACTTAAAAATACAATGAGTTATTCATATTGTACAACTAGTTAAAAGCATAGCTATCAAATTAAATACAACTAATTAAAACACCCACTTTAATAGGCTTTGACCACAGGGTTTGTTGATACCAGGCTTTCAAAGTCCTTCAATGAAGGTTTCAACCCACTAGGGTTCGAATCTGGAGAAGGCAGGGTTTACTTCAAATTAAGTGTCGTGCCTTCGGGCGGCTTAAGTTGAAGGTTTTCCCCCCATCGGGTTTCATTGGTCAAGGATTTCTCCGAAAGAACCGTTCCAAAAAAAAAAAAAAAAATTAAAACACCCACTTACTAAAAAGTACAATGAGAATTTCACAATGTACAATCTAAACAAGGTACAACATAATCCAAAATATAAAATAATTAAATACACTAATTAATGTTATTTTTAAAACACCCCTAAAATGAAAAGTACATGTTATTATACATATTGTACAAACTAATAAAACACACAAAAGTTTATACAATCTAACAAGTTAATGGTACATATAGTTTTGAAAACCAGACCGGACCACGGGTTCAACAGGGAACCGGTGTCGCTACTGATTCGGCTAACCAATAAAAGCCACCAAAAAATGAACCCAAGAGGACCCGTTGGAACCGATACAAACTTGAGAGCCATGCCTCATCGGGATCTATTTCTCCGGTTAATTGTCACATGGTACCCGCCGCTGCAACGCGCGGGTACCCTGCTATTGATTGTTTATTTGTTTCATATTGATAGTTTTCGGTTACAAATAAATTTGACTAATTTAATAGTATTGACCACCTTTTAATTTGTATTTACTATTAAATGCTGAAATATATTTCTAATGTGTGTATCTTCCAAGATGTGTTACTTAAATATAAGATTTTTAATAAACTCTGTATATCTTACTATCTTATAATAGAAGGAGATCTACTTAATATAGAAACTCTTAAAATTCAGCAATCCAAGTTATAAAGCGAAAAGAACAAGTAATTAAAACACATTTTTATAACATTTTCAAGTTCTTAAGCTCAAATTACAACTAATTAAAATAGAAATACTGACATTAGATACAATAAATAAATCATTATGTACATTAAATACAATCAATTAACTGGTCAATAAATATAATTAATGCAGTTATTAAAACACCCCTTACATAAAAAATACAAATTATCAAACATATGGTACAACCAACTTAAACACAATTCCTACAAATAAAAAAAATCACATTATACAAATATTCAAGCTCGAACGGGAAACGGACCAAATTGGCTCAAGCCCGAACGGGCACGGGCCAAACGGGATCGAGCCCGAACGGACATGAGCCAACTGGCTCGAGCCCGAACGGGTACGAGCTAAACGAAATTCTTGGTATCCGTAAATTTATTGTCAAAAATGACATAATAAACTAAAATACATGATTTACTGATGTGATGTGTTATGTCGTTGTAGAATATTAGCCGACTTATCCTGTAACACACACTAACGAGCAGTGTACCCGATCAATGTAGCCTAGTTAGTAAGTAGAGTGTCGATCACTAAGAGTGCAACGTTAATAACTAGAATGTTTATTAGTATTTTAATATCTAAGTTAGTTTTACAATCTAATCTAACGCAGGGGGTTTTCAGTCTGCGAGATTGGCACGAATTGGTTTGATTAAACTAAACTAAAACTATTGAGCAGAATACAACGAATGGTGAACACGTACATAGATAAATAACATAACAGATAAAAGGCCTGACTAATGATTAAGTAGCTTATCACTTGTTTTATTGCTAGTTTTACATGATAACTATCGTAAACTATTCTCTCTCGTTGCTTCTTGATTATAGGCGAGTAAACCCTTAATGATCACTTATGTCTAAGAATTATTTATCCTTAAAGCTTACACTAACTTATAATGCCAGTGAAGTAATCATAGGAGGGGTATGACGGCCCAAGCTTACTACTACTAGACACAGAGGTTATCAACACATATAACAAGAACCAAAAAAACATCATATAAACTTTGATCGATGGGAAAGCAATTTTAAAGGGAGCAATATGGCGGTCACAAACCCATCAATCCTGATGGATTAAAGTGTACTATTAAAATAGAACAAAACTATTTAATTGAATTAAAACACATTCAGAACCTTCTGACTGCTATGAAATCTTCACTTTGGTGTGTCTTGTGTTGCCTTTTCGTCTGCATTCTTTTCTTTTGGGTTTATTCTTTTCGTTCTAGGGTTTATGGCACACGAAATCCCGCTGTATCTTGGGGTATTTATAGTTTCTGTCTGAGGGATCGATGCGGCGCATCTAATAAGTAGATGTGGCGCATTGACTTAACTATAGGTGATGTATGAATATAAAATATATAAGAATCAAATAAAACGCAGCGGAACAACATCACCCACACGGATCCATATTGCCATATGATCAATCAATAATGATAAACAAGATAGTTTATACCTTTGTAGCGTGCACCGGGAATCACCAACAAAGTAACCACCAATATCACCACCCATGAATGAATCAAGAAACCAAGTGATCAATAAGGTTGATCACCTTTATGATGAAACACACTACAAGTCACCAATAACCACTTGATGCTAGTCAAGACTATGTAACAATAATTCTAGCAATAACCTACAAGAGAGTTATTCAAGAAAAGATGGAAAAAATCAAAACCCTAGGATGGGGGTTATTTTTGCCGTGAGATGGAAGGGAGAGAGAGGAGAGAATTTCTCCTTAATTGTGGTAAAGAGTAAAAGTCTAATTGATATGATTAATCAGATTGATCTTATCAAATATACATGTTACACTTAGCACCTAGAAAAATTCTTTCCACCCTTTCTAGCCCCCCCCCCCTTAGGCCGGCCATATAGTGGGCCCACAATGGGCTTGCCCATTGTTGGTTCACTCCAAAAATGCTAAGTCTAACTTAGTATTTAATGGCCCATTATAGATCCCGAGTTACGTAGTCGTTTATATATTGTAAATACGATAAATACAATCTATAAAATGGTATCTCTGTGTATAAGTGTGTGACCCCATAAACTCACATATGTCTAGCCATATAATTATTTATTATGACACGAGCATACTCCAACAGCTCCCACTTGCGACGTCATAATAATCAAGTAATTATACAAGCAAAGGTTAGCGTCTAGCAACACGCCAATGCCCCTAGAAATATGTGAGGGAAGTTTCTCAAACGTCTCATTTAAATGGTTTATATATCATCCATCATTTTGTTACAGATACTATGTTGAACACTAGACATGGATCGAAGTCATTCTATTTGTTCAACTATTCTGTTTCTCGATCTAGATATCGAACAAGATTACCAAGTGAATTAAGATTCATCTTAATCTCAATAGTATCTAACTCCATGACATGTGGAGGAATAAATCCTATTTTGACTGCACGTGTCATTCATGTGTTTCAAGTCACTCCTGAAAATGGTTTTTATAACTACCTTATTCAGGACAGCGTTTAACCATATCAAAGAATAAAATTCCACACATGCAAGACCTACTTGCATCTCAAGTCTAAGGATAAGAGACATAACCATTTGCGAGATTCACTATTGACGCCGATCCATGCAGTGAATTCTCGAAGGTTGGGTCAGTCCAATGTTCATCACAATGAACAACATATGAGTTTGGCAAATAAATCACCAACACGCTCACATTTGCCTTAATTTGATGATACTCCCGTATCGTCAACTGGCAATGGACAATTTTAGAATAAATAAATTATTCATGGATTAAACATGCAAATATAGAACACAGTAGTATAAATGAAGACGATAATACCCGGTATATCAATTCATTATATAATACGACTGCTTACAGTTCCATTATCCAAATACTAAAAATAGATATGCACAAGACTACATACAGATCAGAATCCGATGTTTCCACCATGATCAATTTTGTTGTACAAGACAACAAGTAGTCATCTGAGTAAACTTTGAGAATACTTGTTTCAAAATTCAAAAAATGTTTTGAATGATGATTGTCCTTTTGTATGTGTGCAATCAAGTACATTACGAGTATTGCAACAATACATTCCATAGTGTATTTGAAGCTAGCAAAACACCTACTTTAGACAGTCATAATAATAGTTTCCTAAACTGTAAAGTATTATTATTCTTTTAATGTATAATGCATTAATGCTCTCAATCGAGCACATCTAGTTAGAGGTGTCATCATTCATGATGTCATCCTACTACGACTAGGGTTGAGCATCATCTCAGTTATATAAGCATTAATGAATGAAAACATAACAGAGCTCCTCAAATATCCGTAAACGTTTGAACAAATATTTGGTCCTTTGCAGGTCCATTAGATTGTTCGTTTAACAATTATCTAATGACTTTCACTTAGATATTTGTTGTTATCAACTCATCTTGCATTCATGCAAATGATATAAATAATCCAATACATAATATGACTTACATAATGAATCCTTTAGTCAAACTTAAGATTTCCATTCATGCATTCAATCTCATCATGTAAGATTGATCATTGAGACTCCCCTCAATGACATGTCATATTGTGTTTAGATTATTAACCGCTTATGTTTATTCTAATAAACACATGCAACAAGGTTTTATGTTTTATTTCCTAAATTCCTTAATTAAAACTTCATTCCAGGCTAAGGATTAAAGTCTAGCTTAGATGGAATATTGTTTCTTATATGTTAACAACATATGAGATTTAAGAAAATAAATTCATTTATCCTACTTGCACTCTGAGTTCTCGGGAGTAATCTTATTTAATCAAAATCAAATTAATGATTAAATTAAGATCTCTGCTCCTAGATGCATGATCTAATCCACACCTGGATTCTTATGTCTTGTATACATAATAAAGATTATACAGATTCATAAACCCTTTTGATTACTCATCGTCCTCGCAAAAGTAATCAAAAGTGTTCTAAAATCCTATTGTCATATTTCATTTACATGAAAACAAGTATGACAATTAATCATCTTTATACATTTAATTTTTGTAAGTATGAAGATTTAATCATAATCAATTTCTTGAGCATGAGTAAACTCCTTCTACTACGCATGCATTAAATATGTGTACAAGTTTGTCCTTATGAGTCTTCTAGTTCAAGAAACTCATTTTAAACCTCACAGTCTAACTGATTTGGTAAGAGATCAATCAAGCAGCATGAGTGATTATCTTCAAAGGACTGCATCTTAACATTCATAGTTTTGAGTTATTCATCAGATTCAAGATCTGATAATGCATCTCTTTAGTTAGCAGGTTCACTATGATCCTCCAACTTATGTCCCTTAACATTGATATAAAAAATATCATTCAAGTGTTAGGGGTATCCTTGCGGATTTATGAATGTGAGATATCAATCTATGGTTTAACATATGTCTGTTCAGCCTTAGAATGACATTAGCAAGTGTACTCAGAAGGTTGTGTATTTAGCACTTGAATGACTTCAAGATCTAAAGGTGCTCCCACTTGCTTTTGTAAGTGGAGACTAATCTCCAAGTACTCAGCATCTTGATTAACAATAAATTGTTTTCAAGTGGGACATCCAAAATACATCGTTAGTTCTTGACTCTAGTTTGTTAATTACTTACTCTTAGGTATTTAACAAATTCAGAACTAAAATCAAGACATAATGGGATTCATCCCATTCCATAATACAATGGTGTCTTAAATTCCTTCTGGGTTGGAACCATATTGGGTGTACGCATGGCACATCCAATTTTCTAACCTTGATTGCTTTTGAGGTAAAAGAGTTTAAGTCATCAAAGATCAAATGATATCCATGATGGACATACCATAAAGTTGTGGTATTCCACGTGGATAGATGTTGTGAGACTATCACACAACTCATTTGATGAACTTATACTTTTTGGCTTACGTATCTGCCAACCAAGTCATACCAGATGGCATCAATAGTATTTTTAGCCTACTGCATACTTTATATTTAAAGTCTTTGACCAAGTCAATAACTTCATGTGTATGCTTTAACTAGAAAACATAAACATTAAATATTTTATTATACGTCGTAAGTGTACATGTCTTTAACAAGAAGACATAACAAATTAACGTCTTTACTTTACGTTATAAGTCTTTCAACAATTAACGGAATTGATGTTTATGTCTTTACAAGAGACCTAAACATATTCAACTAAAGTAATTATGAGTGCCGATAATTGGCCTCAATAGTAATTTCAAGTTAATTACATACTTCATGATTATGAATTTACAAGAAGACATAATCATATTTACTAAACAATTCAGCAAATATGTTGAAGTAACTTTTCATGTTATCTTGACATTTTTTCTAATTAGGGCAACATACATTTTATGTGTATAAGTCCTAGTAGAACCTTATTTTCTTATCTTGCAGTCAAGAAAAACCATTAGTCATATTGTTATATGTTGTACCTTGCACACAATTAAGATTTCTCCCACTTGTGCATGGCACAACATTATGCAAGCAAATATGACAATGTCACAGATAACATATGATTTTAGTCAAAATCAAAATATAGCTGTGTAGAACTTTATCGCTTTTATAAAGAATCATGCACAACAATTTTATTGATAACATTTCAGGAAGCAACATCAGGAACGCGACAAGTTATCTAATAAATTCATGCAATGGTTCTCATAAAAACTATGATGCTTCATATGTGGAAAGTAATGTATTATTTCAAGACAATCTAGAAGTAAGATGGGCAACTTGTAAGTTAATAGAGCTTACAACTCCCACTGGATTAGAGAACATTACATGTGTTTCGTCACCAGTAATACAATCATGTAGCTCCCACTGGATTAGACAACATTAAAAGTGTTACATCACCAGTGGAGAGTGAGTAATGATTGGATACTTTCCTGCTTTCTTTGAATATCTACACATTATTGCTAATGTGAGTCACTATGACTAGAAACATGTACTTAGGTATTCAAGGAAGTGCATCAAGTTCTAATATATAGATGATGGGCTAGCCATCATTTTAAACTTGAAAATTAGGCATGCAGTTCCTCCATGTTTATCGGGTTAAGACACATTGCTAGGTAATCATGCTAGTAATTGCCTTTACCACTTTTTGGTTTATTGATATTTCCGTTTTCTAATTATTTTAACTCATATTAGTTTGGTAGCTATAGAAAACATGTTCTCTAGTTATCCAAATATCTTATATTTCTTGAAGGTTTCAAAACCAAAACTAGGGTTATAAAACGAACTTGAAAGAATAAGATGTGCAAACATACTTAACCGTTTTGACTTTACAAGACATCACGATTTCTAGAGTATGTGTGCTTTGAGTTTGATTAGAATTAGGACAATTCAAATATTCCTATTATGGCTTTTCCTCATAAGGAAAAGGATAGGAACAAGTCTCTTTCTTACAAGGAAAGGAAGACTTAGTTTGATCCTTTTAACAAGAAAAGAACAAACTTTTGTTTACGATTTGTGTTGCATTAATTCATTAATTGAATTCTCAAGGTTCGTATTTAGTATTTTCGATAATTATCCTTTTATAAATTAATTACCCCATGTTTACAATTTAAAACAATTAATTTACGTAAAAGGCTAAGATCCACATTGTGCTTCTACTATTACATCAGTTGATCTGCTAGCAATAGTAGATTCAATTGGTAGGCGACGATCACCAATTGCATTACAAGTGCAACTCTTAGATCCTTATGGGACTCATGGCATCTAGTGTCAAACAACTAGTGTCATGTAGGCATGTTTAGTCCCATCTTTGCCTCGGGTCAAGGTCTCACCGCTTAACTCGATTAAGTCATCCAATTTGAGAACGTGCGAGAATATATCTAGGTCTCACACATAGAGAATAGTCACCTCGGGTTACAATTCAACCTAGGTCCCACGCATAGGTAAAAGGTAATTGCAAGTGTTCTCAATATTGGACGGCATGACTTAAATTTTGACGGGTAAAAGTTTTGATGTGAATCAAAAGGTGTACGAAAAGAGCATGCATTCATCTTTCGTAGCACAAGTTAAAAATATTTCTTAACTTAAGTCTAATCATTGTTTTAATTTATGTGTGTCAAGTTGTCCATTTTCATGACTAATATTAATCCTACATGGATAATAAAGTTTGGACAATACATAAATAAAATAACATACATAACAAGTTAAGGTGTTATTATAAAACAATGATTTCAAGTTTCATAAACTTAGTAAAACTAAATCAAAAGACTTAGTTTTGAAAAATGGTTTGTGATTCGTTCTAAGTTTATAGAAAACTATTTGCAATTTTACATATGAAACAAGATATATAAAAAGCAAAAACAACCACACAACCACAATATGCAAAGCCTCAACCGATGAAAAAACCTATGCTTGGTCTCGTGAGCCATCACGACAACCAAGAGTCAACTAGGGACAAACCACACAACCACACGGAGGACTCCCACTTGCTCCAAGACAATCAAGAGCAAGTAGGAAGCCCATGATGTACATGAAAAGCAGTTTTTGTCCTTCCAGAATTTCTGTGTTAGAGGGCCCAAAAGTCCATGATGGAGGCTTCCCCGGGCTTAGCTCAAAACTAGAAAGTTGTAAGCCCATGTCTTGGGTACCTGCAATAAAAAAAATTCAGCCAAAAAGACCTTACCAATCACCGGGAAACTCCGTTTTACCAACTGGTGTTC
Organism: Artemisia argyi; assembly: GCA_030686995.1. NCBI lineage: Eukaryota > Viridiplantae > Streptophyta > Magnoliopsida > Asterales > Asteraceae > Artemisia > Artemisia argyi. The sequence continues at coordinate 48,612,547 of CM060689.1, forward strand.
CAGCAGTCATTTTTCGGCAAAAACGTCTTTAACTCTTTCGCCTTTCATCACCAAGCCACGATTACATTATATTGAAAGTAAAATACAATTAATCTACTTTTAATTTACTGTAAAAGTGCCCAAACAATGGCTACAACCAAAAGAATATAATTACATAAATGCCGAAACAATGGCAAAACCCCAAAACACGAAATTAAACAACATAAACAACCATTCAATGCACAAGTGGTCTAGGTTTTCATCGGCTTTGCATATAAACATAATAATACCATAATATTATGAATGAAACATGGTGTTGGCTAACTCCATGGACAACCATGCATGTATTTGCCATGGAAAACAAAATAATAACAAGAATTAAATTGTTAGCCAACAAAAACGAAGAAATTAATTAATAAGAATTAAAACCCCGTTAGGTACGTGTTTCCTATGACTTAAGGGTCAAAACCCACTGATATTAGGACCTTCCAAATACCATTTAACCACAGAAAATATGGCCTTAGGGGCTGAATTAAAACCGTTTCAAAAACCGATAAAAAACACGCGTTTTAGGTCATTTTTCACGTACCCGACAAGTAACCAATTAGCGTATGCACAACAAATGGCCATGGGACCAAAAAGTGCAGATCATAAGACCCCTAAAGGTTCGTCCTATGAGGAAAAAATTGGAGCCCTAGGGCTGTTTTAACCATGACTTCAAAAATCATCAAAAAACACCCGTTTTAGCCATTTTTATGCATACCTGATAATCATATGGCACATATGATGGCTCTGATACCACTATAGGTGATGTATGAATATAAAATATATAAGAATCAAATAAAACGCAGCGGAACAACATCACCCACACAGATCCATATTGCCATATGATCAATCAATAATGATAAATAAGATAGTTTATACCTTTGTAGCGTGCACCGGGAATCACCAACAAAGTCACCACCAATATAACCACCCACGAATGAATCAAGAAACCAAGTGATCAATAAGGTTGATCACCTTTATGATGAAACACACTACACGTCACCAATAACCACTTGATGCTAGTCAAGACTATGTAACAATAATTCTAGCAATAACCTACAAGAGAGTTATTCAAGAAAAGATGGAAAAAATCATAACCCTAGGATGGGGGTTATTTTTGCCGTGAGATGGAAGGGAGAGAGAGGAGAGAATTTCTCCTTAATTGTGGTAAAGAGTAAAAGTCTAATTGATATGATTAATTAGATTGATCTTATCAAATATACATGTTAGACTTAGCACCTAGAAAAATTCTTTCCACCCTTTCTAGCCCCCCCCCCCCCTTAGGCCGGCCATATAGTGGGCCCACAATGGGCTTGCCCATTGTTGGTTCACTCCAAAAATGCTAAGTCTAACTTAGTATTTAATGACCCGTTATAGATCCCGAGTTACGTAGTCGTTTATATATTGTAAATACGATAAATACAATCTATAAAATGGTATCTCTATGTATAAGTGTGTGACCCCATAAACTCACATATGTCTAGCCATATAATTATTTATTATGACACGAGCATACTCCAACAGTAACTTCGCGTGGGGTATAAGATTAATATATTCTAGAATATTCGTACACCATCTTCAGATGCGGCGTATCTTCAATGCAATGCGGCGCATGTCCTTCAATATCTTGGATTGTATTTGGTGAAGTCTGGAAAGTGATGCGCCGTATGTCAGAACTGTGATGCGGGGTATCTGAGCTAAAACAAGTTGGTTCTTCTTCGTTTACCAAAGTTTCATATGCAGCACATCAAATAAATTAGATGAGGCACATTCTTCAAAGTCAGGCAATGGTCTTTAAATCATCATTTGGTAGACTTTTCCAATCTTGGTCATTTAGCTTCATAATTCGTCCAAAATCACTAACTTTCACCAATTGTTTATTTTTACCTGAAAATTACTAAAGTAAACAATTAAGCATCAATTCTGATAGATAATAATATGAAACAAGTCAAATAAATTAGATAAACGATGACAATAATATATACTTAGTCATCATTTACCAAAAAAAATTATTTCAGGGTACCCGCGCCGCAACGCGCGAGTACCCGGCTAGTAGGAGTAACCGAGTAAGATGTCTGATATTTAAATTTATACATGATGTGGAAAACTAGAAGGGGGGTTGAATAGTTTACCGCTTTTTCGTTTAATTATCTTTTGAAACTTTACATTTGATCAAAGATATAAACTCAAATTACTTGTTAATCTTTGAAAAGCTTTACTTTTGATTAAAGATATAAACTCAAAATACTTGTTAATCTTTGAAAAGCTTTACGTGTAATTAACAATTCTAAATAAAGACAATATGTAATATGCAAAGACAAAGTAAGAAACGATCAAACCACAACTCGATTGTTTATCATGGTTCGGCTACAAGGACTCTTTTTCCTTGCCCTACATCCACGCCCCGAGTTTCCAACTCGAGAGTTTCAAGCACTAGTCAACAAGCTCCTTTCACGGGTGGAGAAACTTTTACAATCGTTGCTTACACTTTATCCGGTACAAAGCTAGATACCGAGTCCTAGTTCAAGGTAGAACCAACCTATCGTCGCCTATCCACTATTTCCGACACTAAGCTAGATGTCGAGTTCTTTTACAAGGGTACAACCACTCCCGATAGTTCTTTTACAAGGGTACAACAACTCCCGACACTATGTATTTTGAGGCCTAAAATATTAACCGATCACTTCTACACAAGATACAAATGAAGTATAAACTACCAAAGTTCATACATAACAAAGCTAACAAGTCTTGCAACCTTTGAGTTGAAACTTGTAACTTCTTGGAAGAACTTGTGAACTCCTTTGCTACATAAGAGAATCACACAAGTCAAATGTTACTGAGTTAGATGAGAGAATATGTGAAATATATGTCCTAAAGTGATGGGTAAAAACTAGCAAGTGGCTTGGTATTTATAGCAAATCCTTCAGCAGGTCTGGCGGATACGGCGGAACCCTCAGATGGGTTTCGCCAGGCTGACAGTAGGTTTTGCAATAAATCTTTCCAAACTAACCAAAGTCACATCAACTTAATTCTAGTCAAACACACATTGAATCAAAGTAGAATGCTTCCAAAGATGTGTAAGAGCTTATGGTAAGTCAAACACACAAACTTACCATAAATGCATGTTGATGTGATGTGACACTTACTTATTTAAGAAATAAAAACAATGTTATGTTAAAAGAGAAATGTAAAATCTAGTTATACAAGACTTAAAACTAAAGTGATGCTTTTACTGTAAACAAAAGTTCATACTTTGTCATTAACAAAACTTAGCAAAGATCGTAAAATATAAATAACGTTTTAGGCGATATTTGTATTAACAATCTCCCCCTTTTTGTTGATGACAAAACATAAACTTTATTTATAAGTAAGCCACTAGTTTTAGTGTTAAGTCTTATAAAGTTTGTATTAAAACTTGCTTTTGCTAAGATGATGTGATATGCAAGAGTTAGAGAAAAGATGAGAACAAGTTTAATATAAATTCTCCCCCTTTTTGTCGAAACAAACAATCTCCCCCTTTTTGTCAAAACAAGAAGAAGAGTAGCGAAGCGGAACTATGCACATGCTCCCCCTTGGTTGATACTCCCCCTAAAAGGAGTGCCAAGATAGGAGACATGGATTTTGAACCTACAAAAAGAAATGTTAGTTGTCGCATTGGACGAGTATAGAGCAAGTCATGAGGTGAAGAGTTGCGAAGCGGAATAATGCAATTCTCATGCTCCCCCTTGAATATTACTCCCCTAAATGGAGTATCAAGGAAGGGAAACATGGATAATGATCCTACAAAAAAAATTAGTTTCTAAAACGTAAGATATATGTATGCTACCATTGCAAGGCAAAGTTTTACTCACAATACATAAATGGTAAACAAACAATGCATACCTTATAGTAGAATGAAATTCATTTCATGTAAAATTTGACTTTTATAAAGTCAAAGACAAGAAATTAGAAAGATAACTTCCTACCTCTAAAAATAAAAAGAAGAGTAAAAAGAAACTAAGAGCATAAAATCCTACATTTATTAAAGAAAACCATCATTTTCCATAATGAGAAACATTTTCCAAAAACAAGGCTAAGGTTGTTTAAGGATGAAAATGTGTGTTGGAGGGTGTAGCGGGTTTCATTTTGAATGTTGTGGAAGTGAAATGCTTTTGGTTTGTTGGTTTGTGTTTTCGGTGTTATTATGGATGGGTCCCTATTGTTGGAGACTCTAGAGTTGAGGTGGGTGAGACAAGGATTCTAGACGGTCCAAAATGTGGTTTAGGATAAACCTTATTTCTTCGGTTAGCACGCGAATATCCGTTCGACACCCTTCACTAATGTGAGCGGTTCTTTCGCAATGTCCGCAATCATGGCGGGGAAAGTTTGGTAGAAGAGAGGTTTGATTTGTTCGTGGTGGATCATTTGAACTAGAAGGAGCAAATGTGGATGGTTGGGAGGTGTTTTTGGTTCCTTCACTTGATGAGTGTAACGTCATTTGTAAAACCATAATATGGTTGATTTGAGAGTCAACCATACGTTTGAAGGCATGAAGGTGGTTTAAATGAGTGTCCATTTCATCATTAAGGTTTGGAGATTTTTCCCATATGGATGCTTCTATTTTCTTATAAGAAGGAAATAGAGATTCAAAGTGTTGGGAATGCTCTTGTGGTGGTGGTTGTTGTTGTTGTTGTTGTTGTTGTGGTTCTTGTTGTTGCAGGACTTGTTGTGGTGGTTCTTGTTGTTGTTGTGGTTCTTGTTGTGGTTGTCTTTGTTGTTGAACAAAGTGGCGGAAGCTTGGTTCTCCGGAAGGATTACCATGAAGGTCTTTGAAAATGGGGTAAAACACAAATGATTGTAGGTGTGTATGACCTTAATCTTGTGGAAAAATAGAGAGGGTCTAGCATAACGGTTAGCCAAACGCTCTATCAATGACGGTTGATGAGGTGCATCATCCAATGACTCATTTGGTTGAAAAATTGGTTGTTGTTGGGTTTCTATTTCGGCAATGGTGTCAAAGAGTGACAATGATGGAGGGCTCAATGATTTAGGTGATAGGTCTTATAAGGTTTCCAAATAGGGTAGTGGCGATGTTGGTGGTGTATGGAAAAGTTCCATTGGTGTAAGTGTTGGTGATTGAGGTGATGGAGTTTTTGATGGTTGAGTTTGTTGAGAAGGTGATGTTGAATCACTTGAAGGTCTAGTTGGTGGTGGAATAGTGGCTATGTTGGTGTTGCAATGTATTGGAGAGGGTGTTGGAGTAGCAATATTAAGCAAATCTTATATAGTGATCACATGGGTATTGCAAGGTATTAAGGATGGTGTTGAGGTAGTAAGGTTAAGGAAATCTTGGATAGGTGAGGAAATGTCAAGTGATGCATCACTTGATGATGATGAGCTTGATTTGATGGTTTTGTTGAAGCAACTAGGTTTTACACTAATCCTAGCGGTTTTTCTAAGGGATTTTGATGATTCGGATGAGGTGTTGGATTTAGTCATTTGGAAGGGGTGTTTGGATTTGATGTTTTACCATACAAATGTTGAGGTTTCTAATGATTTAGAAAATTTCCAAGAACATGTCAAATCATTGGATGTCAATCCAATGGAATTGGGTGGAGTGAAAGACTAACTTATGCACTCAATGCTAAGTGATCATGGGAAGTGATTTGGTTGAAAATGTTCTAAAGGTTTTGAAGGATCCTTTGTAAGGGTTCCTTGGGTTAGTTATGTTTAAATTTGAATTTTTGGCCGGAAATGACTTCCTAATAGTTCTAGTGAGTGAGAGTGATCCTAATATGTTTATTGGAAGTAATGGAAGATGTTTCTCACTAAAGATAATGATTTGACATTTTACAAATTTTGAAATTTAGAAAAATAACAAAAAAAATTTGCAGGTGACTGGCGGAACCCTGAGATAACACAGGCGGAACCCTTCTGAGGGTTCCGGCTGGTCCGTTGGGCCATTTTCTGGAATTCCAGAAAATTACACTGGCGGAACCCATTTTAGGGTGCCGCCAGATCCGCCAGGCCTGAAAAACAAGGCAGTCCATGTTTTTGACCAGCGAAACGATTTTCAAATTTTTTGAAAACTCTTAAAAATGAAAATTTATTATATGTCTGATTAGGAAATGAAAAAAATAGACATGTAGACATTCATATCATAGGACTTTGACCGGGGGCTAGCGAATTTCACTATACTTAGTGAAATTTTTCATAAGCATGAAAAATTGACAAACACCTCAAATATTGTCAATATGCATAAAGACTCAAACAAAACATAGTCCGACGAAAATAATAAAGCATGGAAGTAAAAAGCAATACAAATCACATAGTTTAACACATATAAAGATCTAAAACCTACATAATCCAAACACTCCTTAATCACACATCTCACAACCGGTCTATCTTCTTCTTGAGCTTTCCTAGGTACCTTCCAAAGCACTTGAACATTCCTTTGGTTTGCTTGAACTCTTCGGATGCATTGCTAATTACGGTAAGTTCTTGAAGGTAGTCTAAAGGGGGTAGATTAGAGTTAGGAAGTTTATCGTCATCGCTTATATCGGATGATGAGGATGATGGTGATGGAGAGCGAGTACACTTGCCCTTAACTTTGAAGACTCTTTTATCACTTAGAGGGGCAAAAATGTGAGGAACGAGAGAGTAATCAAGGCACATTCCCTTATCATTAGGAGGAATGGGCGAGATTGCTCTAAAGAGGCGGGTGAGAAGCATTCCATAAGGAAGAGCGGTTGTTCCTACCAAGGATATGTTGGCCATTCTTTTGGCTAGGTAATAGGCTAAGTTAAAAGGTTGACCGGTGGAAATGCTATAGAGCATGTAGCTATGACATGTGTTGACATGATCTCTATTTCCTATGGAACTTATAACGTTGGCTCTAAGAATTTCTTCCCATTTCTTAAATTGTGGTTTAAGCTCATTGAGTTCCATACCAAAATGGTACTTATCTACCTCATTTCCCGAACGATTCTTCCTAGTTGTTGAGGTCCTAACAAAGAGATGCTCACGAATTTCTTCCTTATTAGCAAGAGTAGTGTCGTATGGATGAAAACGCTCAATGGAATCAAGACAAGAAAGGGGCCACTTATCCGTGTAGAGACATGTACCAATATTAGGGACACCAAGAATTTTTGCAAAATCTTTCAAGAGTATGATATTTGGTATTTGATTGGTTGTAAAGGTTAGTGAGATCTCACCAACGTCATCGAAGAAAAGGCTTATGGTTGCATAGAATTCTAAGATGAACCTAGGACAAATTTGCTCATCGATGTCTAGGAGGCAATCAAAGTTGATTGCAGCAAAGTTTTGGCGAATGGATGTTCCTTTTAGGAAGGATGGATCAATGGTTTTTCCTTCACGAACGTAGCGTTTTTCTAGACTCTTAAAAGTTTCAACTTGATCTTTAGTAAGGCCTTTGGTCCTATGGTGTTTGGGTAAGTAATTAAGAGTTTCCTTGTGATCGGAGAATGTTGCGGGAGGCATGTTGATTCCTAGAAAACACAAAATTTAAGTTTAAATTAATGACTTTTATAATGTGGATGTTCTAGTGTATGCCTGTATGAAAACAATGTGGAGGTGCGGTTATCTTGACTCATTTTGATGCTTGAAACATTTTGTAATGCAAGTTATGTTACAAAACAAAAGATAACCCAAACGCTCCTAATTCAATGTAGCTTCGTTTGAATGTACCCGAAAATACATATTAGTTATGTATTCCTTTTAGCATTCAAGAGACATTATGCGAGTGATGTTTTAATGACGTTTTTCATTTGTTTTAACAATGTGGTGAAAGGTGGTGTTCTAGTGATTTTTGAAAGACAATGAATTTGGTGTGTTTGGTAAATCATGATAATAACAAAAAGGATATAATTCCTAACTAAAGGAAATTATGATTAGTTTACTACCAAGGTTTTTCATGAATCAACAAGTTTGTTCATAAACCCTAAGATTCTAGTTAATGTATGTAAATAAAAATGATAGACTTTGATTGAAAATGCAATTATGATAAGAATACTTACAAGGTTGATTGGATTGGAAGAGATGTGAGTGAGAGCCCTAATTTTCGTGTGGTAAGGTGTTTGTAAGTTGAAGTTGTGAGTTAAGAGGTGTTTGGTTTTGAATTTAAAATAAAAAACATGCTGCAGATTCGGCGGACCAGGCGGAACCAAAGGGAGGGTTCCGCCTGTATGGTCTCAGGATTCCGCGGGTACAACAGAGGAAAAAATAAAAAGGATTTGTCTTGATTTTTGTGGTTTTATCCTAATGTTCAAAGCTAAGGTTTTAGGTCTCATGAGTCTTTAACTAAGCCTAGGGAGGATGAATGATTCTTATTCAAGAGGTTTCGTGAAAACGTCGACAATATGGTTATCGGGTAAGACTTTCTTGGTTGAGGTGTTCCACAATGAACATTTTTACCAAGGCGATGATGATTGATCACAATATGTCAATTAAGAACATAATGAATTGAATTGTCGCTGAAGTCGATGCTTCCTTTGTTGAAGGGATAAAATTGTTGATAAGAGGAATTCCGTTTGTTGACGCGGGTTTGCTTGTTCTAATGGAGCTTGTTGACGTGCTTCTCTATCCGATACTAATTAGAGAACCTTAAGCGTTTTGGAGAATCATTGGATAAGTAAGTATAAAAGTGCAAGTACCACTTGTGCTTTTCTTATCAACTAATTACTGACATAATTCCATTTGGCATACACTATGGTTTCTATTCCCGTTCTTTTGGGATACCATAATCCTAGTTGTGTAGTGCCTTTTGATGTATCCAAACAAGCTCTTCCGAAAGAGTTTTTTTTTAGGATCTTCTCTAAGACGAGCACATAGACAAGCACTAAACATAATGTTGGATCTATTTGTTGTGGGAACAAGTAAACTTCTGTAGGATATGCATAATATTAACTAGTATGGTTCTTGTGTTTATGATTGAATTAGTGAAAGAAAGTTTAGAGAGAGGAAGAGAGTTGGGAGGTTTCCTGGAGAGAGAAAGAGATGAGAGAAAATGAGAATGTATTAGATTGAGAATATGGAAAGCACCAACCCTCTCCACATGTGGAGAGGGGTATATATATAGTTTCCTACAAACGCCCACACCCGGGCTGTGGATCAGGCATACAGTGGGTAAAGACCCGTCCTTCTTCCACGGTGTTACTTAAACTAAACTAACTAATATATATAATTAACTAACTACGAGCTAACTAAAATGCTATTACATCAATTAGGTGACCGAGTCTTCTATAGGAATAATTGTATTCCTAACAATCTCCCCCTAAGCGAGGTCACCTTGGAAATTAAGCTCTTTGTTCTTCAAGCATTTTTAGTCATGTAGCTCGTAGGTTCTGATTCTTCACTTCTCCGCACACTTTGTATTTCAAGCAATGGACTTGTGATTTGGATTCCTTTGTGATGTGCGATCTTTGAGCTTCTTTGAGATCATCAGCCAAAGTAAATCTCCAAGCTCATCCATAGTCGTATTGCCTTCATGTGACGTAGTGACTTAAGAACCATCATGCTCACACCCTTCTGTATCTGGAGACATTGCATTAGAGTTGTGGATCAGGAGACTTTTTCATCAGAGTTGCGGAAACGTTGTTGATAGTCTCTCAACATTTGTTGTAGCACGTCTCTCATCTTCATTGATAGTGTGGAGGATGTGTGAGCATGAGGTATGGATTGACCCGATTCAGCTGGAAACTAGAGCCATCAACGCCATCTTTATATGTGTCCCTGAAATAAAACAGTTAGCAATAAAGATAGAGAACGAACATGGCTTGGTCATTCGTTCTGCGAGGACAGACTACCCTCCGGTTTTGTGAAAACCGACCTGTGATCAGGTAGAGTCTCTTTTAAAGAAGACTCTCCTTAACATGAATTTCCAGCTTGTTGTAATGAGATTTCCAAAGAATCCACTTTGGAATCTTCATACTTAGCATGTTCTCATACCGGAACGTCTCAAAGCAGACAACACGATAGAGTGAATCGGTGAATAGATATTCACGGATTGATGAGAAATTGATTTATAGAAATCACTCGCGTGTCATATGATAAACATTTTTTAGACACGACGAGAGTTTTAAGCTTTGAATCACATTTCCATCAAAAATACTTTTGTTTGAAAGATTATACACAATCAATGTGCTCGAAAAATTAGTTTGTGAGCACATTGAAAGGTTTTAGCAAAAGTATCCGTCAATCCATATCCTAGAACAAGTTTGATTCAATTTAGAATCGCACCATTGTTGCTTTCCAGTTGTCACTTGATCATTGATCCAAGATGGATCTCACATGTCACCTACCAAGAGCTTGAGAGATGTTCGCTCTAGAAGGATTTCCATCTTCATTGTGAATATTTACATATCACTCGGATGTTCTGGCAATACCACAAGGATAATGCATAGGACTCTAAATATTTTATCTTATTTTCCACATTGTGTGAAACAATAAGCATGTTTGGAACGTGTCCTATCGAGATTTATGGATGATCTCATGGCTCTAGACTCAATAGTGCGTTTTGATCCGCTCCTGGAGACTGGGGAGGTGTCTCCTGTTTTAGGTAGCAACATAGCTCGCAATGAGCGGTCGATACATTGCACAGGGTTCCCCGTGAGAATGAAACAAGCTCTTTTAAGAGAACTTGAGTGGTTGGGAAGTTTAGTGCAGTGCGTCACTGGGTCCATGACGTCTTGTCTTCAATACCGGCGTTATCTTAGTAACCACCAGTAGATTATGAATTGAACCCGGTTTCTGCCCTAAGGTTGAATGTATGGAGGGCTATTTCTTTTCACCCTTTCTCATTTCAATTCTTTTTAATTCTTCAACCCCTTCAGTGCTTACCGAGACTTCACCACTAGAACCTTGTTGGGTTAGTTCCAGTCCTAACTCTATCTCAGTCCGCACTCTTCCCTTTCTCACTTTACTCCTTTTTTTAATCATTCCTAAGGACTTCTAATCTATCTAGAGGATTGTCCCTCGGAAGATCCTTCCAGTTCTGGTGGATCATGGGAACTCATACCTAACCTCAACCATCCTTATAACAACGTGCATTAAAGTAAATGGTCGGTCTTAGGTATTACTTCCACAAACGCCTTTTACTCCCCCTCAATATGTGCATCGATATTCGAAAGTGTTTAGCACATATGCGGGAGCCTATTATTGAGTACAAAAGATCACTTTTGATTATCAGATTTCATATTTAAATCACATTCTCTCCCCCGATCAAAAATTTCAAATCTTTCGAGATTTTTGATCTCAATTGATTTAAATAATTGAGAAAACGTTTTTGGGAGAGAAATGCGGTCAATTTTAATATTTTCTGATAAAAGGAACTTTTGCTAGCTCCCCCCTCAAAAAGTGAGGGAGGTTGTTATGTGTCAGATTTGAAGAGTTTGCAAAAGATTCGAAGTTTTAACGAAAACTCTTTGAAAATTTACTCATTCTGACACATAACCATCACAAATCTTGCTTTTGTTTTGTACAAAGTGTGGGGAGTTTTGATGATACATAAAATTTTGAGAAATCACTCTCCCCCTCAATCAATGACGGATTTTAAATCATAAACATTTTCTTAAAATATTAAAGTCATTGATTGAGTGAAAATTTTATCAAACTTTTAAGTGCAATTTTGATTTTCAATCAAAATCTCATGGTACTACCAAGTTTTGCACAAATACTCTCCGGAAAAATCATAGAAGGGAAAGTATTTGGCGATAAAAAGAAGACTTCTCTTCTTTATCAAGAATTAATGCACTGAAACATACATTTGATCGAGGAAACATGGATATAAAGTAATCCATGCCCAGGTGAAATTCACCCAGTAAAAGGAACAACCGTCTTTTTGGCGACGTGTTTTTCCCATTTTGAAAAACGGGTTGCTATCTGAAGTAATAGCAAGCCATGATTTTGAAGTCCGGGTTGTAGCCTGAAATGACTACAAGCCATATTTTTAAGAATGTTTTGAGATACGACATGTTTTTGAAAAAAAAAAAAAACTTTATTTCAAACCGAAAAACTCTTGCTCAAGCATATGTATGATTCCGTGTCATTATTGAATGACATTTCTAGAAACGTACATAATATTGATTACACAAGAGACATGTCATGAGAAGAATATTTTTGTATTTTTTTATGATTTTTCAGATTTTTATGGTTTTTATAGGTTTTATATTTTTCTATTTACGTATTGGTATAAGATATGTACAAAGGATACCATACAATTTAAGGAGATGTTGACATGCGCATCAAAATGAGATTATCGTTCAGCTCATTGTAGAAGTAAGTAGTCAACATCTCTTAAACTTTCACCACCAAAGCTTTCGAGGCTCCTAAATAATCGTCTGATTCCGTAGTTGCCATGAGATAGTCTTAAACGGGATTTTACAACTCCTGTGACTTAAACCGAGAGATCGATTCTCTTCTGGGATTTTACTAAAGTCAACAAAAGAAACCGAAAGATGTAATATGCGAGTTAAACTTAGAGAGAGATCTTGGATAAGTGACAATTAGCATTAAGTGTCAAGTCACGACAAGTCAAGTTACAATAGATCCGATCGTAATAAGTCAAGTCGTAAAGATTAACTCACAACGTCAAATTACAATCAGACTAATCGAAACGATTTAAGTCACAACAATTCACCAAACACAAGTAGTTAACAAATCACTAGAATCTCACAACTGAGTTAATCGCTAGACACCCACCAAATCGATGAATTTTTTATTGCCTCATCAATGTGAAGCTTTGGTAGCTTCCCCCCAAACCGACAATCACTTACATGAGACCACTTCCCCCAAAATGTTGAAGTGAATCAAAAAGTCTCATTGGATGAAGCTCAGAAACCCGAAGAAAACGATAACACCGAAGTAACAGGGTGAACCACGGATCATCTCTGCGGTTATCAATCCCAGAATGTATGATGAAGCCCGATCACATGACCCTGTTGTGCGTCCCCAATGTACACATTACTTTGAGGTTTGGAGCAGTTGTCTATTAGGGGGAATAAGATATCAACATCTTCATTTCAGTAAATGCTTTCTAGTTATCTTACACGTACCAACTCAATCCATATTGTACGCATGTATCCCACACAAGAAGAAACGATGACACCAAAGTAACAGGTTGAAGCACTGATCATCTTTGCGGATATCACCTCCGGAATATATGATTAAGCCCGATCACGTGAACCAGTTGTGCGTCCTTGATGTACACAAATCTCTCCCCTGATGGTTGCGATCTCATAGGAATCATCATACCATTGTGTACATGAAGCATTAACCAGAAGCACTTTACCATAAATCATATCAGCACGAATGAAGATGTCGATAAGCAATATCATCTCACGCACCAACTGTTCTTCTCATATTTCTTCCTATTGAAAGCTGAAGTAATACATACCACAAGTATCAGAAGACCACTTCCCCCACGTAGTAGGAATAATACACCAAATGCCACAAGTTAATACACTGATATTCTATGCGGTTATGACATTTGTCTTCCCGGGAAAACTTCAATTAAGAAGAAGTATTAAGTTCATCACGTGTACTCATTATGCATTAAGATGAATGTCTCCTTCCCCTTTGCTGGTTTTGATACCTCAGAATCAGCAACACATTATAAGCACATCTACTTGAAATCTTGTGAGAAGAACAAAATTGGTTTAACAGGATCTGGTGAGAATCAACTGCTACAAAAAACTCTCTCTGACTATCTTTACCAACCCTTATGTAGGCTATTTAAAGTGACCACTGATGAAGTAAACCCGATATACCAAAGTTGAAACTGAAGAAGTATTCCCCAAATCCGTTACTTAAGCTTGCACTGTTGTTGATTAGAGAACGATGTAGAAGAATAAGTACAACACCTCTTGAGACTATCCGCATTCGCATTTGCGTGTGACACTGAGCACTACAATGTAACTCCTTGAAGTGATAGCCATAACCCGTGAGTACTACAATGTAACTCCTTCCATCCGGTATAACTAGATAATCCAAGTCCCAATCATAAACTTTAAGAGTTCACGCAAGTCATCAATCGATGCATGAAGTTTCGATGATGAAATAAGTAGATGCCTTCGTAAAATACTCTTCAATCTCAATTAAGGGATGCCAAATAAACTCCGTGATCGCTTGAAATTTCATGTCCAAATTGTTAGCCGTTTAGACATTTTAACCGACATTTTTCATAATGTTCTTCGGGTTGATTTACAAAGTGCACATTGGTAGGAACAACAATCCTTGATTTAAGAACGAAAAGACGGATCATTATTCATGTGTGCAACTTCGTAATCAAGATAGTCATCATCAACACCTTGAGGAATAACTAGAGATTGGATTACTTGAGCTAGAGATCAATCATCATTCATACTACTTCTAGATGGTGCATCTTGATCAATCATCATTCGTTGAATCTTGGAAGTAATCATCAAACATAAATCACAGTCATCCTTAGTAAATAGAAAATTAGGTGTTGGAGGAGAGTCGTATAACCATTCTTTAAGCATCAATCAACATGTGGTATATTCACACTTTTCCCCCTCAAAACTTGCAAGCGAGGTTTGCCATTTTTGATTGAGCAAGTGAATAAAAATACAATCAGTCATGTATTTTATTCACACTTCTCCCCCTCAAAAATTGCATACGAGGTTGCCATTTTTGATGAGCATGAGAATAAGAATACACTCCATCATGTAGTTTATTCACTCTTATTGAGCATGTGAATAAGAATACACTCCGTCATGTAGTTTCTTCACACTTCTCCCCCTCAAAAATTGCATACGAAGTTTGCCATTTTTGAATGAGCAAGTGAATGTGAATTCAAGCAAAGATGAGTAGATCCACTTGATGACTGAACGAACATGGATGAAGCATGAACCGTATTGTTGAGAATGGTCAAAACTAAGAAGATTTCTCTTCTTCCGAAGATAAGGCACACTGAATCGTACACCTTTCTTTTCTTTGAAGAACGGGGCCTGAAGTGTTGTCAGCAGACGCCATAATGATGACATTGAGGAACGAGGCCTGAACTGAGTTGTTCAAACGTCATAGTCGATGAAGAACGAGGCCTGAACTAAAGTATTCAGACGTCATTATGCACACATACATCAACATTGACTTGCCAGAACTCCTGAAGTAGGAGATATGCTTGCTTTAGGCCTCCAGACTTTGAGTCTTCTCATGTTGTGAATGATTGATGTACCTGCAACTGAGTAAGGACTACCTGCACTAACATTACAAACTTGATAGCATATATATGGGTTAGTGACATCAGTATCCAAATCCTTAGGGGTTTCATGGTCAACCATGGCATTGCCATCTATAAGCACCTTTTCGGTAGGTATCCACTTAAGTCCAACATACTTAAAAATTCTACCAGTTGGAATCCACTTATGGCAAGGTCTAGGATTGCTAATCTTCTTATGCATAGTAGAAGGCTTATCAATATACCTAGTCTCCAAAGATTTAGCAGTTTGTATCCTCCTAGGAGAAATATTAGGTTTGTTAAGCTTCTTATGCATTGTGGATGACTTACTGTAAATCCTAGACTTAATAGGTTGAACCTTAGCAGTGTTCCTCAATAACCTAGGAGGCATCATACAAGGTTGTGAGCCTAAGATACCATCCTTTTGAAGTAACGCCCTTTTCCTAGCCTTTTCTAGATCATAGTTCTTGTACAAGTCCTTGATATCATAAGATTTTTGAATCTTAATGCTTGGTTTCGACTATGTTCTTAAACTAATCCTAGAGACACTAGAAGTGGGAGTAGCTACTTGTTGAGGTAGAACAAAACTAGAAGCAGTTACCTTGGGCAAATAATGTGGAGTGTCTGGTTTTGACAAAACTTGTTCCGCATCAACTTGGAGGCAATCCGTGTTTTTGAAAATTTTGGTCTTTCAGATCTAAACGCAGTCAATTGTCTAACAACTGATTGGTTTCTATTCGATTGAAAAACTGATTTCCCCAAGATTGATGGTTTTTCAAACTTAGTGTTCACACTATTCCCTATTGCTTTTCTTAGCTCGTTCTTTAATGCTGTTATTGTGAAACCCTTTTCCTGAACTTGAGCTTTGAGTTCATCAATTTTTGCAATCAAAGATGTTGTTTGCTCAACAGTTTTAGTATTCGTTTCTTTGATTGAATCACACAGTTCTTTGCAATGAATTTTCAAAGACTTATTTTCATCACGTAATTTAGCCACATTATGTTCCAATTCAATAACATTGCAGTCATGTTTAGCTTTAACTTCATTACACATATCACATAACTCAGTAATACGTTTTTTCAGGTTGTTGATTGTCAAGTCCTTGGTTTCTAGCCGAGCTTTCAAATCATTAATCAAAAAGAATTCGCGGAAATCAAGAAGTTCCGGATCTTTACATGGTTGGTTAGTTTGAAAACTTTCTTCCTTTTGTTGCATTGCGATTTCAAGTGAAATACAATGTTTTTCAAGTTGTAAGAATCTCTTTGAAAGTTCATTAAACGTTTCTTTATCAACCATATCATTTGATTTAAAAGACTCAGCTGTAAACAGAGAACTTGACTCATCATCACGTTCCAGCATCCTGATCACTTTCTCCCCCTTTATGATTCATATTTGTTAAATCAGAAATGGTATTGCTATCAGTCTTATGTGTCATAACTGGGCATAACTTGATCAGTATGCAGTCGTTCATCAGAAAGCACATTATGATGTTCAGTTAGGGGTACCTCAGCACATGACACTTGTTCTTTTATTGGTCTGAAATCAGCATCCATGTCATGTGTAATAAGAGTCACTGAACTGCTGGTAGTGTCAGGCTTATCAGTCTCTGACCCATTGCATATCCTGACAACTGACCCAACATCCGATGCTTTACCCGAATTGCCAAGACCATCACAAGATTGCACCTTACATGCCTTCACCTTGTTATCATATGCAGGTATATGCTGTGCTTTTTCTTCAATGAATCTTTTCACTTTATCCATAAGTTGGATGAGTGTGTCTCTGAACGTATCAACCTCTATTCCCGTGTGATCAACAAAACGCTTTTTCGTCATCTGACTATAAAGGTCATATTCTAGAGTGAATTTCGAATCGATGAACTTAAGCAGTTGTTTGTTGATCACACAGAGGGCAACCAAGGATCCAATATTGGAAGGTTCTGCTTGGTCAAGTTGTTGTCATAATTGATCTAAATTAAGAATCATTCTATCCGTGAAAGTCTGAACATCTTGACCGAAGAGAGTTGCAAATGCACGTTCAAATCCCATCTTGAATCCAGTTCCCTCTAAAAGTGCCGAGAGATGTGAATGAAGTTGTTGAAAACATTCTATGCAACAATCTTTTGCATCATTGAGCAATTTAAGTGGCTGGTGAAGTACACTCTCAGATCTGACAGAGGCAGAAGTAGTAGACATGATGTAACCGTGCACGGGATTTTACACTTCTATGATTTAAACCGAGAAATAGATTCTTTCGCGGGATTTTACAAAATCAAGAAGAAACCGTAAGACACCGAAGACTTGAGATGAACTTTATGATCAGTTGATGACTTAATGATCAGTTGATGTTGTTTAGTTGTGATCTTGGTTCGGTTGATGCAAGTTTGGCCTCAAAATTTTGGTAAAAATTTGGTCTAAAAACTTAAAACCTCAATAACTTCACTCTGGGGCGTTTCTGGGCCTCGAAACTTCACCTGAATTGATAAATCATCTAGCGTGTCGTTCTCCTCGTTCTCACGGTCGTTTTGACAGGTATTTCATCCAAAACGGAGTTACGGTTCAAAAGTTATGGTCGTTTGAAGTTTGGTCGTCAAAAGTCAACTTTGGTCAAACTACAACTTTAGCAAATCACTAGAAGAGGTAAACGCTAGTTGGAGATAATCGCAATCTGAAGGTAAGCACAAACTGGAGGTAATCGCAATCTGAAAGTAAACTCAAACTGGAGTTAACCGCAGGATGAGTTAACCGCAGAATGAGCTAACCGCAGAATGAGTTAACTACAGGATGAGTTAACCGCAGAATGAGTTAACCGCAGAATGAGTTAACCGCAGGATGAGTTAACCGCAGAATGAGCAAACCGCAAACCAGAGTTAACCGCAAAATGAGTTAACCGCAGGATGAGTTAACCGCAGAATGAGCAAAACGCAAACCAGCGTTAACCGCAGAAACTTAACCGCAACCCACTAGAATCCAAAACAGTCACTATCTTGCAATTTGTCCTTATACCCAATAAATTAAACGCAAACTAGCTAACCGCAGGAACCAGTAGCTAACCGCAACCAAGAAATAAAATAGTAGAGCTAACCGCAGTCAAGAATAACGCCCCAAAATCATTCCCAACTTCAAAGACACGTTTGATGTAGCATAACCAACTGAAAAACTATGTAATACTAACACCAATGATCACAAAAGTATACCCATAACATATCAAACAACACTAGAAAGATCAAACCATGATGTTTTCAAAGAAAACTCTTCTAACTCACAAAAACCACAAAAACCACAACAAATCCGAATATCCAAGGCCCTGAGATGAAACCATGGCTCTTGATACCAATTGTAGGATATGCATAATATTAACTAGTATGGTTCTTGTGTTTATGATTGAATTAGTGAAAGAAAGTTTAGAGAGAGTAAGAGAGTTGGGAGGTTTCCTAGAGAGAGAAAAAGATGAGAGAAAATGAGAATGTATTAGATTGAGAATATGGAAAGCACCAACCCTCTCCACATGTGGAGAGGGGTCTATAGATAGTTTCCTACAAACGCCCACACCCGGGCTGTGGATCAGACATACAGTGGGTAAAGACCCGTCCTTCTTCCACGGTGTTACTTAAACTAAACTAACGAATATATATAATTAACTAACTATGAGCTAACTAAAATGCTATTACATCAATTAGGTGACCGAGTCTTCTATAGGAATAATTGTATTCCTAACAACTTCCAAACATTTCTCTATGTTTAGTTTTATCTACAGATTCACTAATCTCATTCTTGATAAGTTATAAAAGACTTAATCATTGTGAACTTGTGAATAACTAGGAATGTCTTTGAGTGATTATTCCTTATTTTTGGAGCTTGCTTAGGTTATTAAAAAGTCTTTCATAGATTTACATTATTTTCTATTTTGAAAGATCTATTTTGTTTTAATGGTTGCTTTAATCTAATGTCCAAAAATTATTTTTATCAAATTTGTTTTAATCACAACTATGACCCATGATTCAAGTTTTTATGACCATGTCAATATTGCTTGACTCAATGTTTGACACAAGATGAAACGATGTTGTTTTTCATTTTTAATAGTTCATCTTCCTTGTTATTAATCTTGACTTACTTGTCTTATTAATGTTGGATTTTCGACTAAGTCATCATCTACCAAAGACGATATCGTAGAAGGAGGTGGTCTTTCATCGAATGTTAGATTCAATGACTCCTCGACTCTTTAGGTTTATTTACTTGAAACACTATGAGTGTAAATGTCCAAGAGATGCAATATCATAAGACTATGGGTCGAATTTGATGTGCAAATCCTAGATGTTTATAAACCATTTTCTCCCAATCATCCTAATGTATTCAAATGATTTATTTTTCTTTGTGTGTCTTATATGAAACTTTAACAAAAGAGTGGTTGAACTTAAGACACGATTGAAAATTTAAGATATAATGACAAAAGATGTTGTACCATAAACATCTATGAAATGTTGTGGTTTTGCTAGATTTGCAAGCATCACAAAAGTGTTGGTTGTTTAATCTCTTTGGAGATTCTTAGTTAGCTCACTTGTAGACAAGTATTAAGTGAGACTCACTCAAGAGTTTCTCGTGTCTTTTCCCGAAAGTTTAAAGAGGTGAAACACCTTATATCTCCTACTAGATGTAGTGTCTAAATCCTTTAATCACGGAGGATCTAATCCTTGTTGTTACTCACACAACATAAACACCTTAGAGTAAAAACTATTAATATCACCCACAACAAAACTTAATGTTAATCAACAAGAAGCAATGAAAGGTAAGTTGAAGAGACGTGTACCTTTTAAGCTCCATAGATGAGCCACCAAGAAGATAATCTTTAAGCAAATTATATTGACTCGTAAGAGAGCTAAACTCAAATACTTATGAATCCAAGAAGATTAGATAAACATGTAAAAGTATTGAACATGATATCTTTATCCTTTTATCATGAGCTCCTAATCGAGATAGAATTACTCTTACAATTCTCTCCTAGGTTTCACAAACACAACTTGTTTTGTTTTACTTGTTGATGGTGCATTTGAGTCAAATCCTAATCCGGTTTTATCTCTAAATGACTTTTGACTTTTTAATAAGCTTTTGAACTTTCTTCAAATTTAGCAAGCATTTTTCCTTTTTCATTTTGTCTTTGAATTTCATATTTGTAATCTTGACATATTTTGCATTCTAGATCAATTTCAGCATTCCTTTCAAGTCTAGACATTTTATCTTCTAACATTATCTCTTTTTCAAGATTGTTCACAAGAGATTTTGAGTGTTCATTGTTAAAGATAGTTTTTAGGTCCATGTTGCATAAAAGTTTAGACTCATTTTCTAGTTTAGAAAACTCTAGGATAAATGTGTAAAAGCAAAAGTGTTTGGTATCAAATTGTACCTTGCTTGAAGTTTTATCTAGTTGAGAATCACAAACAAGATAGTTGGCTTCATCTTCATCCGTGTCATTCCATGAATCGTAAGCAAGGCCACTTTGAGCTCGACACAAGTAATCATCTTCACTTACACATTCATTTAAAACATTTAAACTAGTAGCACATGTATTTACTCCAACTAAATTTCTATCTATTAATTTTTCTAAGACTTCTAATTCATAAGTGAGATCAAGTTGATCATCTTTGACTTGACATATTTCTTGATGAAAGTTTAACATATTTTTCCAAATATCATTAGCCGTTTGACAAAAATACACTCTTTCATATTCGGTCCTTGGTAAAGCTTTATAAATCATTATCTTAGCTTTAGTGTTTTTTTATCAAGTTTAGGATAGTCATCTTGATTGTCAAAACTTGTTTTCGTTGGTTTGAAATCACCAATAGAAATAATATGCCAAAGATCAATTGATTTCACATAGTTTTCAAATTTACTTTTCCATTCAAGGAAGTTTTCTTTTTCAAATAGCGATGGCTTTTGAATAGGTTGCCCTTCTTTGAGATTTTTAAAATCCATTGATCGATCCAAGTTTTAAAATACAATATATTTTAAAGATCTTGAGTAACGTAGCTTTGATGCCAATTGTGGAAAACTAGAAGGGGGTTGAATAGTTTACCGCTTTTTCGTTTAATTATCTTTTGAAACTTTACGTTTGATCAAAGATATAAACTCAAATTACTTGTTAATCTTTGAAAAGCTTTACTTTTGATTAAAGATATAAACTCAAAATACTTGTTAATCTTTGAAAAGCTTTACGTGTAATTAACGATTCTAAATAAAGACAATATGTAATATGCAAAGACAAAGTAAGAAACGATCAAACCACAACACGATTGTTTACCGTGGTTCGGCTACAAGGACTCTTTTTCCTTGCCCTACATCCACGCCCTGAGTTTCCAACTCGAGAGTTTCAAGCACTAGTCAACAAGCTCCTTTCACGGGTGGAGAAACCTTTACAATCGTCGCTTACACTTTATCTGGTACAAAGCTAGATACCGAGTCCTAGTTCAAGGTAGAACCAACCTATCATCACCTATCCACTATTTCTGATACTAAGCTAGATGTCGAGTTCTTTTACAAGGGTACAACCACTCCCGATAGTTCTTTTACAAGGGTACAACAACTCCCGACACTATGTATTTTGAGGCCTAAAATACTAACCGATCACTTCTACACAAGATACAAATGAAGTATAAACTACCAAAGTTCATACATAACAAAGCTAACAAGTCTTGCAACCTTTGAGTTGAAACTTGTAACTTCTTGGAAGAACTTGTGAACTCCTTTGCTACATAAGAGAATCACACAAGTCAAATGTGTAGAATACTAACTATGTGGGAAACATGTTTATGTAGTGATTTGTGAGGCGTTGAAAGTGAGGAGGAGGAGAGGAAAGATAGAAAGAAAGGAACCTTGAGAGAAAAAGAGAAATATTAGATTGAGATTAAGTGAAGGTCCAACCCTCTCCACATGTGGAGAGGGGTATTTATACTTACAATATAACGCCCACTCCCGGGCTGTGGATCAGGCATATAGTGGGTGAAGACCCATCCTTCTTCCACGGTGTTACTAAAACTAATACTAGTTAACTAATAAACAAACTAACCACGAGCTAACTTAATGCTATTACAATCATTAGGTGACCGAGACTTTTACAGGAATATTTGTATTCCTAACAATCTCCCCCTAAGCGAGGTCACCTTTGAAATTAAGATCTTTGGTCTTTAAGCATTCTTTAGTCCTTGTAGCTCGTAGGATCTGATTCTTCTCTTTTCAACACACTTCGTACTTCACGCAAGAGAACTTGTGATTTGAATTCCTTTGAGATGTGTGATCTTTTGAGCTTCTTTGAGATCATCAGCCAAAGTAAATCTCCAAGCTCATCCATAGTTGTGTTGCCTTCATGTGATGTAGTGACTAAGGACCATCATGCTCACACCCTTCTGTATCTGGAGACGTTGCATTGGAGTTTGTGAATCATGAGACTTTTTCATCAGAGTTGCGGAAACGTTGTTAGAAGTCTCTCAACATTTTGTTGTAGCAAGTCTCTCATCTTCATTGATAGTGTGGAGGATGTGTGAGCATGAGGTATGGATTGACCCGATTCAGCTGGAAACTGGAGCCATCAACGCCATCTTTATATGTGTCTCTGAAATAAAACAGTTAGCAATAAAGATAGAGAATGAACATGGCTTTGTCATTCGTTCTGTGAGGACAGACTACCCTCCGGTTTGTGAAAACCGACCTGTGATCAGGTAGAGTCTCTTTTAAAGAAGACTCTCCTTGACAGGAATTTCCAGCTTGTAGTAATGAATTTTCCAAAGAATCCACTTTGGAATCTTCATACTTAGCATGTTCTCATACCGGAACGTCTCAAAGCAGACAGCACGATAGAGTGAATCGGTGAATAAACATTCACGGATTGATGAGAAATAGACTTATAGAAATCACTCGCGTGTCCTATGATAAGCATTTTTGAGACACGACGAGAGTTTTATACTTTGAATCACATTTCCATCAAAAATACTTTTGTTTGAAAGATAGTGTACACAATCAATGTGCTCGAAAGATTAGTTGGTGAGCACATTGAGAGGTTTTAGCAAAAGTATCCGTCAATCCATATCCTGGAACAAGTTTGATTCAATTTTGAATCGCACCATTGTTGCTTTCCAGTTGTCACTTGATCATTGATCCAAGATGGATCTCACA
Source organism: Artemisia argyi (assembly GCA_030686995.1). Taxonomy (NCBI): domain Eukaryota; kingdom Viridiplantae; phylum Streptophyta; class Magnoliopsida; order Asterales; family Asteraceae; genus Artemisia; species Artemisia argyi. The sequence continues at coordinate 48,635,926 of CM060689.1, forward strand.
TGTCACCTACCAAGAGCTTGAGTGATGTTCGCTCTAGAAGGATTTCCATCTTCATTGTGAATATTTTCATATCACTCGGATGTTCTGGCAATACCATAAGGATAATGCGTAGGACTCTAAATATTTTATCTTATTTTCCACATTGTGTGAAACAATAAGCATATTTGGAATGTGTCCTATCGAGATTTATGGATGATCTCATGGCTCTAGACTCAATGGTACGTTTTGATCCGCTCCTGGAGACTGGGGAGGCGTCTCCTGTTTTAGGTATCAACATAGCTCGCAATGAGCGGTCGATACATTGCACAGGGTTCCCCGTGAGAATGAAACAAGCTCTTTTAAGAGAACTTGAGTGGTTGGGAAGTTTAGTGTAGTGCGTCACTGGGTCCATGACGTCTTGTCTTCAATACCGGTGTTACCTTAGTAACCGCCAGTAGATTATGAATTGAACCCGGTTTCTGCCCTAAGGTTGAATATTTGGAGGGCTATTTCTTTTCACCCTTTCTCATTTCAATTCTTTTTAATTCTTCAACCCCTTCAGTGCTTACCGAGACTTCACCACTAGAACCTTGTTGGGTTTGTTCCAGTCCTAGCTCTATCTCAGTCCGCACTCTTCCCTTTCTCACTTTACTTTTTTTTTTTTTTTCAATCATTCCTAAGGACTTCTAATCTATCTAGAGGATTGTCCCTAGGAAGATCCTTCCGGTTCTGGTGGATCATGGGAATTCATACCTAACCTTAACCAACCTTATAACTCCATGCATAAAGATAAATGGTCCGTCTTTGGTATAACTTCCACAAACGCCTTTTGCTCCCCCTCAATATGTGCATCGATATTCGAAAGTGTTTAGCACATATGCGGGAGCCTTTTATTGAGTCTTAAAGATCACATTTGATTATCAGATTTCATATTTAAATCACATTCTCTCCCCCGATCAAAAATTTCAAATCTTTCGAGATTTTTGATCTCAATTGATTTAAATAGTTTAGAAAACGTTTAGGAGAGAAATGCGGTCAGTTTTAATAGATTCTGATAAAAGGAACTTGTTTTCTTGCTCCCCCTCAAAATGTGAGGGAGGTTGTTATGTGTCAGATTTGAAGAGTTTGCAAAAGATTCGAAGTTTTAAAAACTCTTTGAAATTTAACTCATTCTGACACATAACCATCACAAATCGTATTGTTGTTTTTGTACAAAGTGGGGAGTTTTGATGATACATAAAATTTTTGAAAATCATTCTCCCCCTCAATCAATGACAGATGTTTAAAACATAAATATGTTATGTCATTGATTGAGTGAAAAATTTTATCAAAGATTTAAATTCAATTTGATTTTCATTCAAAATCTCATAGTACCACCAAGTTTTGCACAAATACTCTCCGGAAAAATCATAGAAGGGAAAATATTTGGCGATAAAAAGAAGACTTGTCTTCTTGATCAAGAAATAATGCACTGAAACGTACATTAGATCGAGGAAACATGGATATAAAGTAATCCATGCCCAGGTGAACTTCACCCGGTAAAAGGAACAACCATCTTTTTGGCGACGTGTTTTCCCCATTTTGAAAAGCGGGTTGCTATCTGAAGTAATAGCAAACAATATTTATGAAGACCGGGTTGTAGCCTGAAATGACTACAAGTCATATTTTTAAGCGCGGGTTACAGCCTGAAATGACTGCAAGCCATATTTTTAAGAATGTTTTGAGATACGACATGTTTTTGAAAACAACTTTATTTGAAACCGAAAAACTCTTGCTCAAGCATATGTATGATTCCGTGTCATTATTGAATGACATTTCTAGAAACGTACATAATATCGATTATATAAGAGACATGTCGTGAGAAGAATATTTTTGGATTTTTGTGATTTTTCAGATTTTTATGCTTTTTATAGAATTTATATTTTTCTATATTGGATAAAATACAAGGATATGTGAAGCAACCCCTTTACTCCTCTTGATCTTCCTGAAGACAAATGAGATCCTCAGGTGTGAGACTCTTCATGCCAAGGCGTGGGAGAATGAAGTGAAAACGTTCCCTAGAAAGTGCTTTGGTGAAGATATCGGCTAGCTGGAACTCAGTCCTCACAAAGTAAAGTTCCACAATTCCTTTCTCAACTTGCTCCCTGATGAAGTGATGTCGAATGTCAATATGCTTAGTCCTTGAATGCTGGACATTGTTGCAGCAGAGTGCAATTGCACTTTTGTTGTCACAGTACATGGGAATCTTTTTGCATATGAAGCCATAGTCCATAAGTTGAGATCGCATCCAGAGGATCTGAGCACAGCACGATGACATAGCAATGTATTCAGCTTCAGTGGAGGAGATAGATGTACTCATTTGTTTCTTTGAAGACCAACTGACTAGCTTATTCCCTAAAAACTGTGCACCCCCAGATGTATTGCGACGAGTGTCTTGACATCCCGCATGATCAGCATCTGAATATGCTGTGAGAGCCATAGAGGTTTCCTTAGGGTACGAAATGCCCATGTGGATTGTTCCTTTAAGGTATCAAAAGACTCTTTTGACAGCTTCCAGATGTTTCTTGGTGGGTTTGGATTGATATCGAGCACAAATGCAAACTGCAAATAGAAGGTCGGGTCTGCTTGCAGTGAGGTACATTAAGGAGCCAATCATGCTTCGATACATGGTTTGTTCGACCGGTATTCCCACATCATCTTCGTCAAGTTTTGATCTTTCAATCATAGGAGTATCAACTGAATCACAGGAGTCGAATCCAAATTTCTTCAAAATTTCATTGGCGTATTTGGATTGATTGATGAAGATGCCGTTGGGATTTTGAGAAATTTGTAGTCCTAGAAAGAATGACATTTGACCCATCATAGACATTTGGAATTCGGAACTCATCTCTTGGGAGAAACGATCACATTATGTGGGATCAGATGAGGCAAAGATGATGTCATCAACATAGATTTGTACATGTAGGAGGGTTTTGCCCGTTTTTCTGGTAAAGAGTGTAGGATCAACAACGCCTTTGGAGAATTTGTTAGCCAGAAGAAATTTAGACAAGGTGTCGTACCACGCCCTAGGTGCTTGTTTAAGCCCATAGAGAGCCTTTTTTAATCGATACACGTGATTAGGGCGTTCTGGATCCACAAAACCTTCGGGTTGAGATACGTATACCACCTCTTTCAGATCCCCATTTAAGAATGCGGTCTTGACATCCATTTGATAAACCACCATGTTTTGACTTGCAGCATTTGCGAGAAAGATCCTTATGGCTTCTATTCTAGCAACTGGGGCGAAGGATTCTTCAAAGTCAATACCTTCTTCTTGTCGATATCCTTTTGCCACAAGCCTAGCTTTGTTTTTCAATACATCTCCATGCTCATCAAGTTTAACCTTGAATATCCATTTGAGAGCAATGATCATAGCACACTCGGGAGGTGGTACTAGTTCCCATACATCCAGTCGGTTAAATTCATGAATTTCGTCCACCATTGCAGTGAACCATGAGTGTTTGGACATTGCATCCTTGACGCTTTTTGGTTCAACTTTAGAAAGGACCGAATTGAAGAAGCACCACAATGCGTCGGTTGCAAGTTGCTTGCGGGTCGATACTGGACGTGAAGGGTTTCCAATAATGTTGTCAATAGGATGATCATTGGTCCATTTTCGAAGGTATTCATGGGGTTGAGAATATGGAACTGAGGTAGCCGTGTTAGATTCGTCAGAGGATGTTACATCATTTGATGATTCAGGGGCAAAGATGTTAACAAACGGCTCATTATCAGGTGGAGCAAAAGGATTAACTTCAGATGTATTATCTACAGTTGCCGCTTGCTGTACAGGTGAAGGTTGGACATTAGAAGTGCTAACCGAGTGACTGATGGTGGGAGCTTCAGAATCCCATGACAATGAAGTGGATGGACCGTTATTGTCATATTGATCATTCACCACCCCATCTGGTGGTTGAACCATTGTAGCTTCAGGTGCATTCATCTGTTGAGGTTCAAAGTATTCATCAAACATTGGGTCAAACAGTTTCTTCCAATCTTCACTTGTAGGAGGTACAAAAGGAGCAGCAGGGATGGGATTCTGTACAAGCCTGGAACTAATTGGTCCAGGAGACAAAAGGTTAGGTACGGGTCCAGAACTTGATTGTCCAGGAACCGGTTGCTCAGTCAGCTCATCGAAAGTAACGTGGATTGTTTCCATTATGTCTCTGGTACGTTTGTTGTAGATTCGGTACCCCTTTCGCTCTGGAGCATAGCCAACAAAGAAACCAATGTCGGCCTTGGCCTTGAGTTTCCCAAGGTCTTCACTGTCATTAGTTGGATAGCAAAGTGCACCAAAAACTCGAAGAAACGAAAGATCGGGTTTTCTGCCATGAACCAGTTCATAGGGAGTCTTGCAGTGGAGAGGATGTATCAAGGATCGGTTCTGTGTGTAACATGCGGTGGCAATTGCCTTAGCCCAAAGAAACAGAGGAGCTTTGGAGAAGATGAGCATAGTCCTTGCAGCTTCAACTAAGGTGCGATTGCGTCTTTCAACAACTCCATTTTGTTGAGGAGTTCGTGGAATGCTCTTTTGATGACTAATCCCGACACCTTCATAAAAAAGAGTAAGTTGTCTGTTCACAAATTCTGTTCCATTATTAGTACGAATGACTCTAACTGTTTTGTTGAGGCGGACTTGCAACATCTTGATGAGTTTGATGATGGTATCCGGAGTTTCATCTTTTGATTGTAGAAATTTTACCCATGTGAATCGAGAGTAATCATCAACAATAACCAGCACATATTTCTTTCCATTGATACTTTGAATCCTCATTGGTCCACAAAGATCCATGTGAAAAGTATGAAGAACTTCCATGATTGAATTGACAGTTTTGGGTTTATGGGTGTGCTTTTTGCTCTTGCCCATTTGACAAGCGGAACACAGATGGTCTTTTTCATACTTAAGTCTGGGCAAGCCTCGAACAAGATCCTTACGTGTAAGTTCATTGATAGTACCGAAGTTCAAATGGTTTAAACGACGATGCCACAACCATGATTTGTTCTTGGATGCTTTAGAGAGCAGACAAATTGGAGAGGACCGTAGCATATCTTCGATGGAGATGGTGTAAAGATTAGTGCCCCGACTCCCCTTGAGAAGATCAACACCATCTAATTCTCTAACAAAACAGGTGTGCTTTCTGAAGGCGACTTCGAGATCTGAGTCACAGAATTGACCAACAGAAAATAGATTGTGTCCAAGTCCTTCCACGTAGTAAACTCTGGATATAACACTGTCTCCAAAGACGTAATCACCATAACCCATTATAGATCCAAAATGGTCATTCCCAAATCTAACCGTACCAATAAACTTTTCCACGAAATTCTTGAGCCGCGAGCGATCTCCAGTCATATGTTTTGAGCAGCCTGAGTCCAAATACCAAAGGACGATTTGTACGACCTGCATTTGAAAACAGACAATCATGGATAACTGAAAAAGCTGGAGCCCCACACACAATTGGGGTCCGTTTGGTTAGAACACACAAATATTGGATTATCATACGTAACAGATATCTCACTGGAGTACTCACATTTTGATGCACTAGAACTAGGAGTGGTATTCATTGCTTCTATTGGAAATAGTCTACCGGTAGGTCTCCACTTCCTAATAGGCACAACTCTAGAGTTAGTGATCCTAGTCACTGGGCACTTTTCCCTCAGAGTGAATTTCCTTCCAGTAGGTCTCCATTGATAACCAACATTAGTGAAAACTTTTCCTGTTTTATTCCATACTTGTTTTGCCCGTTTAACACTAGAAACATTCATAGCTGGAGATTTCATAGTGGATTTAAGAAAGGACACAACACATGCATCATGATTACCATAAAATAAGCATTTGTTACAAGTCTTACAAATAGCATCAGAATTCGAATTAATTACATCATTGTTAACACAAATGTTTGAATCAACTCGATTCCTTTCACTAAGCATAACTTTATTGCTCCTAGATGATTCTTCTACTTCCTTCATAAGTGTACTCTTAGCTGGCAAAGTCCTATCATTCTTTGTATTGCACTTAGGCTGTGACTTGCTAGCATTAGATACACCTTTTACTCCTGTAGAAGCAATGACGGGAACATTAGTCTGATTAGTTGCTACTTGTTTACCGGTGATCAAGATGGAGGATTGTGCCGTGGTTTGGGGAAAATCAACTGTGACATGCTTGTTGCTACTGTTCGAGTGCAATGCAAATGTCCTATCCGACTTGTTATCATTCTTGGGGCATGATCCTATAGCATATTCTAATAATTCCTGGGCTCTATTAGTGAGGAAGCACGCACCAATAATAACATCATCTAGTGGTTTAGAAATCCTCTCATCTTCAATGGTTTCTCTAAGTATGGCCAGACAATCCTTAAGATTTCTAAGATAGTGGTTATGAACTAACTTATTGTTCCTAAGGGGAAGAGAGACATTCACAGCATCGCACGCATATTTCTTACAAGCATGTACATTGGAAATTGCATGATCACATGAAACGACGGGCATTTTACCCTTCACCATGGTCTTTAGATTCTCAATTTCATTTAACAAAGAAGTGACTCTTTCATTGTTTTGGTCACGTGTTGTTTTAATAGACTCAAACAATTCTTTATAACGTTGTTTAACGTTAGACATTTCAGCACGAAGCCACTCATTTTCAAGTTGTAATTCATTGATAATGTCCTGTTTTTGAAAGTTTTGAGAATCTATCGACTTCTGGTAATTGGTATTGGTCACATCGCTTTTGTTCGATTTCAATTGTGCAATTTGGACCTTCAACTTCCTAATCGTGTTTGAGTGAGCTTGAATTACTTCATCCTTTTTGGCTAATTCAAAACATGTATCAAACTCAGGAACATCCGAAGATGTCTTGGCATTTGATATTTTTATGCTTTCTTCTAGATGTTGATATTTTAATTGTAGGTTCAGATTATCAACTTCTAGTTTTGAGAAATTCCTGACCATGTTATCATGATCGTCGTTTTGAATTTTTTCATTAAGTTTGTAATTCTCCCCCTCAAGCTCAATTACACGATTCTGGAAGACATTCAAGGTAACTGACATTTCATGGAATTGTCGAGCAGATAGTGCAGAGTCGGTAACAGTATAAAACACATCTTTTGCAATGCAGTTGGCAATCAAATTTTCATTCATGATGAGAATGTTTTTCCTGTCAATTTCACTATATTTGAGATCAATAGCTAATTGGTTACCCTCACTTTCCACTTCATCAAAAACCTTTTTCATTTGAGTCACATTATCATTAATGGTGTTTTTGAGGCCCTCAAAATGTTCTTTGAGAAGTTTAAAAAATGGCATAACTTCAGTTAGGTAACACTGTTTTGTTTGCTCAAAACCCCTTTCCCCTTCTGTAATTCCTGTAGGTGTAATTCTTATTTTACAGGTTTTCTCAAAGTCATTAAACAATTGACCTAGCACATACAGCCCAATTAGAGTATTACATTGTGTGGGAAGAGTGAGAGGTACAAGGTGCCTAAGTGTGTTCAGGGGGTAAGTAGTTGGGTGAGCAATTCTAAACATAGTGCGTGTGTTACCTACAACTCTTTCAGCTTGCATTTTCTCAATGTCAATATTCCAAAACACTTTTTTAGGAAGAATTCTCTTTTGAGGAACAAAAATTGCAGTTTGATTGTCATTTGCATAATCATAGTGAAACACAATATTCTTAGCAATGCATTTAGGATCCTTTAAACGTTCAGCAAGTTTTACCCTAGTTCTATCCTCTGCCTCATTGATGTGGTCATAGGATCGTGTATCAGGAGGGGCTTGATTAGGTTCAAGCATAGTGGTTGCATCATATAATGCAGGTTGTGCACCTAGACCAATTCTAAGGTATCTTGCTTTGGGTTTGGAGGTATCTTGTTCACTAAATTCATCACTTAGTTTCCTATGTTTTTCCATCATTTGAGCAGATTGAATGGTTTGGCCCTGCGTATACAACTTATCTTCCAATTTATTTTTCAACATTTTTAGTTTTGAGAAATCATTTAGAAGTTTAGTTTCTTTATCTTTGAATTCTAGTTTGATTGAAGTCAAACCTTTTTGAACCTCTAGTTTTTGTTTGATGGTTTGATCCAATTGGTTCTTTAAAGAAACTAGTTCCCTTTTCAATGATTCTTGTTTGGAATTGTTTTCAGATATGTACGCACGCAGTTGCCATTCCTTTTTTTGCTCACGTTCATTCGGCTCAAACTTAGCACGCTGCTCATAAATATTCACTTGATCCTTAAGGGTGTTAATTCTAGTGATCAGGGAATCATCAGGGTTGTATATCGTGTGCTCATGTACCTCATGTTCACTAGAGTCAATAGACGACATGTCACTTGGTACAACTGGAGGTCCTTTGTCATTCACATACATTTCATATGGGATATTATTGGTATTGCCCATATCAGTGATGTTTGTGTTGACAATATTCTTGAGTTGTACAGAGTCACATGCCCCCTGTACAGTTGTAGGATTATTCAGATCATGATTAGGAGATGTTGATACCTCAGAGATAGCAGACGTGATGGATGAATCAGGATGCTGTGAAGAGGATGCTGCTGCAGACAGATTAGCCATGAAAATTGTTTGAGCAGTTGGTTCATCATCCACGTCTGAGTCAAATGCATAACACTCTTCAACTTGAAAGATATTTGGGTCATTAAGAGCCATGTCCTGAACAGGCTGATCATCCACATCAGCATCAAAGGTGTTCCCATCATTACCAGCCAGAAAGAGCAAAGCTTCTTCATCCAACACAGTCCCATTTTCTTGTGCCTGCATCAGCAACATCTTGTCTTTGAAGTACTCAGAGTTTTGGGAGAGTGCAATTCCTAGCAATATGGCCCAACCCTCCGCAGTTATAGCATTTCGGCTGCTTAGCTTGTGCTTGAAGAGCATTCCCAACTCTGTATTGCCCATTCTCTCTACCAGCATTTCTTTGGTTGAAGTTCTGTATTCCCTGCACATTCTGCACCACCACCCGACCATCTTCAATGACTGCCTGATTGCGTGGATTAGATGAGATTCTGAGTTGGTTGTTAGTAGATGGAAGTGTAGCCCTGAACTGTTGGACCAGTAGAGAAACTTGGTTGGAGAGATTATCAATCATCATGTCAGTGTGAGAATACCCAGAATCAAGTTGTGTATTCAAAGCAGATGGTGAGGGAGTTGATGATTGACTATTGGTTGGGTTAGACCTGGAGGATGATTGTGATGGTTGAGATTGATCATTAGAGGTTTGATTAGGTTGTTGAACATTGGAAACAAAAGCAAGAGATTCATTTGTTGCAGACGGATTGAGTTTTTCTCGCATTAGCCGATCATAAGCAGCATGTTTCTCATGTTGTTGGAGATATGCATAAAGCTGTTCATGATTGGTATGTCTGAGACCTTTGTTGAGCTTACCAGCTGTGACAAACCTATCCCATTCAGGTGCCATGTTGTTCACGAATTTGGAATTAAGCTGTATGTTGGGCATTGTCATCTTGATGGCTCTCATATCATTGACCAGCTTGTGAAATCTGACGTAATAGTCAGTGATGCTTTCACCTGGATTCATTTTGAAATGCTCAAATTCATCGTATAGCTGTGACTCACGATCTTCTTTAGTTAACTCAGACCCTGCAAGAAGCATTTTGACATTATCCCAGACCGCCTTTGCTTCAGTCTTGTAGTTGATAAGTTTGTAGACATCTTTGGGAAGCCCTTGAATGACGATATTTGATGCTCTGATGTCTGCATCATAGCGTTTCTTTTCTTCATCAGACAACTCATTGTAAGTGCGAGGTCTATTAGGACCAAATACGGCCGGTAGTAGATCAGTTGCTTCTGTAACCGTGTCTCTAGTAGTACCCACTTGAAAGGGTCCCTCATCGATGGATTTCAAGATGTTAACCCCATTTTCTTTACCCAGACAGTACAGACGAATCCTTTGAGCCCATGATTCATAGTCAGTTCTATCCAACATCGGAGGTCGAGTGTCAGACCCCGCAGCTTGAATGTCATCAGAAGATGTCGACATCACAAATTAGAAATTGCCAAAACACAAAGTGGGAGATACTCGCAATGTAAGGTACTAGTCGCAGGAAAGTATAACCACAACTTGACCTAACCGCAGGACACTAACCTCAGAAAATACCAAACCGCAGAGAACTCCCAACCGCAGAAAAACTAACCGCAATAGACTAATCGTAGACAACTAATCGCAGTGACAATGGTCCAAAACTGTCGCTATCTTTGCGTTTTGTTTGTATTCCCAAAATGGTAATCGCAGCAAGCTAACTGCAGATATCAGAACTTAACCGCAACCAAGCAATGAAACAGTGGACTTAACCGCAACAATGAAATCCGCCCAAAATCAACTCCAAACTTCAAATAGATTAAGGAAATGGTAACACAAACTAAACTACAATGTTCTACAAACACTAATGAACATAAAAGTACATCACAAACATGTATAACAACACTAGAAAGATTAAACCAATATGTTTTCCAAGAAAGTGACTTCAAACTCACAAAACCACTCAAAACATCATCAAATTTGATTCTACAAGGCCCTAAGATGAAACCTTGGCTCTTGATACCAATTGTAGAATACTAACTATGTAGGAAACATGTTTATGTAGTGATTTGTGAGGCGTTGAAAGTGAGGAGGAGGAGAGGAAAGATAGAAAGAAAGGAACCTTGAGAGAAAAAGAGAAATATTAGATTGAGATTAAGTGAAGGTCCAACCCTCTCCACATGTGGAGAGGGGTATTTATACTTACAATATAACGCCCACTCCCGGGCTGTGGATCAGGCATACAGTGGGTGAAGACCCGTCCTTCTTCCACGGTGTTACTAAAATTAATACTAGTTAACTAATAAACAAACTAACCACGAGCTAACTTAATGCTATTACAATCATTAGGTGACCGAGACTTTTACAGGAATATTTGTAGTCCTAACAAAATGTTATTGAGTTAGATGAGAGAATATGTGAAATATATGTCCTAAAGTGCTGGGTAAAAACTAGCAAGTGGCTTGGTATTTATAGCAAATCCTTCAGCAGGTCTGGCGGATACGGCGGAACCCTCAGATGGGTTCCGCCAGGCTGATAGTAGGTTTTGCAAGAAATCTTTTCAAACCAACCAAAGTCACATCAACTTAATTCTAGTCAAACACACATTGAATCAAAGTAGAATGCTTCCAAAGATGTGTAAGAGCTTATGGTAAGTCAAACACACAAACTTACCATAAACGCATGTTGATGTGATGTGACACTTACTTATTTAAGAAATAAAAATAATGTTATGTTAAAAGAGAAATGTAAAATCTAGTTATACAAGACTTAAAACTAAAGTGATGCTTTTACTATAAACAAAAGTTCATACTTTGTCATTAACAAAACTTAGCAAAGATCGTAAAATATAAATAACGTTTTTAGGCGATATTTGTATTAACACATGATTTATCAAAGTTACTGTTAACTGAATAGTATATCTTTTTTTCTTTTGGCTAAAAATATCAATATTAAAGCGGCCTTTCTAAAAATTAATTAAATAAATAATTGAATAATAATAATAATAATAAGCGTAAATGTTCGAATTTTGAGAACTCATTTGTCGTTCAATGGTAAATGAGTTTGTTTTAAAATTTTCTTATTTGTTTAGACTCAAGCAATTTTGATACAATACGTTTTTGCTTTTATTTGTTTCAATAAAATGGTCGGCAATAAAAATTTTACTTTATTTATTTATTAAAGTTGGAGAAAATATAAGAATACAAACTTTGTTCTTTTACTTTACTTTATTTATTTATTTTATTTGTTCATATACTTTGGGAAAAAAGACTTTTAAATGTCTGAATTTTGAGAACTCATTTGTCGTTTAATGATAAATGAGTTTGTTTTAAAATTTTCTTATTTGTTTAGACTCAAGCAACTTTGATACAATACGTTTTTGCTTTTATTTGTTCCAATAAAATGGCCGGCAATAAAAATTTTACTTTATTTATTTATTAAAGTTGGAGAAAATATAAGAATACAAACTTTGTTCTTTTACTTTACTTTATTCATTTATTTTATTTGTTCATATAATTTGGGGGAAAAAACTTTTTTATTTTTTATTTTTTATTTTTTATTTTTTTTTTGTTATTTTTGGTGCAGTATTTTGTTTGATATATTACATGTGACATATTACTAATCTGTAAGTTTAAACACTCAACATGATGTCATTAGATAGGCATAAATCTTAACTACATATAAAAGGTGAATGGTCAACATTGAAAAAGTGAAAAGTCGAGGTTTGTGAAATGTAGAAAATCTTAATAAAGGAAATATTGAAATGTAATGACATGCTGTTGGATATAGCCATGCACCAGGCGTTTGAGAGAAAGGGAATATTGAATTAAAATTAAACTGAAAGGTAAGAAACGATTGCTGAAAAGTTATTGCCTATTGCAGGAAAGTATTGATTGTGTGGAAACCAACCCACCAATGAAAGTTGACTTTGTATCAATGAAAACGGTTGGCATAGCACATTCGTGAGTAGATATATCAAAGTAAAGTTGACTTGGCGAAGTTGAAACTTATCTATACTCTCTTTATAAAGAGTGGATATCCTACCCATAACTCCCAACCATCACCATTCACTTTCACATCTCTCTCTCTCTCTCTCTCTCTCTCTCTCTCTCTCTCTCTCTCTCTCTCTAACCTAAATCACGACAGACAACCGACTGCCTCCACCAACACACTCTAAATCCACCGCCACCACTGCCACAACACGCGTCGAACCACCACCATTTTACATGGCTTAGGTGACTTTGGCTAGTTGTTTTGGACTCGGTGGTTCTGGCTTGTGGTTTTGGTTTATGTGGTTTTAGTGGTTTACGTTGTTTGTTTTGTGTTTTCAAACAAGTTGTACTGGTTTGTGGTAAGCACAAATGGAGTCTTGTTTATTTATGGGTCTAATCGGTTTTGGGTTTTTTAATGCAAAAAAAAAAAATGTAAACAATAGTTTCAGTCATTTTTGTTTGGGTTTGTGTTTTCCGGTACAAAATCTAACATATGGCCATCCATTTTAGTTGTTGTGTTTGGACTTTGGATTGTATTTTGATATTACGAGATCTTACCATAGATGTTAATGGGTTTTTGTCGGACCCATGTGATTTTGCCATATGATGCTTTTTATTGTTTTTTTTGGTGGTTTTGTGGTGTGCTTGGTGGTTTTGGGTATGGTTTTTTGGTTCAAGTGTGCTTGGTGGTTTCATGATCTTCCAAGATTTATTAATATTCATCTAAAAAGTTGTGATATTGGTGATTATTTTGGTGTGGTGGTTCAAAGTAAAAGATTCATGGTGGTTTATTTGAGGTGGTTTGGCATCTGTTTGTAATGACAAAAAATGACTCAACCAACAAATTTTTTGCTACAAGAAAAAAGTTGAGAGTCTATAAAGCAATATAGCCTTGGTTTTTCTTTTAAAAAGTGTGACAAAAGCTTTTATTTGGCCTACTCTTATTAGACTTTTCTCCTCATCACACGAGCCTGATCACATCCTGATCACAAATTTCGAATAAAATCAGTACATGTTAAAATTGGTTAGATGAATGAGAAATTTGTTTTTTGTGGTTAATGGAGCTTCATTAGAAATTTAAATGTTTCAATTTTTGGCTGGGTTGTATGCATATAAAGATGTGTTTTTCTATAAGAAACTAAAGCATACATGAGTCCGTATAAGAACTTGACTATCTTATCAGACAAAAATCAACAACCACAAAATGATTACAGAGCATTATTTGTTGCGAACAAGTAGGCACTTATTTACCATGATAATGATACGACACTTGAGTATTTTGTAAATTTAAGCAATTGCAACTTTTGAATATAAAGAGATAAGAATTGTCTAAGTAATAGAAGGGAAAAATGTTTATAAAAAATGGCTTGACGAATAAAAAAAATAAGTGAGTGTGATTTTACAGTTTTGGAGTTTAGAGTTTGTACTTAAATTAAGTAACTTAGAAAAATTTATAAAACATTTGAAATATACTCTAATAGGACCCCAAAACAGTTTAGGAGTTTAGAATTTGTACTTAGATCAAGTAATTTAAAAAAAATTATAAAACACTGTAACTATACTCTATTAGGACCCCAACACGTATTACTACGTATGACACAAAAAAGAGCTACCTTTTATTTGCCCTTGAACTACCAGAGTTGAATTGCCGCTAAATGACAAACAAACTAAACCAAAACCTTTGATAATTAAAACAAAAGGGCGTAGATAGACGACTGTTACCTTTATAGCGGCATATAGTTATAATAATATTTTGGTTAAGTGTATTACTATTGTGTAACGTTTGGTTTTTCTAACTTGTGTCATAGTAACACAAGTTAAGCACATAAAAAGTATTGATGGACCTACAAAAAGTACACAAAATAATCATGTTTTTATTTAAAAAGTGATAGAGATGTACAAAAAATGACACATACACCCATAAAAAGTACACATTTTTATGTGCTTAACTTGTGCCCTATCTCGTGTAACATTTTGTGTAGCCAAAATATCACTATAACTATATGCCACTATAAAATCTCGTTGCTATACACGGGTACTCGTCTAATATGTGTATAGAACTTCAATTTTATTGATCGCTTTGGAATTGAAAATATACATCCTTAGCTTTTCAACTCCTGTATGTCACATGAATTTTGAACCTTCAAATCAATAAAGTTTATTCATGAAAGTTGGAGAAAATATAAGAATACATTTTTATATTCAAACTCCTTTAATGTGTCACATGTGATATAAAACTAATTTGTAAATTTGAGAACTCAATATACTGTTGTAGAATGAGCACAATTATTTATATAAAACTCTAAATGATTCTGACACATGCTTTGCTTTTCAACAATATATAACACATAATATTTGAACATCTAAATCAATGTGGTTTATTCACTGAAGTTGGAGATAATATTAAAAAAAAGTAATAATAATAAAATAAAATAAATCGAAAATCAAGCTCGTTTAATATATCACATGTGATATAACACTAATATGTAAGTTTGAACACTCAACATATCATACTATATTATAAAGCATGAAGACCTACTATTAATAGAAATACTTAAAATTAAGCAATACAACTTCTCAAGCTATAAGTACAACAACAAATGCTACTTATAGAAATCCCCTCATATTTAATTCTAACATACAATTAATACTAATATTAAATACAATAAATAAATTATTATATACATTAAATACAATTAATTAACTTGTCAATAAATACAATTAATGCACTTATTAAAACACCCTTTACATAAAAAATATAAATTATCAAGCATATTGTACAACTAACTTAAATACAATTCCTGCATTAAATGTCACTAATACAAATAATAAAGCATATTATACAAATATTCAAGCCTGAACGGGCAATGGGCCAAATGGGCTCGAGCCCGAACGGGCACGGGTCAAACGGGCTCGAGCCCGAAAAAACACGAGCTAAACGAAATTTTTGATATCCATAAATTTATTGTCAAAAAGAACATAATAAACTAAAATATGTTCACATATTGTACAAACCAAGCAAACTACTAAAAAAAATAAAATAATAATAATAAATAAAATAATACAAACTAAGCAAAATTTCATCAAACTTTTGCCATTAAAAACTAATCAGCAAATCTATTGCCAAAAAATGTACAAATAAAATAAATTATTAGCCGAAAAAATTAAATTACAGGGTGCCCGCAGTTGCATCGCGCGGGGACCCTGCTAGTTGTCATAAAATGAGCATAAATATTTGTATACAACTCCAAAAGATTCATCATTTTTTGCACCGAAAATAATATTTATATCCATTTTACGAATGCATATTTAGTCTTCTAATCTACAAATTAGTGTTATATCACCTGTTATATATCAAACGAGTTTATATATAAGAAAAAGAGTCAAAGATTTTCTCCAACATCTATGAATAAACTGCATTGATTTGTAAGTTCAAAAATTATGTTTGATATATTATTGGAAAGCTAATTATTTGCATTTTTAAACGCAAAAAATGGTGAATTATTCGGAGTTCTACACAAATAAGTATGCCCATTTTAAGATAAATGTTATTTGAACTTAAAAATTAGGGTAAATTGCAAAAATGGTCCTTAACGCTCCACGAAATTGCAAAAACGGGACCGAGACAAAAAGTAGCGCAAAAAAGACACCAACGTTCCACATTTTCGCAAAATCGCCACCGAGAGGCTTTCCATTAGTTTCATCGTTAAGTGTCATGTCACCGAGGGTATTATCATCATTTCACTGATTTAAGGTCCACGTGGCATATCACTATTGATTCAGGGACTAAATTTGCAAAGTATTTTTATTTTTTATTTCACATCTACCACCACCACCACTCTCTACCACCACACAACCAACACCACCACCCTTTACTCTTCATCTTCATCTTCTCTGGTGACCAAACTCAGATTCTGGTGCCACGTGGTCAGGTTATTTATTTTCATTTAATCTTAATTTTGAAAAAAATTGATTGAAATACCACATGTTTCTGTTTCACCTCCATGAATCTTGTCATGTATTGGTATCATGTGGACTTACCACTCCATTAGTATAATCGCATACCTATAAGTTTGTTCTGGGTTTTGGGCCCAAATAAATATGAACATTAACTTATGATCATAAAGCCCGAGTATTTGATATCATACTATTTGTTTTCTAGGGACAAATTAAGGCTAAACGACTTGCATCCTTGACGTCATCTCTTACTGAAGTTAAATGTAAGTGTTAGGTCACCATTTATGTAAACACAAGTATGATAATGAAAGAAATAAGATGAGAATGAGAGATGGTTGATTATAAGAAATGAGAAGATTGTAAGAACAAGAGTTTCACTAAGATATTCAAATAACCAACAAATGAAAAGTTTACATAAGCTTACTATTTATAAGGGAGGAGTAGGGCAACATTCCCTTCCTCCCTCATCTTACTTAAACGTGGGCTTTTAGGCCCATGGACTAGCTTACTTAAGCCTAGTAATCATAAACATAGTGAAATAAATAACTAAGCAACCTATTACAAAAGGTAATGACCGAAACTTGACTAAAATACAAAAGTATGATCCCAACAATCTCCCCCTAAGGGTCGGTCATCACGGTTGCTTGACGTCTTCATCTTTGTCGTTGACTTGTGACATATAAAGCTTTAGACGTCTTCAAAAATGGTTGAATGATAATGATTGTACTTTGTTCTTTGTCTTTGTTCTTTGGTGATGATGTAGTGATTGTGTCATGAAGTAGTCTGCCATTCGTCACTCCTGCGTCTGTGGTGGTTGTCTGCCATTTCAACATACTCATACATCTTCGGACTTATACTTTCAGGTACATGAAGTTCCTTTTCATATTCTGAGATCTTTAAGTCTTTATACTTTGTAGATTCTTCTTTATTGACGTAGAATCTTTCTTTGAACTTTGTGGTGCTAAGATCTTTGGGGGAGCTATCATTTGCTTCAAGATGTATGTATGAGCATGTTGGAATCTACCATCATGGAAGTGAGGTACCTGCAAGTAAACAGTTAGCAATAAAACAACCGGTACTTACAGATAAGGAATTAGAGTTCATCAACAGCATATTGTGAAGACTCCCTCTAATCCTTATCCAGGCCGTTCTCATATCAGATACTCCCGAAGGAGCTTACGAGACCTACTTAAGTAGCTCAATGACTGGGTGAGTCGCTGGGGATCACTCCACGACTGTAGACCGCTATGGAACCACCGCAAACACTAAGCGTAACCCTTGTGGGGTTACCGAAGTGGCCTGCTGTCAGGGCTGTTTGATGTTGACCCTGGCAGGATTTTCGTTCAATCATTGAGAAATACATTAGTAATCCTCTCATAAACGTTCTCGGCAGATTGCTAAGATCTGCGAAGGACTCGATAATTTATAGCTGGTGTCCATTGATGTAGAACACCAGTTGTAGAAATACTATGTGTTCCTAAGAGATCTTTGATGTATCTCAAGGCTCTAGACTCTATAAGTGCACACCTAGGTTTCCTATGCGGAGACTAGGGAGGGGTCTCTTGCTTCAATATCAACCGTCTCTAAGAGATAGGTCGATAGATTACACTGGTTCCCCGTGAGAATGAAACAAGCTCTTTTAAGAGAACTTGAGTGGTTAAGAAGGTTTAGTGCATTGCGTCACTGGGTCCATGACGACTTAATCTTCAATACCGGTGTTGTCTTTTGCAACAACCAATAGCATACGTATTGAACCCGGTGTCTGCCCTAAGGTTGAACATATGGAGGGCTATTTCTTTTCACCCTTTTCTTTACTTTTCTTTTTAATTCTTCAACTCCTTCTTTCCCTTTCATTCTTTTCTCCTTTTTTTCGTATCATACCTAAGGACTTCTAATTCTAACTATGGGAGATTTCCTTGGGTAGATCCCTCCGGCTCTGGCGGATCATAGGACGGTTTTATTCTATCTTAATCACCTTATAACTCCGTCAGTAGCCAAGAAACCTTTGATTGAAAATCTCTCAAAGTGTTTGTGATAATCAAATATTTTGGTTAACACTTTGAGAGTTTTGTGTACACTTTTGAAGGGCTCCCCCTTCACATGTGCTCATAAGTATTTAATAAATTTGCACATGCGGGAGGAGCAAGCATTTTGAATTGATCCACTTTCCGTGAACAAGACCGATTCGAGACACGTTTACATCACTAGATAAACTAGCTTGAAGTTATTACCTGGCCTGGTCAAGTCCACAGAAAGTTTCTCGAGACGGTACATTTCTACTAAGACAAATCCTTTTCGAGACACGCTTACGTGGTTAGTTAAAGAGATACATTGTCAGCTTTTAGGTGACAACTAGCTCTAGTAACTAACTTGATGTTATTACCCGTCGAGGATAAGTCTTTTCGATATTACTAACTTTTATTGTCTCATCAATTCCTGGGTCATTACTGAGTCTAGCTCGCACATGATACAACTTTTAGCCTTTTGGCTACTCATATTTTAATCACTTTTCATTTTCTCCCCCTAAAAAATAGCATATATTATGATGTTTTTGACAAACTTTTTAGATTAAAATATGCCTTTTGAGTCTTATGGGGAGATTCACCAAGAATTTTTTGATTTTGAACAAAGTATTTTGTTTTGACAAGTGCTCCCCTTCAACAAGTGAACAGGTCTTATTGAGGTGAAATACTTGTCCTTTTGAGCAGAATTATGAAAATCATAAAACATTAGATTAATTCTACTCAAAAGTAAGAAGCCTTCGCTCCTTATATCAGGATTGAGGCACTGATGCGTACCTCAGGGTCCTTTCTATACAAGTTCGGGTTGTGCACTGTAATGTGTGCACAAGCCATTGTTTTCATACAAAATTAGTTTTCTTTAAACAAAATACTCCCCCTCAAATAATGAAGTTTATTCGAGAGATAGTCTTCTTGAGCAGAATATTGAATCGTATTTATGAAATACTTTGTGAAAAATTCGTGAGATGATTCTGCTCAAGGTTTTAGAAAACATAATCAAGTATTGTACAACAAAGAATGCATGAAAATCATATTAGACAACATCCTCGAGACTGAAAATCTTTGTTTACCAAAATTTGAAATCCATTTGTAGGTTGTGTCAATCTGATTAAAAGATGTTGAATTCCAACGAGGATTGAAAAATCTTAGTTTCATTATGATAAAACACTCGTCGAATCAATGGAAATTTAAAACTCTTTTACTTTAAAAAGTTGTTTGAGACCCGGAGTCTCTCTTTTGAGTTTTAAAATCTGAAGAAGAAGATTTCCATCTAAAGTTGAACCTCTTGGGTTCTTTTTGAAAATTTGTTTTTGTGATGAATGGAAAAACTTCCGGTATTTGGGATGCCTAAATCAGAGTCATTCTTTAATCGTAGCCAAAGCATTCCAGATTATGAAAATTTGAAAAATTTAGGACAACTTTGCTTTGGTCTTCACACTTGCTTTACCGGTGTAAAACAATAGTGTAGAGTTTGGAAAGATTTGTTTCTCACCATTTTGAATCCATTTACCAGTTTAGCCTTTAAACACATTTTGCCCTTTGACCTCAAAATATGTTTCATAAGAAACATTTTGTCGAATGTTGAAATTTTGACTTTCAATGGGATGACATGTACTTGCACACAGAGAAAATGCATCAGGCACAAACAAGTATACAGATGAATCAAGAAACTCATTCTAAATCTACCAAAATGCTCAGAATTCTCTAATTAACACACAAGATCACAGATTCACTCATCCTATCACTCGAGATTTTCCAATTATGATAATGGTTAGGGGTTATGATTAGAGACATTGCACGCATTTTAGCATCATAATGCATGAATATTGTACAAATTAACCATCCTAGTAGCAGCAAAGACATCGAAATCTTAAACCCTAAATCACTTGATTTCAAACCTATGTTGTTTCTAATCGTGCAAACACACCAATCGAGCATACTTTAGTGTTCTCTAAAGCTATATGAAATAATAAATTAGACTAAACACATAAAAAAGAAATGCCCCGATCGATAATTATATTAACCTTAGTTTCTGATTATGCCTTTTGACCGTTGAAAAACACTTGAAACATTTAGGGAACGATTAGACAACAACAATGAGGAAATTAGAAACTCACAATTATGGAGATAATTGAGGAAAAAATTGTTAGTCTGATTCGTTGAGGTTTTAATCATGTGTGCAACTTTTGAGAACATGTGTGAAAACATTGATTAGAGCCTGTTTTATTTTTCTTGTAAGGTCCTTTTACCAAAGTTTAAGACTTTTGTGAACTTTACTCATTAAAAGGTTAATTACTTTTCCATTTGAAGTCCAAACTAGATTAATTTGGGATCGTTGCAGAAAAAATTCCTTTTCTCCCCCTCGAATTAGCATATATTTTGTGAAACCTTTCTGCACTTTTAATTCGAGAGATCGTAGAACCTTTTTGAAAATGAGTTTAAATCCGAATGATGAAGAAACATTTTATCCTTGATGAATAAAAAATGAGGTGCCCAAACTTCATGATATTGTGAAAAGTTTTCTCCCCCTCAAAACATGTTCCATTTTGACAGAGAAAAGCAAAATTTGTTTAAATGGAGGAACATAGTTTTGAAGATTTGAAGTTTGTACACAAAGAAAGAAGATTCTTTTTGTAGAAAAAGTATTTACAGAAAGACTTTGATGTTTGACTCTTCTTAGGTTTTAAGAAAATTTTGCAAATCATCTGGAGTCAAACATCACATACCATTTTGGTGAACTAAATCAACAAACCTTGATGGAGGTAATGTCTTTGTAAACAAGTCCGCCAATTGGTATTCAGTACCCACAAACTCTAATTCAATTTTACCCTTCTCAACATGCTCCTTTATGAAATGGTAGCGGAGAGCAATTTGTATGGCCTTGGAAAGATGAATGGTGTTGCACGAGATAGCAATAGCATACTTTGAGTCGCAGTACATTGAGATCTAGTCAAATACATAGCCGTAGTCTGTGAGCTAAGTTCTCATCCAAATGACTTGAGCACAGAGAGCAGACATGGCTATATACTAAGCTTTTGTTGATGACAGTGATGTACAATCCTGCTTCATTGACTGTATCCCTTTGTAACTAAACAAGATTTGTTGCGAATCACTGTGCTTTCTGCGTCCAACTTGTTTTCTAAATCCATTTAAGTCCAATGATGTGTCGAAGGGTGATGTTGCATATTAGACGGATCCAAATTGTGAGAAGACGACTTTATTATATCAGGAATGGTTGGAGTCAGTGCAAATGGATTGAAGAAAGTATTTCCGTCATAATCTGCAGGTTGTGGTACTGATTGTAGTCATGGATTTTCAGCTGATTGTCTGGAGTTGGAAGCGGTTTGTCCTGCTGTTGTTGGAGATTCACTTGGAGGACCGTCTTTCTCAACAGTGGTTGTTGAATATTCTCAGGGTGTGCAGCGGAGATTGGTGAGACCTCTTGAGGACGGTTTTCAATTGAATCATCAAACAGTTGAGCAAACAGGGTTTTCAATTCCTTGCGAGAGAGTGACAATGTTTCAGCCGAAGAGTCCGGAAAGCTAAGACGGTTTGTTTCGGGTCCTAAGCTGTTTTGCTCAGAAGCCATTGTTGATGTGCTTTTAAACGGTTGGTTGCGGGTCCTAAGCTGTTGTGCTTAGAAACCATAACATTAAGCTCGGGTCCAAAACTGATTTGTTCCGAAGCCATTTGTGTGAGTTCATCAAAATTAGCGTGAATGGTTTCTTGAATTTCTCTTGTTCGACGATTCCATATCCGAAAACCTTTAGAATTTTCACAGTATCCAACGAACACTCCGATGTCAGCCATTGCTTTAAGTTTACCTAAATCATCACGATCATTTTTCGGATAACAAAGTGCTCCAAATACATGAAAGTAATCGATGTTCGGTTTTCATTTGTGAACAATTTGATAAGGTGTTTTGCGATGGCGTTTTGTGATCATGCAACGGTTTTGGGTATAACATGCGGTTGAAACAGCTTCCGCCCATAAGTAATCTGGTAATTGAGCATTAATCAACATAGTTCTAGCAGCTTCCACTAACGTCCTGTTGCGTCTTTCAACAACTCCATTCTGTTTTGGGCTTCTAGGAATAGATGTTTGATGTTCAATTCCCACTTTCTCAAAATATGACCGAAGTGTCTGATTCTTAAATTCAGTTCCATTGTCAGTTCTGACTATTCGTACCGTATTGCGTAACTGAACTTGAATTTTAGTGAGAAATGTGATGATCATTGAAGGAGCCTGATCTTTACTTCGTAGAAAATAAACTTAAGTCCATCTGGAGTAATCATCCACAATTACAAGAATGTAGCGTTTACCGTTGATACTTTGAACACGCATTGGTCCACACAAATCCATATGAAGCAATTGTAAAACATGATTCGTACTGTTCTCAGGTTTAGAAGGAAAATGAGCCCGAGTACTTTTTCCTTGTTCACAGGCTGAACATAAGTGATCCTTGGTAAAACGGAATCTTGGAAATCCATCAACAAGTTTGTGACGAGCAAGGTCAGTCATAGTTTTAAAATTCAAGTGCGAAAGACGTTTGTGCCATAACCAAGATTTAGTCGATTTTGCTTTGAAGAGAAGACATATCGGAGATGTAGCAATCATATCTGACATTGATATTGTCTAAATATTAGAACCACGTGAGCCAGACATAAGATCGTTTCCTTGTAAGTCATGAATGAAGCAAGTTTTCTCACGAAATGCAACTTCTAGATCCCCATCACAGAATTGACCAACAGAGAAAAGGTTGTGTCCAAGACCTTCCACATAATAAACACGACTGATTTCAATGTTCCCACTGACATAGTCACCATATCCCATGATTAAAGCGTAATGATCATTCCTGAATCTGACAGTACCAATGAACTTTGAAACAAAGTTGTGTAACAGTTTGAGATTGCCTGTCATATGTCGGGTGCATCCGCTATCAACAATCCAGAGAACAATCTGTACCACCTGCATCACAAGAAGACGACACGGATGGAACAGAAGTAAGGGTGGAACCCAAAGAAAGTGCGGGTTCCTGTTGGTTAGAAGCACAGGTATTCAATAATTTAGGAATCCATTTAAAGTCTGGTCTATATTGTAACCAACGTTGCCAATTCCAACTAGTTCTTGCTTTCTTAATGGTGAATTCACTAGTGGTTGGCTTATTCCTAGATTTGTTCTCTGCACTTATGGGGGTAACTTTAGCTTCATTAGAAACCGTAGAAGGCGGCTTTCCTAAGATAGACTTAGAGGCAGTAGTGGGCCTAGAAGGAATGTGTGTCCTACGTTTCTTATGATGATTAAGAAAAGAATTAGCTATACATTTTGTATGATCACCAGATGATACGCTTTTACGACAAAACATACAAGATGCATTAATATTCAAAACATTCAAAGGTTCATCATTCGTTACATTTAGATTTTGATTACAATTTGCTAGATTAGAATCTAAATCTGATGCAACATGAGTTTTATTCAAATTCCTAAGTTGATCTTCTACTTCTTGAGCTTCTAGTGATCCTCTTTTACGTTGCCAGAGCCTATTCTTCCTTTTACTTTTTCGCTTGGGTCTGCTAACGCTATTAGTGGGTACTAGTCCTGTAGAAGTGGAGTTATCAACATTAGTGTTTTGAACAACATTTCCTTTAGCAGTTTTGTCTAATTGATACAATCCTGGTGCTATCACCGTGGTGTCAACAATCTTTCCTTTTTGAAGTAGCTTCATTTTCTCTTTTAAATCAATGATGATGTGATTTTTATCCTGAATTTCAGACTCAAGTAAACCATTGCAATATTTGATGTCATCGCGGTTTTGTTGCCATTCGGCGTTTTCAATTTTTAAATCCGCAATTTCTTTCTCGTATTTGAGACACAGACTTTTGAAAGACTCATTGTTTTTGCAAAGCTGACAAGAGTTTGAAATATTTTGACTTTGAAGTTTCAATTCCGTTTCAATACTTTGAGCTTGACACCATTCAAGCCTTTGTTTGAGTTGACAAATTTCTTTTGAAAATTGTTTTGTCACATCATCATTCTGTATTCTGAGCTTGTCATTTTCATGTTTAAGTGTCTCAATTTCCACATTCAACAAGTTATTATCAACACAAAGATCATCCATAAGCATAGAAGTACCAGAATTATAGAGATCATTCATGATAACAGAATAAATATCAGCATGGAGAATTTGTTCCAAGAGTCGATCAACATCATTTTTTAAAATTCTATTTCTTTGCTTTTGAACCAAAATCTCCTTTTCAGTAGAGTTGAAAACGTTTATCATATTTTTGACCTCGTTTTGAAGTTCCTGATCCCAACGTGTAGCACTGAGATGGAGGTGTTTGACAATTGGCAACATTTGTTTTTGAAAAATATCTCTCTTTTCTCGCTCGTAAGCGGATTGAAACGTTTCAACTTTTATTACAGAATTTCTTTCAATTGTTTCCTCCAAAATTTCGATGTCTTCCATAAATGTTTTGAAATAATTTAAGACACGACAATTTTTCGGTAAAGGTGTAAGTTCACCAGATGATGGTAAAGGACCATTGATTTATGCTACAGTTTGGACAGGGGCCGCATTAGAGGATGAAACATATGACTCTTCGACAAACCATGATTTCTCAGGTAATTCCTTTTGAGGAACAAAAGATTTAGAAATATGTGGAGCTTTTGAATAATCGTATGGTGTCCAATATTGAACATAACTCATTTTTGATCGACTCTCGTCTTCAAGTTCTTCCTCTTCTTCAGTATCAAAAACAACAACACGCACAATCGTATTATCAAGCAAATGGTCCATACTGTAAATTTTAGGAATATCTTTGAATGCCGTGTGAAGAAACATTGAATTGTAATCGCCAAGTGCAAATCCTTTATCGGGTCTCGGTTTTAAAGTAAATTTCTGAATTGTTGTGACAGAGTTCCCGTATTTGTAAACAATATTACGAAATTCTTTGAGTTGTTTTTCAAGTTCAACAATCTCACCGAGTAAGTTATCAATATACTTCCTTTTTCGTATTTTATGTTCACAAAAATCCTTTTTACAACTTGACAATTCTGTTTCTGTTTTTGAAAGTACTGTTTGAAGACGTTCAACTTGCATTTTCAATTCACACTTCTCACTTTCGAGTTTGGAAATCAACTTCCCGTTTGACTCAATTAAATCTTGCATTTTGTGTTGAAGATCTTGCTCTTTGTTGTAAGAATCTTGAAAAGCTTTTTCAAAACTTTTTGCATATTTAATCTTGTCTTCTTGATTTGAGAGTTGAATTTTATAACACTCAATATCTCTTGCAAGTGACGCATTTGTTTCTTTTAAAACTTTGTTTTTCTCGTTGCATTTAATGATTTGCAATTGTTGATCATTCAGTCGTTTATGTAACAATATGAGGTCAGGGTCTGGATCAAATGATTGTTCATGTTGTTCTATATGATCATGTTTATCGTTCTCAATAGGATCATCAAATGACACAACTGTGTCATCATAAAATATGACAACTGTGCTTATTTGTTCATCTGTTTGAGAAGATGAAAATGAGTCAGATGGAACAACTTGCGCCATATCTGATTCAGGAGCAGAAGGTGTAGCTATTTCATGTATTAAGCATGCTGTTTGGTCATGTACCTGAGACAAGCCGTCAGTGTCATACACTGGACCTGAATCATTAAACTGAAGTTCCTGCATGTTGGCCATAAGCATCACAGCTGCATTGGCTTCCAGATCTTCCATGTCATCATCGTTGTTCACATTTGCCATGAAGTTGTTATCTTGTTCAGGGAAATGTCCATCTTTATCATCTTGAAGAGCCATGAGTAATGCCTGCTTGTGAAACTTACTACCCCGAGTTCTCGGTTTAGGACATGCTGTCGCTATATGACCTTGTTCATTACAATTATAGCACTACACTGCATTCCCTGAGCTGGAGTTCCTTGTTGCAACTGGATCAGACCTTTGCTGAGAAGAGCCTGAGTTGTTCCTGAACCCTCCATTGTTATTAAACCTCTGACCATTCCCAAAATTTCCTGAAGAGCTTCCTGAACCAGATCGATCATAGTTACGATTCTGAATCTCCACTCTTCCATCATTGACAACAGCTTGATTCCTTGTGTTAGAAGATGATCGTTGACGGTTGTTTGTTTTGTTGGAGAATTTGCTAAAAGCACAAGTAATAAGAGCAAGTCCCTGATTCAACGTATTAAAGTCATCATCGTCATCGTCATTGGAGTTTGAGTAATACACTGCATCATTGTTGTTTAATGGAGCAAGTTGAGTAGAAGCATTCTGTGGAGGTGAATCATAAGGGACCATTTGGTTCGAGGTAGAAGACTGTGGATAACTGAAGTAGTTCTGCTCTTGAACATATGCATGATTTGACATTGGTGGTGGAGCATAGGGAGATTGAGCTACGAGAGCCAGAGAATTTGGTGTTTGTGTTGGTGTGTATCCTCCTCGTAGAGCTCGATCTTTTTCAACTTCAGGTTCATGGTGTTTCAGAAAATCATACAACAAACTATATGGTGCATCATGAAGATTTTTGGTTTGACGAACAAATGTCACATATTTATGCCAATCTGGGCCAAGACTACCAACGAATTTGGAGTTCACTGCGATCCTTGGTACTGTGATTTTGTGACGTTCCAGATCATTGACCACATTTGTGAAACGATGATAGTATGATTCAAGTGACTCTCCTGGTTCAATTGTGATGTCAGTGTATTCAATGTAGAGTTTGGATTCCATATCATCTTTGTTCAATTGAGTGCCTTTCATAAGGAGATGAACATGTTCCCACATAGCTTTGGCTGTTTTCTGAGCATCGACACTTCGATAAATTGGATTAGGTATACCTTGAAGTATATAAGCCATTGCATAGTCATCAGCTTCACGATGTAATTTCTGTTCTTCTGTGAGTGCAGATTCTGGAAGAGGTCTATCACCAGGAGTACGTGGAGGATCAGCATTTGGATCACCAATTTCAAATCTTGTTGGCCACTCAAATGGTCCTTCAAGTATCACTTGTTTCAAGAATTTTCCATGAGGTTTCTTTAGTTCAAGAAATCGTAAGAATCGACTTGACCATTGAACATAGTTCCCAGGTGTTAGCATTGGAGGTGTTTCAAGTGATCCCGCCTCATGTCTGGATTGTTGAGTTGTAATAACTTCACACATTCTATCAAACCAGTGAGGTTGTTTGGAGGAATACTGATTGTTTTGTTGTGACATTTGATATGGTTGTTGTTGAGGAATGATTTGATGTTGTTGCATCATGAGATATTGTGGTTGTTGATTAAACGGTTGTTGATGAAAGTGTGATTGTGAAGGTTGTTGATATGATTGTTGCTGATGGTATTGTTGTTGCTGATACTGCTGATGTTGTTGCTGAGGATTAGAGAAGTAGTGATGTGGTGGTTGAGACATCTTTGAACACTTGTGTAGTAATGGATCTTTGTAGAAGATTGAAATGCACGTTCCTTTGGTTAAGTTCAAAAATTCCTGGGGTAAGTTGAGATCTTACGCGTAACAATAATCTTACGCGTAAACTTTAGGTTATGCGTAAAGAGTAGTTTATGCGTAAACAAAGAGTTTATGCGTAAGTTTCTCTTTACGCGTAAGCTTTGGCTTATGCGTAAGTTTAGACTTATGGGTAAGGTTAAACAACCAAACAAATCTTCCAAACTTATCCAAGCTTGAAAGATATCCAAAGTCGAAGTATTCCACTAACTTATCCAAGCTAGGGAAGTACTGAGTCACCGTAACACAAGGAGAAGACCTTTGATGAAACTTAAGCGTAGATTCTGGCAACTTACGCGTAAGATGAACTCTTATGCGTAAGAATAGAACTTCTGCGTAGAAAAGGTATCTTATGCGTAGGATGGGTCTTTAGCGTAGGACTTAGGCGTAGGAAACTGACTTAAGTGTAGGATTTAGGCGTAGACTTCCAAAGTTACTTGTAAGAACAGGGTTTTGACCTATGTTACTCGTAAGAAAAGGGTTTTTTCCCAAAGTTACTCGTAGAAAGGACAAAAAGCACTGTTGACAGCTTTATAATCGTACTATTCATGTAAGTTACGCGTAAGGTGGTCAGTAACTTGAAAAATCTCAAATTTTTGAAGAAAAATGCTTAGAAATAAGGTACTTTTGATCAAATAACTTCACCAATACTTAGAAAACACTTAAAATGAAAGATTTTGCTACCAAAAACTAGTTTTCCACTATCAAAGAAGCTATAATACCTTAAGAAAAGCCTTAAAAATCAAAACTTTATGCAAAAACTAAGCTTCAAATCACTATATCAACCTTGAAACTTGTCCAAGCTTCAAGATTTGAGTGAAAGAAACAAAGAAAAATGCAAAAAAGAAGCAAAAGAACACCTTAAACCCCACGTTCAATCCAAGAACAACACTTCAATCTCTATTAGGCGAATGATACCACTTGTTAGGTCACCATTTATGTAAACAAAAGTATGATAATGAAAGAAATAAGATGAGAATGAGAGATGGTTGATTATAAGAAATGAGAAGATTGTAAGAACAAGAGTTTCACTAAGATATTCAAATAACCAACAAATGAAAAGTTTACATAAGCTTACTATTTATAAGGGAGGAGTAGGGCAACATTCCCTTCCTCCCTCATCTTACTTAAACGTGGGCTTTTAGGCCCATGGACTAGCTTACTTAAGCCTAGTAATCATAAACATAGTGAAATAAATAACTAAGCAACCTATTACAAAAGGTAATGACCGAGACTTGACTAAAATACAAAAGTATGATCCCAACAGTAAGCTACCTGATTCTATCAGTTGTAATAGACACAATCTCTTGTGATATGAGTTATGACATTATTTCATATTGATATTTTTCTTTTTGGTTTCAAGTGAACCCATCTTACAAAAGAGCCACCGTTGGTAATCTGTTGGACGGGCTTAACAAGACAATTGCAATAGTGGGAAAAGTACTTTTCTTCGTGAAGCATGACAATGTTACTCCCCTGTACGTAACTCTAGTTTGATGCTCTTCTGTTAAAATTCCATATCAAGTGTGGGGGTTGGAGGTGGCAAGATGGACGGGTTGGCTAATGGGTCAAAATGGGTCTGTCTTGAAATTGTCTTTTTTTGGTATGGGTCAAACTGGGTCGGGCTGGGGTTTTCCAACCTGTTCAGCGATTTGACCTTTTTTCTAGCTAAACAATTTTAAATGACCTGATTAAATAATAAAACCCAAATGGTTTTATAGATAATTAAGGGGTTGCAACTACCATATTTTGTGTGGTTGTGTATATGATTGGACTTTGAAAGTATGGTTGAATCTTGCAGGTATTATCTGGTGTGTGATTCGAATCAAATGTGTTTTGTCCTTACAGTATACGGGATAAACAGTGATGCCGTAAGTATCTTGAATCTTATTCTTACAACATAAAGGCAAAAGTATGTTGATTTAGGAGAATCTCCATCCATATGAGAAACAAAAAACAGCAATTATTTTTTAAGAACTTACTGTTTCTAACCTTTAGTCACTTCTTTATACAGATCAAAGAAGGGGACCAGATCACTCTGTTGGATCCAAATTTCCGTAACAACGATTTCTCATGGAATGAAAAGGTTTGTTCTTTCATTACTCAAAAGATAAACACCTTCTGTTGTACTTGAACATAAATTAGCTGCTTTCTAATCTTTGGCGCCTTTAATGATTAAATTTTGCAAATAATATCTTGCAGCACTATCATTTTAGATCAATACGTGTGGATTTTCCAGAGCAAGTGCACGTGAATGGGAAACTCGTCCCTCCTCACCATTCTGTCCGCTCATCAATTTACGCAAAACATAAACCTTAAAGAGCTTGTAACATGTATCTGGCAGTGAAGAGAAAATGAAATATACTTGATAGAAGATGACATGAGATATACATGAATGCATAGAAGTGTTTAATCTTATTATTTTGCGTTGGTTTTATTTTGTGAGGTATTGGTGTACAGACAATTGTTTGTCTATAACTCGTGTGCTGTCCCATTTCAAGGATAACGATTTTGTTGCAGTGTTTTATAATACAATCTATTATGCTAGAAATCGAAATATCTATATGTTGTTTTAGCTCACGAAATTGAAGATTGTTGTACAATAAAAAAAAAAAGAAAAAGAAAAGGAAAAAGTGATCGGAATCTGGGTTTGGTCACCGGAGAAGATGAAGATGAAGGGTAAAGGGTGGTGGTGTTGGTTGTGTGGTGGTAGAGAGTGGTGGTGGTGGTAGATGTGAAATAAAAGATAAAAATAACTTTGAAAATTTAGTCCCTGAATCAATATTGATATGCCACGTGGACCTTAAATCAGTGAAATGACGATAATACTCTCGGTGACATGACACTTAACGATGAAACTAACGGAAAAGGCCTCTCGGTGGCGATTTTGCAAAAATGTGGAACGTTGGTGTCTTTTTTGCGCTACTTTTTGTCTCGGTCCCGTTTTTGCAATTTCGTGAAACGTTAAGGACCATTTTTGCAATTTACCCTAAAAATTAATGTTATATCATATATCATGCAAACTTCTTTGCAAAAATAAAATAAAATAAAATAAAAAGTTTGTTGAAAATACATGAAAGTGTTATTTTATTGAAAGATAATTAATTGTAAGCTGTAGCCACAGCTCACTCCTCACCGCTTCTTAAAGAAGCATTGGTAAAATTAGCTTTTCTAAAAAATAGTAAAACTCATCGCTCTTTTTGCCAAACGAACACTAAAAACCAACAAGTTCAATACTCACCGCTTACTGGCCAAAAAACTCTGCGCTAAAAATAGCCTACATCTTCGTTGGCATTAAAAATTACAGTACAATATAGGCACCGAAAATGACTATTTGAAATTTGAATCATGAAAGTAGTTAAACCAACATATTCCTTGACTTGACTGCAAAAATCCTTGACTTGAACAAGGTCCCAGCCAATGGTCCATCTTTGAGTTTCCTACGAACGCTTACAACTCAACTTGCACGTTACTAAAATGTCACAACGAAAAACAAAACACATGTCATAATTGTCACACGTATACAAGGCTAACTTTTAATAGGCTAAGGCAACGATTCATAATGAGATGAGCTCATAATTTATAGGGTAAATTGCAAAAATGGTCCTTAACGTTTCACAAAATTGCAAAAACGGGATCGAGACAAAAAGTAGCGCAAAAAAGCCACCCACGTTTCACATTTTCGCAAAATCGCCACTGAGAGCCTTTTTCCGTTAACTCCCGTTAGTCAAGGGTATAATCGCATGAAATGACAAATATACCCCTTTAACTTCAGATACAACCCTAATTGTTGCCGCCAAATCTTTACCAGTGCATTTTCCGCTTTAATTTCCCTCCTGTTTTGTGAGGTTTTTTTTTTTTTTTTTTTTTTTTTTTTTTTTTTTTTTTTTTTTTTAAAGGTGTAATTGTTAATGTTATGGACTTACAATTGTAGGTGGTCAGATGTGAAATGTGAAAGTAGTAGAGGTAGATAATGAAACAGAAGAACATAGTGGCGGGAGTAATTCAGAGGATTTGGAGTATAATCGAAATGATGATGAAGTGTTTGATGACGATGATCAGGTAATTGAAGATGTTCCCGTAAGTAAGTCTGATTTGCTATGCCATAAAGCTTGTGAAATTCAATCAGGTATACCTGTTTTTACCAAACATTATGCACTCATTAGAGAGTATGCCTAAGAGCTGGTTAATCAAAATCCAGGCACTACTGTTAGGATTGATGTACAGCTAGAACCAAATCCAGCTAGTTCAACAAGAACTTTTAAAAGGGTGTATGTGTGTTTGGGAGCTATGAAACAAGGTTTCAAGCTTGTGGCAGAGAATTCTTAGGATTAGATGGATTCTCCATGTCAGGTCCTTTTCCAGGTCAATTACTAACAGCAGTTGGGATTGATGCAAACAATGGGATTTATCCAGTAGCATATGCTGTAGTTGATGCACTAAATAAGGCAACTTGGTGTTGGTTTTTGAAACTACTAGGAGAGGATCTTGGGATAGAAACCAACTGCAAGTTCACTTTCATTTCTGATAGGCAAAAGGTGCACATTTCTATTGTATAATTAATCATGTGGTTTATGCACAATGAGAACATGTAAAGTTTTAACACCATCCATAACCTTACCTGTTCACAGAGATTGATACAAGCTGTTGCTAGTGTGTTTCCAAATGCTGCACACAGGTTTTGTGTTAAGCATATTCATGAGGAAATGAAGTCACATTTGAAAGGAGGTGTTTACAAGGACATGCTTTGGAAGGCTGCAAGAGCCACAACTGTTGTTGAATTCAACAAAGAGATGGATCATCTGAAGAATAACAATGCTGCAGCTTATGATTGGTTGCTGAAGATTCCAGCTGAACAATGGAGCCGATCACATTTTTCAGGTAATTCATTAAGTGGCAGTGGAAAAAAGCATACTGATAATTGATCATATATTAATACATAATGTGTGATTTGTTCAACAGGCAAAGCCCTATGTGGACTACTCTTAAACAACATATGTGAGGTGTTCTGTAGCCAGCTAAATGATGTCAGAGATAAATCCATCATCGTTTGTCTTGAATATATCAGGGAGTACTTGGTGAAGAGGATTGTGGTAGTTCAGCAAATAATAGAAAGGAGTGTTGGACAACTTACTCCTACTGTGCAAGCCATGGTTGATAGAAACAAAAAAGAAGCTACTGATTGTGTTGTTGAATGGATTGCAGCTTCGTTATATAAAGTATTTGTGCCTAACGAGGATCATTGTGTTGCTAACATGGATAGGAAGGAGTGTGGTTGTAGGTTGTGGGAGCTGACTGGAATACCATGTAAACATGCTGTGGCTGCAATAAACTATATGAATGAGGATGGAAAAGGAGTTGTTGTGCCTGAAGAGTGGGTTCATGCTGCTTACAGCCTAGAAACATGGGCACGTATGTACTCATTCAAGATCAATGGGTGTTCAAGCCGCAGATACTGGCCAAGAATTGAGTCTACAACAGTCATAGTACCACCCAATCACAGACCGCAGGTTGACAGGCCAACTAAAAAGATGAAGTCAAATGATGATCATGCACTTCCAACTTCTTCATGTGTTACCTACTGATCTTTGAACAATATGTTAAACGTTATTGTCTGTTGGATTCTATATTTGTAATATTTGTTTAACTTGATTGTCTTTAGAACAATATGTTTGAACCCATTGCAGTTGGACTTTCAAAAGTCAAACTTGCAAAAATGTTTATGTTTCTGAATGTAATGGATTCTATATTCTATGTTTGTTTGCACCCATTGCATTTAGACTTTCAAAAGTCAAACTGCAAATGTTGAATTGCATAAAGTCAAATGTTGAATTGCATAAAGTCAACTGTCATAATGATTAAGTTTGTGGTGTTATTACGACTCATTTTCTGCCATATGTATGTTTTTGATAAAGTTGGACAGGAGACTTTACTATACTAGTTGGTTGGATAATTTACTTCATTTTGTGTGGTAGGTCAAGGAGTATTAACTTCTTACTAGTGCTAGTCAATAAACCAAGTGAATTTCACCCGTTTGACTTTCACCTGTTTGACTTTCATGCAAAACAGCAACTATCTAATGCTTTCTGCATAAACTGCATAGGAACTAACCATATATTTCAAAAATGAAACACAAACATAAAGAAATGAAAATCGAAACACAAACATATCAGTAACATAAACATTACAACTTTCATTGATCATAGGAGTTCACAACCATTACAAATTTCTAACAGATATCTAAACAAACACTTGTTTAGTAGTTTGAACCGCTGCTCTCCTCATTACCCCTTTTCTTCTTTTTCTTCAATTCTTTTTCTTTCTTGTCATTCTTCTCCTTTAGGTACTTGAACACCTTTTCAAGATTGGAAATCTTCTGTTCCAACTCATCAAACTTGGGTAAAACGGTATCCACAGGCTCTTGCTTCTCCTCCTCTTCCTCATCATCACTCAAAAGCGCTTCATAGTAGCCATCTTGTTTCCTCAGATGGGTCAGAATCTTAGTTCTTAACTCCTTAGGTATCTTCCTATAAGAACCATACTCATCAATTGGTTCTCCGCCAAATGCATCAAGAAATAAATCGTTTAGATAATAGGTTCTTAAAACTTTATCAAATTCCTCTTCCTCGGTACCAATGTAGATACTCTTCCCTTTTCCATTGTTTGCCATCGTTGGTTGTTTTGATCGTTGGGATTGTGTGTGTTATGGTTGAATAAGCGGAATAAACGTGGACTTTATAGTCCTATGCAATCGATTGGGTTGCCGAGTTACACAAAAAAAGAGGGAAAGGTTAATCGCCAAGTGTGCCTCCAAAATTAAGTTTTGTAACTTTGCAAATTTGGTCATTGAAATAAAGTTGGGGTAGTCAAAGGCGGGAAGCGAGTGAAATGGCGATTATACCCTTGACTGACGGGAAAACTAACGGGAGTTAACGGAAAAGGGCTCTCAGTGGCGATTTTGCGAAAATGTGGAACGTGGGTGGTTTTTTTGCGCTACTTTTTGTCTCGGTCCCGTTTTTGCAATTTTGTGGAACGTTAAGGACCATTTTTGCAATTTACCCTAATTTATACATTATGGGTTAAAAGAGCCTCAAATAGAACTGGCAAAACGGTCAAGCCGGATGGCTACGAGCCATAGTTCAAACGGGCTCGGGAATGAGCACGGGCTTAAATAGACACGAGTCAAACAGGCTAATGTTATATGAATCGTTTTAGAAAAAACCTAAAACGACGAAATAATATTTTAAACGCAACGCCTCATTTATTTAAAAAAAAATAAATATATTATATTCATATATATATATATATATATATATATATATATGTATATATATATATATATATATATATATATATATATATATATATATATATATATATATATATATATATATATATATATATATATTGTAATGTTGTTCAATTGATAGAAAATATGTGTTCGTTAATGCTCATTTAACTTTTAAATGGGCATACATGTCCACTAAAAAAATAGGCAAAATATGCCCAATCTTTTACGAATTAGCCTAAATTAATTTTTTTTTTCTTTTCTTATTATTATTATTTTTTTTAACACAAATTACCGACTCTAACTTCAAATCATGTTGACCTTTAAACTTGTATTTCTTTACTTGATATATCTAAACATGTAATGTCTCAACTCTCAAACATGTTAACAAAAATTGTATTAGCTATAACGCTAATCAATCTTTTGTAATAGATCATGTGTTCATAACATGCACGTTTGGCCGTTGCAACTTTTACTTCATTTGACTCATTCAATTCTTTGAATTATTAAATCCATTTCCCCCTCTAAAAGCAAAGTATTAAGAGTGTGTTTGTTTCATTTATATGTTTTAGGTCTGAATCTGACTACCAAATCTTACTAGTAAGAGGTGCCTAGAACGTTTAAATCTAAACGAAATAATGTTGTTTGTTTTTGTATAATTGTCCGAATGATTTTAAGTGCTCATTTCTGCAATTTATTTAAATAACTTGTGTAAATATGAAATAAGACTTTTTATCATAAATATAACATAGTTAATAAACCAACAAATATATTATATTAACACGAGTCTTCAATCTCTTTTATCAAGTAAGAGGCAGTAAGACAAGTCTCCCACCTCTTACTGAGTAAGATGTTATATGTCTAACTGGGTCTGACTCAAAAGAAAAAAACAAACAAGCAAAACGTCTGCCCACCTCTTACTGGTAAGAGTAAGAGGGAGTAAGAAGGCTAGTAAGGGGGTGGCAATCGTGATGCACTGTGATTCATCTTTAAGCAATTTTAACCAATTAAATGTGGCCAACACATTTCATAATTCACCATGCCCCTCCCTCATTTTTTAGTGGCATTCATGATGCAAAATTAACCAATCATATATATTTTTATTTTTCTTATTCATAAATATACTAAACAATTATATAAAAACATTAAATTTTTGTAACGCTGTAAAACTTTTTTTCCCAACGCGTCATAACCCGGTTGAAACCACTCGATTTGCGCTTCAATGTCACCAACAATTCGTAAATACAATGTTTTACGCATACGAAAACGATTGCGAAACACACTTTCGTTAAACTTTGAATTATTGTTTAGAGTTTCTAATGCTCTTTCACGAAAACGGGTGATATAACAACGTATTTCCTTAGAACTTGCCGTATCTTCAAGCGCCTCGTATGCGGCTAACAAAGTTTCAAACGTAATACCGGATAGCCATGGATCGGATGATTCGGTTGGAATAATAATTTCGTCCGAGAATGAAGAAGATGATGAGGAAGCCATGGCTAGTAGTGTGTGATTAGATGGTAAATATTTTGTGATTTGATTGTTTTTATAAATTAACAAGATTAACTTGTAATTTAGAGGGATTTTTTTTTTTTTTTTTTTTTTTTTTTTTTTTTTTTTTTTTTTTTTAAAGCCACAAACGGCTATAAATATTAATGGCCAACGTTCATTTTTTTGGGAGTAGCCCATACCGATTCGGTATGAGATCCCGAATTCCATCCCGATTTTTTGATGCCGAGCAGGTGGTTATGGAGGATGCCGAGCGGCATCCTTTGCCGAGTGCATTGCCACCCCTAAGATTTATTTATTTATTTATTTATTTATTTATTATTATTATTATTATTATTATTATTATTATTATTATTTAACAAAACACACCCTAACTAAATCAACGCAAACATATGAACAAGTTACAAGTGAGAATATGTCTCGTAACACAATGAACAAGCAAATTCGAGCATTGATAGATATCCATTTATGAGCCCCCAATTTCGAAAACAAATAGCAATTAACCAACACAATAATATCACTTATATATGTACACTAAGATCCACAATGAACTTTTGATTTTAAAAAGTTGAAATTCCATTTTATTTGATGATCGGTCATCTTTCTGTCCATCTACCGGGCATATTGTTCTTATGCAAGTAAATATAAAACAATAGTACTATTTTTTAGAAAAAGATTCCCAAGAAGTGTTGGCCCGTCATCCACTTAAATATTTGTTGCTTGTAATTTTTTTTTGGCATACATGTTTGTTAGTTAGACACAAGAAAAACAAAGAAAAATGTTCGAAAAGGTTTAGGTTGCAATTTGAAAATAACTTTTGTTATGCTAACATGTTTAATTTAATATCAAGCAGTAATCATGCTAACATGTTTAATCATAGCAAAAAATGTTACAATGAGCTCACATGGTAAACGTCTTACTTGCAAGTCGCTAATTAAGAAAGATTTTTAACCTTATCATTTGTAAGTTAAAAAATTAAAATAAAATAAAATAAAAAAGTTTTATCATTTGTAGCACTTCAATTAAAATATCTACTTTTGAAAGAATTAACTTTTAATCTGGAGGACACAAGTGAAGGCATTCCAAAATTCATATGTTTTTAGCAACTTCGATTGACCACTCTGACCATAATAAAAGCATCAACCGTAAGTCGAAAATGTGAAATTTAATAACTTCGAAAGTGTTCTTAGGGCCACCTTAACATAAAACTTTTTGAACTTTGAATTCTTTGGTAGATGACTCATCAACAAAATCCAAAATCGAAAGCCGA
The DNA here is from genome assembly GCA_030686995.1 of Artemisia argyi. Lineage (NCBI taxonomy): Eukaryota > Viridiplantae > Streptophyta > Magnoliopsida > Asterales > Asteraceae > Artemisia > Artemisia argyi. The sequence continues at coordinate 48,674,037 of CM060689.1, forward strand.
GTCAAGATATCCATTTTCCATAGTGTGGTTCAAGAATTTTGTATCGGAAGAGTAAGGATTTCTCAAATCCAATTTTAGAATAAAAAAGCGTTATATCTTTTTAGAAGCGCATGAGATGATTTCATTTACCATCACCAACACGTATATTATTTGTCTCCCTTTTTATTTATCTAGTTTGAACCTCGCTAACTACTGAGCAAACAAGTTGAAAGAGTTTATTAGGGAACACTTTGGCAATGACTTTGTATCGACAACCAACTAAAGTGTTTGACATGAAAAGGTCTTTGGTTTTTGAAACTAAAACAGTAAACAAGGAGTAGTATCCTTTTTGTATGATGAAACCATCAATTTCAAATTAATTAACCATTTGAGTAAACTCGATATTATAAGGTCGGAAACCATGGTTAAAAAAATTACTAAATTTGAAGTGAATTTATTTGGTGCTTTGTTTCCACCACAAACATATACAACAACTTATATTAGGGGTGTGCATGGTTAGGTTTGGGTCGGTTTTGGCTAAAATCAAAACCGAACCATACCGAAATGTTTGGTTTTTATAGAACCCAAAACCAAAATCGTTCGGTTTTTGGCGGTTCGGTTTTTTTGGTTTCTAACCGTTTATATTTGGGCATAACAAATTTATACCAATAAATTTGTATTACATAGAAAATTGCTTATTCTAATTTACCTTTTTTTTTTGTTCAATGTAAGCATAATAAGTACACACATATAGATGAGAAACACACATGCAAGTGAACATAAACGTAGTATGATCATCATTATATATATATATATATATATATATATATATATATATATATATATATATATAAACACACGACACGACAAACACGCATGTAAACATAAACGTTAAGATAAATATATTATAAATCTATCCACAAAATGAATATGAATTTTCAAATTTGATTTATTTAGTTATTTATTCCTATTATATTAATTATATATTATTATATAATAAAATCGGTTCGGTTCGGTTTTTACGGTTCGGTTTTTGGACAAAAACCAAAACCGAACCGTATATTTCGGTTTTTGAAAAATTAAAAACCGAACCATCGGTTTTTAGTTTCGGTCGGTTTTTTCGTTCGGTTTTGCGGTTTTCGGTTCGGTTTCGATTTTTTCGGTTTTGTTTCCTAACTTCTATCTCTTTGCATAAAAAGCTAGAGGCATCTAATAAAGGCACATTAGGGTCAGAAAAAGGACATGAAAATGTCACTTGAGAGACGAGGAGATTTAGGTGTTATGGGATTAGTTTTCTGGAAGTTCAAGATGTGAGACTGTGAGAGATAACATGTCACAGATACATATCTCATGCCTCGTTAATGAACGAATTTTGTTTTCGTCCACGCGTTGCTGCGGATTTTGTAAATAAATTATTATACAATAGCTATAAACTTAATGAAATGAATCAATGATACGTATAGAGAGCAGCGTTGCAAAAATCAGCCTATCCATTATGCTTAGTGAGTATTACGACTAACATGGAGAATAAAGGTTTGAAGCCATGCTGTTTTCACGAGATATGTCTACCTCTACAATCGACTTTAATTGGATCATGAAAAAACCCAAAAGTGTTTTCATTCTATCCGTTACCAGTTAACCATAAACTAACTAGTACAGACACAAAGTGATTATTTCACGGGCTACTCTTTTATTCAGATTAAAACTAGATCAAAATTAATGATACCACCGCTACATAATAAATGCCATTTTCAAATGAGCGTATTTACTTTTTGCGACTATATATAACAATTATGCCTGGCATTATGTCCATAAGTATTTACCACTAACAACAATCAAATTCAAAATGGGGAGTTTGATAAAAGAGTTTAGGTTGTGCATTGTAGGTATTTCTTTGTTATTACTAACAGGAAAAAGTTGGTCACAAGCTGTGTCACAAGTTCCTTGTTTCTTCATCTTTGGTGACTCCTTAGTTGATAATGGGAACAACAATGGGCTAATTACTCTTGCTAGAGCCAACTATAGACCTTACGGCATCGACTTTCCTCAAGGAACTAGTGGCCGGTTTACTAATGGTCGAACTTTTGTTGACGCGTTGGGTTAGTTTCTCGTTAATTTTGATCTAGGTTTAGATAGGCCATGCAATGACTAGTAATAATATCGTATATTCATAAGTGTTCTGTTTAGTACTGCGTATTAGGCTATGTCGCTATGCAAATTTTCATATACTAGCTAAGTCACTTTATTGTTACATGTTATAATTAAGTATGAAAGTACTTAGCCTGTTAGAGAGCTAGGAGGGACATTATTCGTTTGCCACTTCAGCGCCGTCTCATTGGCCTGACAATAACACATTCCTAACAAAAAAAACCAATAACACTTTGTAGGTCCAACAAAAAATACCACACTAAAAAAAAAAAAAAAAAAAAAAAAAAAAAAAAAAGGTGCCAGTGGTTACAATGGCTAAATGCCCGAATAACGGACAAACATCGGGATGAACGGTGCAATATGGCGCGCCGTTCGTCCGTTTTTGGTACATATGGCGGATGAACAACTGCCCACACCAAGCACACTTATATAGTTATATGAATGTGAAATGAACTTTATAACCTAAAGAATGTTCAAGTTGTTTTAGGGACATGTGTTGTTTTTTTAGAAAAGCCTATAATCTTTTAAGAAGTAACATGCGAGTATGCGGCATATGACATGAAATGGTTTCATTGCAGCTCAACTTCTAGGATTTCAAAACAACATTCCACCTTATGCAAGAACTCGTGGGCGAGCAATACTCGGTGGAGTGAACTTTGCATCTGGAGCTGCTGGTATTCGTGATGAAACCGGCAATAATCTAGTAATCAAAGCTACATTATTTTGCGTCCCCCATAATTCATTTTCTTTTATACTCTGTCTTGTATTAACAACGTTTAAAATATACGTGCATGTATAGGGGGATCACATTCCAATGAACCAGCAAGTAAGTAACTTTGGGAATGTAGTGCAACAGATGGTGCGTTACTTCCGAGGAGATTCGGAAGCTATGGGAAGTTACCTTGGCAGATGTATCATTTACTCCGGGTTGGGAAGCAATGATTATCTTAATAACTACTTCATGCGTGATTTCTACAATACTGGATCCCAGTTCACCCCGCAAGCTTATGCAAATGCACTCATTCAAGATTATTCTAAGCAGCTTACTGTGAGTAGTTTATACCAGTTCTTACATACGCACTAGTCTTATCGTCCCAATTTTTTTTTGGGTAAAGGGGAGTAATCCTGCACCCTGGTAAATATATTAAAACCAAAACGTTTAAGTACAAATGGAATGTGGCTGAAGTACCACATTAACCTCAAGCTAAAACAGCTTGATAAACAAACTAACCTAGAGCTTATGACAAGCCAAAAGCTCTTGACAACTCTAGAATAAAAAAGAACCTAGAACAAGAAACAGAAACTAATCAAACTAACCAGCAGCATCCGTGAAAGATGAACTTCCACCTTTTGCAAAGTTAGGGAATAAATTAGCTGATTCATCATACATGTTATCCACACAATCATCATCACCATCTTCTTCAGTAGCTAGAGTATCATAAGGATTGGATGTAGACACTTCACCTCCCTTAGAGGAGGGACCTTTAGACTTCAACTTAGATGACGAAGTAGGCACATTATTAGTAGCTCCCTTCTTGGGTTCACTAGGAGCCTTCTTAGGCTCATACCTGACAGTCTGCTTAACAGACGTACCAAACTGACTCCCTAAACCAGACTGGCCTTTACCTTTTTTCTTCTTACGACTCACCTTTTGGAAACCATCATTAGCATGCATAGCAGCAGGAGGAACCACATTATGAGTAGTAACAACCGGAGGAGTAATCTCTTTTTTAGGACAATTCTCATGGGTATGCCCAAAAATCTTACATGAAGTGCACCTAGGAGGCCTTCATTCATATTCAACTCGGATAGATTCATTAGAAAACCCATCCCCTGTAAGAGAGGGGACACCAATAGTGATAACATCCACGAGCTCAGCTTCTGAACCCACTTCAATCAAACACAGAGCAAAACTGCTTCTACCCCAAGAATCCTTACACATAGAGCTTGTGTAAGAATCCAACATAATAGGTTTGCCAAGAAATGAAGCAATCAAGTTAATACCCTCATTTTCAAAAACTTGGATAGGCACATCATGCAGTTTAACCCATATCGGAATGCGAGTCAGCTCTTCCTTACATACGCTAGTACCAATAGACCATTTCTTAAGGATGATTGGAGAGTTACGAATTATCCAAGGACCATCTTCCAGAACAGATTCTAAACCAGCTTGATTATCAAATTTAAAAAAGAAGAAACCTTTAGCATTCATCATTATCTTTTTCAAACCATACTTAGCCCAATTGTTTCTAACAAAGTAATCAACCACCGGAAACGCCATTCTCTTCCCAATAAAGTAGCCATATAAAGTGTGCTCAAGGCGTACACTAACCTTTTCTACTACTCTACGTGGAATAGTCACGTTAACTCCTTCACATACAGCCTCATCAACCAAAGGACCAGACGGAGCGGCTTTAAAAGCCGCCCACAAACCATCGACAGCATCCTGAACCCTTTGAACAACATCCTCATCCAAAGTATCCCACACCGTATAGTTACCAGCTCCCACAGCTTTAACAAAAGCATCGATATCCTCTGGAGTTTTAAGAGATACTCCAAACAAAGGGGGTGTTTGATAGCTTCTTAGTGGGCCAATTAAGAGAAGATATCCGAATCGGTCAGTCCTTGAGGCGTTTGATAAAAGCAAGTGGTACCTCTGACCGATTTATTTTGCATCTGAATCATTTTGTGTGGAGGCACGTGCTCTGCCATTCAGTATCCATTCATTTCTTTAATTGCCCTCTTTTATTATTATAATATTATCTTTGTAGCAAATGTTTTTCTCTTTTTTTTTAAATATTTCGTTGCCTCACACATGCTCACTTAAGTCAAACATTGATTCTATAAAGTTGATATTTTCATGCCACATCTACCACAAGTACTCAACATTTTTTTAATTTTATCTTTTCCTCTCAATATATATATCAACAAAATTTTTTTTTGACATACTCACTTCCTCTTACATAATATTTCTTCTCGTATATAGAGACACGGTGATGTTGGAGCCACGAGCAATGGCGAAACTAGAACATTTTTTTTGGAGGGCCGAATTTATTTTGAGGGGGCCGAATCGAAGATTTGTTTGTAACCTCAACTAAATTACCTCTTAAACCTATAATATTTACACTAGGTGTCGTAAATTTTGGGAGAGCCGGGACCCTCCCCTGCCCCTTCATAGGACCGCCCCTGGCCACGAGGCCATATTAATTACATATTTTTGGAGTCATTCCTCTATTCACATTTTCTTTTAATATTATAGTTTGTAAAATTATATTTAATTGATTAATTATTACAAAGTTAAAGAAAAAAAAGTAACAATTGCCTTTCACAATTTGAATCTTAATTGATACCAATTTTACATATTGTTTTATTTATAAAGTGATCACTGTGAGAATAAAATTGATCATATATTATTCAACTTCAAATCAAATACAAGGTTACAATGGTAATTTTATGTCATTCAGATTGTTATTCAAAACGCTTATCAAACAGTCGATTTTCATTCAGAATCACATTCATACAGTCATTCTAAATCATTCAGGACGCTAATTGATTCAGTACTAAATCATTCTTTTTATCAAACAGCCCCAAAGTTTCAATAAAATCATGCTTACTCTTACGAGAGGACTCCACATCTGAATCATGTGAACAACCAGAACCATGTGGAATCGGCTCCACACTAATCTCATGATTGGTTGCCTTAATATTCAACTCCGCACCCAATGAACCAATAGTCTTCTCCACCGGTTCATCGTCAACAACATTCCTATTAGCTTTCTTATGTTTCCTCATAGTCACATACGACAACGAGTTTGTCGCTTCAACCGACTTTAAGAGTTCAGAAGCACTAAGTTCATCAACATTCAAAGAACCCGTAACCTCAGCAAGAGGTGGAAAATCATCATCCAAGGTATGCAAAGAAGCATCACTAGTTTGACCAGATTCCAAATTAGAGTTTGTTAAAACCCTAAGAGCATTACGAGGGTACTTCACACCAGAAACATCATCACCTTGCACATTCAACGACTTCAAACTATCCCCCACCTTACCAACATCGACCTTAGCAGCACCAACTTTCTCCATATCGATTCAGAAAACACGAAAACAAAGGAAACCCTAACTAGCTATTGAAAGAAAACAAACACAAGGATCCACGTCAATCCTTAATTCGATTGCCTCAACATAAGTCGAGGCATAGATTAAATACGTACCAAAACCTAACCGACTTCCATGTTATATGGAATGATCGATCAGCAAACAAACCCTAACAACTAAATAGCGATTAAACAAAAAACCCAAAAATCGAAACCCTAAATCGATCAGGTCTGAATCCAAATAAAAAAGATGTTATAAGACTGAATTAATCTAGTTAACCGTCAAAAACATAATCGTTATAAGGATTAGAACAAGATTAAGAATATTAGAGATCGAATTATGTGGAGGTTAGGGTTTTTTGAAAGAGATCGCCCATAGTATACGAGAGAGAAAGTTTTTACTTTCGATATAATCTTATCGACCCAATTTTGAATTCAAATTGTGGTCGGCTATGTGTCAAGTTTTAACAAGCTTTCTATTGATTCTTTAATGTACGTAAAGTTTGGATTTGGGCTTGGTTTACATTACATGTTCACTTATTTCTCAGGCGTTGTACAATTTGGGTGCACGAAAACTGATAGTAACCGGTGTGGGACAAGTTGGGTGCATACCTTATGAGCTAGCTCGTTATAATGGTACCACCAACAGGTGCAATGAAAATATAAATAGTGCTATAAGCTTATTTAACTCTGGCGTACGAAAACTTGTGGAACGATTTAATAAGGAACTTCAAGGAGCAAAGTTTGTCTACTTTGATTCTTTTAAAGCCACCAATGATCTTATCGCCAATGCCAAATCTTATGGTACCTTAAATAATATACTATATTCTTGTTATAATTCCATGATGATTGCTTGAAAAAAGGGTCTTACTTGTTCTATAATTGTTAATAACTTAGGATTCGAAGAAATCGATAAAGGATGTTGCGGAGTTGGAAGAAACAATGGTCAAGTGACATGCCTACCGCTTCAACAAGCTTGTCGTGACCGCTCAAAGTACATCTTTTGGGACGCCTTTCATCCTACCGAAGCTGCAAATATCGTGACTGCAAAAGTGACATTTTCATCAAAATCGTATACATACCCTATGACTATTCAGCAGCTAGCCGCATTATAATGCTCTTTAATTTGGATTAGTTAAGAACTTTAATTGCTTATTTATTAATATCGTTTGTATTTGGTGGACTATGTTGGTACAATTTCAACATGTTTCACTCACTCATTTGTGGTTTGAACATTTGACTATGAAAAATTTCATGTAATTGATCTTATGGATTATGTGTTGACTGCTACTAACTACTATCATAATTGCCTCTTAGTCATTATTTACTTAGGTACTTGAGATTATTGAGATTAAGTGATGCGCAACAATAATAATAACATATATAGTTTTAAATTGTCATCAAACGTGTCGATGTTTCCAATACAAACTAATTGATTCGTCTGAGTTCAATGAGTTTTCGACCTTTACACAATTATTAATTTAATTTTAACTAACTCAGAAAGTATGATAATAATCATCAGTTTTCTTTTCTTTAAATGAGTAAGGTTTGCATACTTGCATTTACAAGCCTCATTAACTTTTGTGGGCTTAGGCATCCCAGAGTTTATATCACATATGAATCCGTTTTAAAAGTATCAAGTATGAGCCCAATTACTTTGAGTTGTAGTAGTCTGGCACACCAGCTGAAAATCTTTACTAGCCCACAGCACTTAAAAATCTCAAATCCTCAATCACTCATCATTAAAAATCTCAAACCCACTGTATTTGATAAGTTGGTTTTTTTTTTTTTTTTTTTTTTTTTTTTTTTTTTTTTTTTTTTTTTTTTTAAACCCGCTCGTAGCTGAAATAAGCAAAAAAAGAGAAAAGCAAGGTGTAGCAAAAAACGTATTTAACTCTGTACCAAAACAATTGTTTAGTTTAACTTTTTAAAGTTTTTCTTTTTAAATTTTGATCTGAATTATTTTTTTATGTTATATAATATTTGATGCAAAATATATGAATAAATTGGATATTAAATGTATAGAAAAATAATCCCTGCTACAAAACAGCAAGGAACTTCTCTGCTGCTAGTCTAATTCAGGGATCATTTGTGTGCATTAGGCATGTTATCAGAGACCATTGTGTATCATCAGGAACCATGTTTGCACTCATGCAACAGATAACTCCGTGCTACAAAGGATGTTATTCCCTAAATGTATTTTCATTAGTATAATTTTCATCAAGTATTATATAACACTAGAAAGGTGCCCGCGCGATGCGGGGGCGGATTGTTGGGGTGAAGAGGAGGGAGGTGGGGTGGTGGAAAGTGGTTGTTGGGGTGGTTGTTGAAGTGGTTATAAATTGTTGAGGGTGATTGTTATTGGTGGTTGTTTCCATAATTAGTAAGTAAAAGTTTGAATTTTTAAGCCTTTCTAATTATAGAATAGTCCCAAATACATTATATAGTAGTATAGATAAAACAAAAATATTTATGGTTAAAGTTTAAAAATGAAAAAAACTTTAAAAAATTAAATCAGACACTTATTTTGAGACGAAGAGGGTATCATATTTTAAAGATTAAAAGAAAGGGTACATTAACGGTAAATTCTTCATCTAGTTATACATTTAGAAGATATATCTTTATTTTCTACTCCAGAATGGATAGAGCAGCAAATAAATCTACATATATATCATCAACGTGACTTTAGTAAATGCACAAGTACTACATCATCAAATGCTTGCTAGTTGTTGAATGTTGATCGGATGAACAACATCAGGAGTACCACTGAAAGCCTTCCTTCCCATCAATACGTTCACGGCTTCTGTCGGGTGAAATGCGTCCCAAAACACGTACTCATTCCTGTGCCGACACGGGGTTTGAAATGGTAAACATGTTATTTGCCCTCTATTTCTACCTATTCCGCAACATCCCCTATCTAGAACACGAAATCCTGCATGACAAATACCAAAAGTGCCTACGGTTAATAAAGAGATATATTATATAAAAACATAGCCCGAACGCTATCAAGCGTTTCTCATCAGCCAAAAGGTTGTGGGTTGAGATGTCATCATACGCACGCGTGTGAGTAATTTTTGTGCAAATTAAATCTTTTAGATTAAAGCTGAGTATATAAGGTGTTTTCAAGTAGCTAGTACCGTATGATCTAGAGTTGGCAAGTAGATCTTGGAACATGCTATTAATGTCAATGAAGACGAACTTAGAACCCGGAAGATTGGTGCTTAAGTTGTTAATCATGGTCCGCATATTATCATTGAAAGGTAGGACAAGCTAGTTTACATCTTCGGAGCATCTCCCACTCGTGCCTTGCGCTAAGATGCTTGGAATACAACCCATTCGTCCTATCCCAGCCAAAACAAATTTTCGCGCCCCAAGGTTGTAAAGTCTCTGCATCAAAATTTCACAGTATGAAATACAATGCCTCTACAATGTACGTAGAGATATTAGCATGCACTACAATCTAGCACCACGTTATCAGAGGAGTATCAATAGTGACACTATGAAAAAGTGTGGGTATAATGTATTAATTAAGTTTGAGACATTTTACGAGAAAAATGTGTCACGAAAATGTACAATCTGATTCAGGCGACACTACTGATCTTTACCCTGGACACCCGTAGTTATTGATTTATGACTAGTGACACCTATGTCAGTAAAAGAATTTTCTTGTGGTGTAGCTTTTACATTATGAAAACTAGTGGAAAGATATGTAGCTTACGGTGAGTTTATTAGCGTACTCTTTGGACAAGAGATCAGCAAACTGTTGGCCGTTATACTGGTTTCGGGTCTGGTAATTCGGCATGAGGTAGTTGTTTAGGTAGTCATTGCTTCCTATTCCCACCGTGAAAAGGCTCTGAGATAGCACCTTAGCCACATCAGCTGCGCCCAAATTGCCTGTTATTTGATCTAATGAGTCTTCAAAGTGCTGAATCTGTTCGTTGAATGGGATTCGACCCACCTACATAATCAGCAGAAAAATAAAAATCATCCAACTTGCACCACATTATTGATTTTTAAGCCTGATTGGATTGATAATCCAAACCTTCCTTGTACAAATACCATGCAATTTTTTTTCTAGCTTTTTGCTAGCGTTTTTATGACATATGACGTTCAGAAAAAAAAAAAGAATCATGATTGACTTGACGTATATTGTAAAACTTACAAAATTTCGGCCAGTATCATCAAGGATTCCAGCAGCTGCTGAAGCGAAATTCACACCATGAGCCATTTGATCTCTTGAATTTGATGCTTCCGAGAAGGCTGGTATAAGTGGCAATCCTAGCAATTCCGCTGCATGCATATTATATATTGTCACAATCTTTTTAAGAACAAGAATTAAGACCACCAATTTAGTTTTTAGGGTGTGAGATTGCTTATGTAAACTGCTTATCTCGAAAATAAATGAGCAAGAGCACGCAGTTTTAATTTAGTAAACAATCGCAAACATCCATATATAAGTCCTATTATTTATATATTTTCTCACGACTTCATAACTCATAAGAATACTTTACGTTGAATGTTATTATAAGTACACGATGACTATATATATGCAAAACACACAAGTAGAGATCGATGAAAACCTATAGTATCAACCATGGTGTAACCATTGGAAAATCGACCGTAGGACCTCCATTAAAATCAATGCCATAAGGAAAATAATTAGCCTTAGCAAAAGATGTCAAGTCGTTATTGTTTCCATTGTCAATTAACGAGTCTCCAAATACGAACATCGCGGGAACCATCGGTCCGCCCATCGCATTGGGCGCGAACGCATCTGCTGCACCACCATAATCGCCACCACCTTCATCGATATCTTGTGCCATGACTAATGCACCACCACTCCATAGCATGACGATTACCAACACCCACAACAAGCAACAAAACCTTAACGTTAACATCTCTTTGCCACCCATGTTAATGCTAACGTTAAATGTTTTTTAGGTTGTTAATGTGTGTATGTTTTTTATGAGATACGAGTGGAAGTCAGCCTATATAAAGTATTGAAGCTAGGTAGTTGGAGAGTAGTAAATGCTTAAGCATGTATAGATTTTAACGTAGTTAGCATTACATTTCATATCTTGCATGGCTGCAATATTGTTAGGTAATAATCTAATATATGTAGCTTCGACGAGGTCAACGGTTTAGTTGATTTAATTTCTAAAGTTTGCTTTGCTATAGCTTTTATGTTTCATTCGGATCACACTTTTGCAAAAATGTTGATAACCGCCACATATGTTGACTAGCTCACATCTCTCACTCACGAAAAATATGCATAAGAAAAAGTTTAGACTTAATTCAGGAAATTAAAATTAATGTCTGCCCACTGCCTCACTTTGAGAATTGCGGTCTAATGATTCTTCTATCATATTTGATGTGTCCCAACTTGTAATTTGTTTAAACTAATGTCATACATTTATCGTATAAAAGACTACATATACCATCATATATTTGGTCCAACGGCATGAAGTCTACGTGTGCTAACAACCAAAAGATTTATGTCCAAATCTTGACAAATACGAAGTGTGTAATTTTGAAAAGATCTACTCACAACATTCTGCACACACTAGTTTTCTAATTGTCAGAGAACTGTGGTTGAGCAAAGGTCAATTAAAGTGTTTGCCAGGAACAATATTTGGAGCATCTTAAGAAGAATGGTTTGTGATGCAATGGTGTATCTTATATGACATGAGAGGAATGCAAGATTATTCAAGAAAGTAAAGAGAAATGAAGAGAATCTGATGCAAGTTATCATGGATACTCTAAAGCTTTGATTGAGTAGATTCTAGGTGAAAAACTAAGCTGCTGTTGAGATGTAGAAAAGAAATGATGCATTCCCACTTATTATATGCGCATAAACAATTATGATGCATTCACACTCATTATATGCGCATATTCAACTTATTATCTTTGTTTATCCAAACCGTTAGTTTATTCACATGCCATCATCTTGGAAGTAAGAGGATAACAGAAATGTAACGTAGAAAAAAATATCGTTTCTCTTATAGTAATATTATTTTCATCTAATTGAAACTCATATGTTTTAGTTGGGCTGCTACAAAAAGTAATTACTCTTGGGAGTCTAAAATGGCAGGGTGAGATAAATGGTTGCAAGTGTTGACTCAAGTGCATGCATGCATGTGCGAGCTCACTCGATTCTTTTAATTGTATCGCAGCTCAAGAGCAACTACACGGAGCTATGTATTGGTTTTCACAGAATTTGACTATTTTTTTCTATCTCTGGTTTTGTGGAGTGGTTGGTCGTTGGTATAATTGTCACATTTACTCCTGCATGTATTCATAATACCTAATTGATATGATGAAAATGTCAACGCTGGATTGTTGAGCTTCTTGCATGTCCCTTTTAGTAACTAGCATAACACGAATTTATATCCGCCAAGTAGTATAGTAAGTATATAAGTATGATATATATAGCAAAGTATATAAATATCAAGAATTAATATGCTTAACATAGTATATGAAACACACACTTTCAAATCAGTTTGTGTGTCTACCTGAAGTGCCGTTTGATGTTGATGTTGACTTAGCAAGCCTTTTGACGGCATTTATATAAATCTAACAAGGAGCTAGATATAGGTACAAAGGCTGGATGGAGTGGTACATGGATTGTCAAACCGCTCTATCCAATTAAAAACATTTACTGCCACGACTCGAAATCCACGTAGAAGAACAAAGTTTTACATCAATGAAAACGATCTCCTTAAGCGGCCTGAAAAGCATGTTATTCAAATTGTCCAAATGGTTGTCTGGACAACCACATAAATTAAAGAAGGGCAGTAGCTTGTTTGTAATAGGTACTCGATCTGCTAGGTTCAACACATCATTAATGATATGGGCAACAATTTTGATTTTCCACCAATCCAGCGCGAAACAAAAACATGGTCTTCAGTTTCCAATTCTTCATCGCATGCATAAGGGGAACCGAGTCAAAGTCGATTCCTCTTCGATCTAGGTTTATAAGAGTGATAAACCTAGCTTCTATTCAAGGAGGGAGGATATGTAGGGCCTAGAAGGGTGGTTGCCCCTACAAAAATTTATGTCTTTATTATAAATTTTTACTATAATTTTAAAGTTATGAGGTATATATGTGCTAATTTACATTCCGGCCTTAAAATTTTTTCATTGATTTTGGCCCCTCCAGTTAATATGTTTAAGCTCCATCCCTGCTTCTATTCGCAATCTCCAAGTATTAATATTGATCTTTACAGGCAACAATTAGTTCCATATGCTCGGTTGAGAAGGTAGAGTGTTTGACATAAAGTTAATATGAGACCTCATATTTATTTTTAACAGAGAAGAGCCTTGAGGCGTCAATGATATATATACATTCCAACTAGTCAAATTGATTTTCAACATCATCCTTCCAAATGTATTTTTAACCACCGAAGCATTTGCAACTATGTTTGCTAATTAAAAAAAGTTTTAAGAGATCCGGCAAAAAATGAATTTAATTGAAAGTAAATTAAGTTGATATAAGGGATAATTACCAAAATAGCCTGTTGCCTTGTGGTTTAGGCATTTTTAGCTCGATTTTAAAATATTCTTGATTTAGCCCGGGTTGCCTTGGGCAACAAGCGTATAGCCAACCGCATGATGACACGTGTCCTCCAGTTGCCCAAAAAACACAAAAGCTGCTCCAAAAAATGACACTTGTCATCATGCGAGTGACTATACGCTTGTTGCCCAGGGCAACCCGGGCTAAAACGAGAATATTTCAAAATCGGGCTAAATATGCCTAGAACCAAGGCAACTGGGCCATTTTACTATTTATCCTTTGATATAATATACCACATCCAATATAATTCTGCGGTTAAAAACATAGCAATTTACTGATTCTAAGAGAACCGTCATTAGAAATAGTAATCCATGCACATTCACAACACAGATATCGTATTATACATATCAGATAAAACAATCTCAAAGCTTAACAATCATCCAAAGTTTTACACTTCATAAATCCGTCAATTTATTTATTTATTGAGCAACAAATATATATGTTGCATTGCTAGTCACACTTCTGTGACAAGTTTATTCACAAGCCAACCTTGTCACAGCTTTTGCCATAAGGTCTTTTATGGGTTCTAATATATATCATTCTGAATTGTTAGCGGGTATGGTAGTAGGTTAGTCATTGTCGGGTCAGTATGCACAGGAATATACGGCATACCTACCTGCATTAGTGAAATCAAACATGTTAGTTTCATGAAGATGCATATAAACTTGTATCCTAGTAGTAATCTTTGGTTGTCACTTAATCGATATAAGTTCCTTTACAATTAATTACCTGCTCTTGGAGGCACTTATTTGCCGCATTCAGTATTTCTTCCTGCAATATAGTAGGCCAAATGATAGTCAGGTTATAGGTATCAAACAAACCATCCAAATAACCATTGCAAACTAAAAATATCTGTCAACTTGCAAGTCGTGTTAGCTATATATTTGGCATGAATCCCAAAAAAATACAATTGATCAAGCTAGACTAGTGGATCTCTTGATAATAGACTACTTCGTGGGATGTTTTACACATCAAACTTAGTCGATTATATCTATCTACAGTGACAGAAAAAGTGTATAGGATGAGGATTAACGTTTTCTTAAACATTACTTTCTTTATGTAGTCACTTTCTGAATTTAGTACATAGTAGAACCCAGATTAGTACTGTCCAAATGCCCATACTTCAAAAAAATGACTAAAAAAAATAAATACTCCCTATTTCATACTCTTCATGTTAGTGATACATTTCATTGTGCACCAAAAGACATTTTCTTGTAATGGCTTAACTGAACCAATCTATTTTCTGAATCGTTAGATATGCAAAGCCAAAGGCCAAATTTCCTAAGGGAGAGCTTTAAACTGTTTGAGTCTCTATGATAGCAAAACTCAAGCACACAAATTATTTTGCTAACATGTCAAAAACCATGCCCCGCCCCGTTGTCTCACACCGTGATTTTGTGTTTACACAAGTTGACCATGATACCCTCAATACTAAAGCTTTTAAATTATCTATTTCTGTTCCTAAAGCACAACACAAAGGTATATCATCCAAGGTGCTCACGATCCTTGTGGCAGACCTAGCTAATGTTTATTGATTACTCAAATTTAAATTTCCTCTATACGAACCTGGAACTCCTCACATGTCCCTTCTGCTGATCAATAGAGCAACATAGGCACTACCACAACACAATAAGGTAGCATAACTTAACTTGGTCTTTTTCTCAGCTACAAGATTTGTAAGGTAACGCCTAGTGCTTTTAGCATTTTCAAGTTGTTGGGATCATTGTTTAGTGTCGGTTGTTTCGCTAAAGTCATATCTCTGTAATCCAGTCGAGTATTTGTTTAATCGACCATTAATTAGTCTTGTATGAAAGTTTAACTTTCTCGTCTTTCCAATGACACGAAGTGAAGCTAATTAGTTAGCCAAAACGTATAAAATCCCTTTTGACCATTTATGGGCTCGATGTATTAAATATGGTTTACATTTTTAATTTTATATCTTCCTAATTTATGTGCATATCCTCCAACACACACAAATATATAATATGTTTTCTATCACTCATTATCTCTCGAGCAATGCTATATCCTCATACTTAATATACTTACTTATCTTCCTACCCATACAATCATGTAACATGTGTAATGCAAATCTTCTCTCTTAATTTGATTTATTGATCCTTCCACTTATCTTAATCATATGAGTAGCCACATGGATGGATCTACATTGGAGCCAGGTGTGGCATGCATGCAATTTTAAGTTACGAAGTGTAATTTTTTTTATTAAATATTTCTTTTTTAGGCACGTACAACCCTCAATTTTACCTAATAAATTCTTTATAAGGCAACTTTAATATCCATAATCATTACAAAGAAAAAAAAAAAAAAAAAAAAGTTGTGCAACACCCTTTTAAATATCCCGAGTCTGTCTCTATGAGTAGGAGGATATGTAGTAACACTAAGTAGGAAGCAATATTATTTTCTTATCTCTCTACATTTAAACCATCGATTTCGCCACTTAACAGGATCATGCGGGTAGCAAGATAAATAGAAACAAAAAGTAGGATATGCATCATTTCTCTTACATTAATGATACATTATTTAAACTTATGTAACTCAAGATATACCACGATGCTTCTAGATATACAATGATGCATGGAAACTCATACACATTTTAATTATTACCTAAAATGACACTATCCCAAATCAGTGCTAATTAACGGGAAAAGAAAAAACACCTAGAGGAAGTCTAATGTTACCTGTTGATATGGTCTTAAGGACCTCTTAGTGTTTTAGCCTTTTAGGTTGTCATAGAGTCTAATACTTACAACTATTTGATTCAAGAGCCTCCCCATGTAAATTAGGACAAATTAAACAAGTTACTAGTATTTTGTAAGATTTTATATTAATGATAATTTCTCAGATTTACATCAATGGCATATATGTGACTATAGAACACATACTACAATCAATTTTTAAAGCCCGTACCTTATTTTTCAGTAACTGGATTTCTTGAGCCATAATGTCCATCTGCAGGGAAACAAATTTATTGGAACATAATTTATTATCGGTCTCCAAAATAAAATTAAGTTGCAAAAAACGTAAAAAGCTATTCCCACACAATTTTTACTAATGGTCTTATGTCTCTTTTATCAGTTCGTGGGTAGAATATGTTGAAAACTTTAGCCGCTGATTCAAATGAAATAACAGATGAAGTTTACCTTTGCTGAGCGTATGTTATACATCCAAACATCAAGGTTATTCTCAAGAATTCGGAGTTCATCTAAAGTCATTTTTCCAGCACCACCTTCGAACATGTACCTAAAAAATCAAAAATAGTAACATGTAAAATATTAAATCTAAATATGATACAAGGATACGAGAAATGGGAACGGAAACAGCAAAAAGAAAAACAATATCAGGTATGGATCGTTTTTAAATTTTAATTAATGAATGTTACCTCAGGCCTTTCTGAAGTACGTCAATCTCATTTCTCAGCATGTTAACCTCCCTTTGCGACTCCTAAAGTTCAAAACAGGTAACATCTGTTAGATTGCAAGTAATACGAGCTTAGAGATAGACCTGGCCAGTGACATAAACAAAGTGTAACTATCTAGTCTTTACTGACACTATTTAGAAGAGTGTTTCTTATTGTTTTACTGACACTATTAAGAGACGTTTTGTCACTGTCAGACCTATTTCACACTTCTTTATGCTTCAGTATATATAAGTCTACCTATAGTATCTTTACCCAAATTTTTTTCCTAGCTACGTGTAGGCAAAGTATTTGGGCACATTTTTTGACTTGAGACCTTTGAGATCACGAGAGTTCAACGTCGATGTATTAATGATAGTTTTATTCTAGCCATAATAAAAAAAAAAAAAAAAAGTTTCACGTTTTATGTTTAGATATACTCTAGAATTGTTTAGTTTTTGTTGGAAATTAAATTTAAGTGAGCAATAATAGATATATTGCAGATCGACAGAAAGAAGTATAAAGTCTGTCATGTTAAATTCTATGCGGTTCTAGACTTGGATCTTTGCAAAGTGCAAGTCTTTTCACGACAAAGTGAGAATTCAAACCATTTTATATCTCACATATATGTGGAAACAAACTTTTTGAGAAAAGATCATTATACGTCTTAAGTTCTGAACCAGTAAAAGTTTTTTGCCGATAACATTTTATAGTGTGTAAGCAGCGAGTGCTTTCTACGTGTAAGAGACTACTCGGGACACTCTAAAAAACCGAATCAATAATGCTCGTTAAAGTCGAAAAATACAAAAGTATGTTATCTTGATTGGATATATTTTTTCCTAATATTCTCTTCTTGACTAAGGATCCAAGCATCTGATTCCCAAAACAATCTATAAGTTTAGAGAAAAAAACGGTTACAAAAACATACCACAAGTTGCTTTTCATCAGCCTGTTCCTCCACAGAGCATCGACTAGCTTTCATATACTTCTCTACTAGTCCCTGCATGCTTCTGATATCACATATGCACAAATTATGTTAATACACATTAATGCATATACTTGTGCAACTACATCAAATATGCGACATGCACACCCTTTGTCTATTTGTAGAGATTGATAAGAGGGCAATCTAATATACAATGAAATTATTCTTAAAATTTTTGCGCTTGTTGTTCTAGAAAAAGTGTTCACGGCTATAAACACTATACGCGTAAAATGTGACTACATTAAAAATGGTTGAGGTCAATTTGTTTTCTATAGCTTTCGCTTGTTTCATGCACGAGTTTAGTATAATTGGTGTTGTCTATTATTATGGTTCTACGTTCTCGCTTGTTAATTAGCTTTAATTATGTTTGTACATACTTATTAGTCCAAGTCTAAGGGTCCATCCATTCTTTATGCAATTATATGTGTATAACTTAATCCTTATAGATGTACAGTTTTGCTAGAATTATAAGTGTGAACAATACACATTTGGTTTTATTTGATCTGGAGAATTACGGGCTTATATGAAATTATAAACATCAATAAAATTGTATAGTTGTATTACATAAGCATGTCTCAAAATTTTCATAACATCAACATGTAACAGGTTTAAACAGGTCGAGGGACATGGAAAGGTATGAAAAATTGAGTGCACGTGTAGCCAAATTAAAGCCGCATATACGTAACACAAATAATTTTTATAACTAACAAAAGCATAAAGTGAGTAAATCTAGTAATGATCAAGTGAAAGTGATGTGTCAACAGTTTACTTTCAGTATCATAAGGATTTAATAACTGGCTTAAGCTTCTTTGATTGGCTTTTATTTTATTTTTTAAGACAAAAAATTGATACTAAAACATTTGAGAGAAAATGATGGAACTTATTCTATACTATGGGTAATGGGTTCTTCTTCGTGTGTTCACTACAAGTATTACTGTCACTTTATAAATCAAAATTCATATATGTTAATACACTTTTTTTTTTCCCCTTGTTAAAGGAACACACGAAGCAGGGTTTATACATAGAGTGTGCATACCCGTTAGTGGCAAGCTCATACATCTTGCCATGAGCTGAGAAAATGATGAGACCGATTTCAGCATCACACAACACAGAAAGCTCCTTAGCCTTCTTGAGAAGCCCAGAACGGCGCTTGCAAAAGGTCACCTGCCTATGCACCGGGTTCTCGATCCTCCTCATCTGTACCTTTCCTCTTGCCATATCGATTGTTGGATTTCGCTTGTGGGATGATTTTGGCACTAATTCGATTTTCGTGTAAGAAAAGAGTGAGAATTCTTTGTAGTCTGCTCCGTTTAGGCAGACAACCTCCCACTAGTTTAGACTAGCTTCGAGGTTGTTGCACTTTCTTCTTTGTGTTGTCTAACTTAGCGTAGCACACATTAATTCAGTTTGTGTCTTGACAACCCCTTATATACCACTATCACTCACAAAATTGATTCTTTTGCCATGTTCTAGCACAATGAAATAAACAAAAATAAAACAAACAAAAAGAATATTCCTCTTCTGTGATTACTTTTACAGTTCACCAAACTGCTCAAAAAAGGAATCCATTGGAGGTAAAAGGTCTTTTAATTATATTTATAATACGTTGTAGTACAGCATGATAGAGTAGTGATTAAGAAACCTAACTTTAGGCTTAATTTTATGCCTAAAATTGCCTGTTAATAATTTATTGGTTGTAACATCGGGACTCACTACTTCATAATCTAATAAGTTAACTCTACATATATTAGTCATACAATTAAGTACAAATTTTAGGTCTATCAGTTATTTTCCAGCATGATATTCTATGAAATGACACCAACTATAAATCATGCAGTCTTCATATATTTAAGGGATAATTACCAAAATAGATCAGTCGCCCAAAGCACATTCCTTACATAGATGTTTTTAAATCACTTTCCTCCGGCGGATCAGGGCAACTTGACGACTGAGCAACCTTCATATATGTGCGACACGTGTCGAATTTTTTATTAATATAGTACAGAATCTAGAATCTTTTTGAAATCTATAGTACATAATCTAGAATCTTTTTGGAATATTCTAGAATCTTTTTGGACACGTGTCGCGTTTATATTGAGTTGCTCAATTTTTTAAGTTGCTCGATCTAATTTTGGAAAGTGAAATTTAAAAGTCTAAAAAGTGACTAAGCAAAAAAGTCAACGATCTATTTTGGTAATTATCCTTTTATTCAGGTGTCCCTTTCTATTTAGTTTTACATTCTGCCGCTTTTTATTTATCTTACAAGGATGATTTGCATACACTGCCTTTTGAATTGCATACAACACTCCGTGCTATGATGCTATATATAAACAATATATCGTTATATATACCATGTATTACATGGTGCTTATTCTGATTGTACGTTGCAAATCAAACGACACTGCGACATGCTTCTGGGTAAAAGTTAATGGTGGGCATCTTTTGGAATTATAGTGCATAAAAGTTTGATTACCGAGTAAAAAGATCTACAGTGACTCCTTGACCAGCAATATCAACGCGTTCATTGTTGGTTGAGCATCGTTGTATAAAAACATGATCGCCACCTTTAATGAAGCTATAGAGACTAGCGAGCAGCTAGATTACAAAGAGCTTAGGAGACAAATACAACAATCCCTCTAAACGCGACGAATAGGTTAATATAGGATTATCTAACCATAACTTTCAATCCATCTTGAGAGTGTGTCGCCAGCTACTTAATATCCAACAAAATGCTAATCTTTTAATCTCGATAAAAATATAATCAATGGAATAAGATAGTGGTTTAAAGTGAACTACGAATTTCGCCGACACCAAACACACCATATCGTTGTGAAGTGGGTCGATCTATAGCAACAAGGGATTCATCAGTTCGTGTTTTGCTAATCAGTAAAAGGTATGTTATTTACGTTACCGCACATGCTTATGTTAGTTGTACATTTATTGATATTGATTTGATCTTATCATGCAAGTGATTTATTGATATTGTCCTATTGTATTCTAGCTGGGGATTAGGATGACTTTAGTAGTTCCCTTAAATACTTTTGTATTATGGGCATATATAGCTCCTTATATTGTAATCGATAATCAATCAACAAAGCAAATCATCTTACTGTCATATTACACTAGTTATAAGTCTATGCACGCACGAGGTTTACACATAAATCAAATTTAAATTTTAAAATTTTGATTTACTATATGAACATATAAGAATTTACACTTGAAAATTGTGTAAGTACAACTAATAAATATGCATGAGTTTGTATTATGTATTAATATCTATTAATATTTTTTACAAAATTTTATTGGATGAAATATTTAACTTTGTTTAGCTAACATAGATATTGAGGTTGAGGTTTTTGTTGTTGTTTAACTTTAACTATTGATATTATGTTATACAAAATATGCGAGTTTAGTAGAACCTAATGAGCGTCGATGAAGTTAAAATATACTCCGTAAAGTTTTTTAAAAATGTTTTTTCCGGATATCCGTATTTAAACTTTAAATAATAATTACATGAGTCGTTGTTATAAGTACAATCGAGTATATTTATTTTAATATCACAGTAATTCGTGATTAAAATTTGATATTTATATTACCATTAATAATAATTTAGCCGTATTTAATATTCAAATCCGTGTACGCAAAGATTAAACTTTTAAATAAGATAACATGAATTCTTATTTAACGTACATAGTAAAAAGAATATTTTAATAGATAAAAGTTTAAAATTAATATTTATTTTAAAAATATTTACAGTATATTAAAACTAATTCGTATATTTATAAAATTTTGGTTTAATAAATGGAAGTCTTAAGTTAATTCTAATACTCATGTAACTGTAAACAAAGTTTATATTATAAAGTATAGGGATATAAAGTGTAAGGAGTTATTTGTTTACTATCCAAAGTTATCAAAAAATATGAAGATTTATAATTTTACACTTAACTCCATATAATATATTTAAAATTTAACTACTAATGTTTACCTCCTCTTTTTCTAAGTTTTTAATTTCATAAAATTGACACCTATATTTTTATGTGTTTTTTCTTCAATCAAATTTTCCACAAAATTTATTAAAGTTTGACCAAAATCAATTCAATTTTGACTTTTTATTGGCCAATCATATTGCTCGATTTCGCCTATGTGTCAAAATCGAGCTTTCCTATTGGTTCAATTTTTTTTCCACTAAGATTGATTTTGCAAAATCACTCCGAAATGATGTAATTCCTTTATTATATAAAAGATTCGTCCACGTGGTATTACGAGTCAACATCTAAATCGATCCAAAACAGAACCTATCCCTAAGAACCGACTGCCTTCTTCATAGTGTTGGTGATTTGTGCTAAGATCACAAATACACACTCAAATAATCTTATTTGTTATCATGCTAGGTCACAAATCTTGGTGTTTGTAGTTTACTTTTCTGCTCTTGCATAACCTGTTACCACGTACTCAACATCCCTATTCCCCATACAAACCCTAAAACCACCCACTGTTCCCACGTACCAAATCATTATACCCCATACAAACCCTAAAACAACCTACTAAAATCTTAACTGCACTTCATCATGATCGGCTCAACAAAGACTCCCATTATTTCCCTCTCGGACAAATTTTCGGCTGTTACTCATCATCACCTCCTAACCCCGGGTTCCCGTTAAACTTGAGTTTGATGATTGGAACTATGGATCTTGGCAGTTTTTCTTTGAACAATTACGATGTCTTCAAGTTTATTCATGGTACTACCAATGGGGTGACTACTAGTACTCCCACTCTTCTCACATCGGAAGAGCAAAAGGACGACAAAATGATCCTCTCTTGGATCTTTACGACTCTGTTAGTGCAAATATTACCATATTTAATCTATACAGTCTCGTTTGTTTTGATTGATGACAAACGTATAACTTGATACATAACATAAAATGTACAAGTTACTCATAATCATATTTTGTCTCAACATACATTCAACACCTCTCAACATCTTGAGTCCTCGTATGCCACAACACAGGTTCGTACATATTTGTTATGTGGCATTATGATTAAACCCTTTGACCAACCATTTAGAATATTTAAAATACTTTTAGAGTCTTTAAGTATTTTAGGTGTCAAAGTGCACTTTAGGTGTCAAATAGAATAAGTGCCACATTAGATGTCTAGGTAATATTAGTAAATTTACAAACTATAAAAATGTGTCTTATAACAACATAAGTACATTAAACATTTTTAGTAACTTACTAAATATCATATAGCAAGTTAATATATTTTCGAGTAACTTTACAAGTTTACTTTCATATACATTTTAATCTAAAAATAGAAATATATATTTACATCATGCCTTGCATCACTAAATCTTGTAGTTGACTTTGAAAAGATTTCTTACACATTTTAGATAGATTCTTACTCAAAGTAGAAGTTGACTTTAGGTAAAGATTGTGTAAGATATTGATTAGACTTGACAAAAATATTTGTAAGATTTGCTCAGGTTCTGGCGGAACCTTTTGACAACACAGACAAAACCCTCAAAAGGGTTCCGCCTGATCCGTGGGTCTGCTGAGCCTTTTGCTATAAATAGCAGCCCATGGTTTTCTTATTAGGTGATGACTTTCAACACACATTCTCTCTACACTTCTTGCATCATTTAGATCAGTAGTAACATAGATCATACACCCTCATTATCATGATCATAATGCTTCTAACTTTCATTATGTTGTAAGCATACTCCCAAAATGATCATGTGAAGAAAGATCAAGGATCTTGAGTCATCATCCACCACAAGCATACATATGTGAAGATCTATCACAACAATCTCAGGGAACTTGTGATCTTCATCCATTGAAGGCTTCTTATTTAAGAAGTTCATTTTATTAGTCATTTATATCCATTAGACTTTATTGTCATAGATCATCATTGTATCATCACAATATATTCACCAAACTAGATTAGGTGGTTTATGTGTTTGTGCCATAAAACACAAGGTTTTTATGTTGGGCCACAAAACCTAGCGGGAGTGGTTGTACCCTTGTAAAAGAACTCGACATCTGGCTTAGTGTCGGAAATATTGTATAGGCGACGTTAGGTTGGTTCTACCTCGAACTAGAACCCGGTATTTAGCTTTGTACCAGATAAAGTGTAAGCAACGATTGTAAGGTTTTCTCCGCCGAGAAGGGAGCTTGTTGATCTAGTAAAGTAACTCTCGAGTTGGGTACTTGAGGAGTGGAGTAGGGCGGAGAGGAGATCCGTGACCGAACCACTATAAATCCTCGTGTTCGGTTTGAGCTTTCTTTTACTTATTGCTTTACTTTAATGTTTGCATTATTTGATTGCTTGTGTTGTGACTTGTTGATTGTACTTGGGTGATAACATGTTTTAAGTTATGCTAGTCACTAATTACACATAACATCTTTCATATTAGAACAAGCTAAAAATGGATACTTGATACGATAAGGTTAAAGTTTTTATACGGTAACGTATTCACCCCCCCCCCCCCATCTCGTTTTCACAATTGACATCAGAGCCTCGTAGCTCTTATTTTCAGAACAAATGGTTTTTTAAAATGGAGCACGATCCATGTATCAAATTACCATTGAAGAGAAATATAATATGAAAAATGTTTCGCTAAGTATACTTAGAAATTTTGTTGTTAAATATTACTTTGTATATGAGCTTAAAGGTTTCATTGAATAATTAAAGAGAAGATTTCTTAAAAGAATTTTTAAGTGTCTAATTATGTGCTTAGAGCTAATTTACGAAAAATACGTTCTTAAAAGAAGCGTTTGGGATAACTAAAAATTTTGTTAAATAATCAACTCTGTAAATGATTAGATAAGTTACATCAGTAGAAATGAAGTAAAATAAGTGTATGATATGTTTATTATCAAATCTAATAAGTCCTACATGTTTTCTTTATGTCAAAATACGAGTTTTGGTGAATCTGTCACAGATACCGCGGAACCCTTCTCCTCAATGGGCCGAACCCTCTAAAAGGTTCCTTGAAATCCGTCAGTTCAGTACACAATTTTTGTCCAATTTCAAAAATTCATAACTAATTAACCGTAAGCCCGTAGGAGTCGCACCACCTATCAATTTGAAGGGAATTTTGTCTACTTTCTTTTAAAAATAATGTTATGGCCTAAATCTAATCTGAAGTTAAAAGAATAAACCAAATAATATAGTGTGTCCAAAATATTAAGTTTCATTTTGACGTAGAAACTCAAACTTTTGAGTTAGGCAATTTAAGTTAGGATCTTTTGAACATTGATATAATTTCTTTTGAAACTAAAGAATTTGGTGATATCTATATATATAAAGGAAACTAATCAAGCTTGGCATACATCATCATTTTAAACGCAAAGTGATGAAAAGTATATTTCTTTTTATGATATGCTAAATGACTACTTGTTTTAGTTGTATGCATATATGTTGCTTGCTTATTGAATGTTGTGATTGCACTTGTTTATTTGTGATTTATAAGTGTCAATCTTTCCATGATATTCATTTGCTTGTTTGTTGATTTCGTGTTTATACACAATAGGATATTTGCTAGATTTTGTGTACTAAGTTGAAATTTTGTGTTTGTATTGCTTATTGATTTAGATATTATTCTTTGCATATGTTATGTGATTATTTTTCATAATTCACTTAGGAATGAGAATTAATTAATACTAATTAAGTATCTTGAAATGTGGTCAAGTGTCTAAATAATTCACTACAGTATTCTTGTAAAATGGTGTTTGGTATATATGCTTCTACAACGATGTTTAATGAATGTGTCGTGCTATAAGATAAAAACTCATCTTTGATTGATCATGTAAACTAACTATATCATGTTTGGACAATAACACTTTGATGTTATCAATTTTCCGTGTTTGGCTTAATTTTCATTTATGGTAAGTTCATAATCCTCGGCTTGATATATATGCTAACATGTGTTAGAATATGTGTTTTTGGTTTTAATCTATCACATCTAATTAGGTGCATATGCTCCAAGTATAATTAGGATATTTGAACGGGTTTCGGTAGTCAATAAATGTCCATTGTTAAGGAGTGTTTGGTACAACTTGAAATTCGAACAATTTGGTATTTAAACAACGTGTTTAATGGATATATGTACTTGTAGGATTATTTGGTTACTTTAGACGATGTTATGTACTAACCAGATATGCAGGTGGACAACCTTTGTGATGTTGTCAAATTTTCATAAATTTCACTAAGTAGTGAAAATCGCTAGCCCCCCGTCAAAGTCTATCAGTAAGAATGTTTCTATATTCACTTTTATCATTTCCTAATTAAATATAGTACTAAGTTTATGTTTTGGGAATTTTCGAAAATTTTGGAAGTCCTGTCTCGATTTCAGGCCTGGCGGATCTGGCGGAACCAAATTTAGGGTTCCGCCAGTATAATTTATGGGTACTCCAGAATTTGGCCCAACGGACCAGGCGGAACCAAAATCAGGGTTTCGCCTGTGTATTCCTTTGGTTCCGCCAGTCCTACAGATTCCTTTTTAAATTTTCATTTAAATCCCTCACTCAATATCACTCACTTTCATCACTAGGATTCTTCTCACTGATGTTCACTCATATTAATATTAGGTCATCTCACTTGAACCTATAAGATAATCATCTATAATAATACTTTCAAATTTCACAAGAATGATCCAAGATACCTTTCGCCATAAAGGAAGGAATCTAGAAACTTGTTCCTTATAATCCTCAAATCACTGGATATTTGTGATCACTACACACACTCACTGCATTCTTTTGTCCTTTACTCATTCATTAGTTTGATTTGTAAATTGACAACTTCCTAACTTATCTGGACTCGTTATTTACAAAGATTACATATAATATCAAAATTACAAGTCTAACTTATGACTATAGATATTGTCTTGTATCTATGTATGTTAACTCACTTGGTTAACATGAAAGTAATGTGTCATCCTTCAAGACGATAAGGATTTACATCAAGTCATAACTTATACTTAAGTTATAGATGTATTATCAAGTCTTGCTATCCTTGAATATTATCCAATCTCATCAAAGTAGGATTAACAACTTAAGTATTTCATCCAAAATATTCAAGTAAATATGACTTACAATTGTAGTCATTAAAAGTCATATCCGAAGGAATCATCACCCAAGTATTTTAACAACATATGTTAAAACACTTATCCTATTACCTAAAGTACACTTGTAATTTCATCATCATCCCATCACATTTACCTCTGTGATTTATCTCCGGCCTTAAGTTTCAAATCACATCACATACTAGTTGTACCTACCTATGGATCACTAGAATTAGTCTTCATCCTTGTTTTTTTCAACATCTATGAAACTTAAGTACTTCAATAGCACAACAAACCTCTACATCACCACATCTTTATTGAGACACACTAGAAGACCTACCACCTAGATCAACCAATCCACCATCCTTACAATCATTTGAATCCGTTGAGTGCATTGCTCAAAAAGACCTTCGTCCAAAACTCGTACCAAATCAAATGCACATTGAACAAGACTCAACCATACTTTCTCACCTATGAATACTTAGATAACTCATTATCACTTGAACCTCCACTATCAAATGAGCATTATACTCCTGGTCATTTTTATAAATTTCCACTAGGTATAAGTCATACTATGTTCACAATGTATTGGTAATACTTTGTTGTTGAACTTCTGCATAAAGTATAGTTAAACCTTAAATCAACATCTTAACAACATATGTTAAATTGCAATTTTAAAGCCAACCTCATGTACCCCGAGAAACAATGACTCATGAGGAGTATACATAAGAAACTCGAGTTAATTCCTCTTGTCATCATCTAGTATAATATTGAGACCAAGTATATTTAGGATAGTACTATCCGATTCAAACACTTTGGCTTCATACCTTCATCTAGAAAAACATGATGTTTTGGAAAAACATTATGCACAAGTAATCATGAGTTTTTCATCTTGTTAAAAGGATAATGTATATCCTATGCATCACTCTTTCCTTGCGACATGAACGGTTGTGTGACAAGAGATTTCATTTTATCTCATCGGGTAAATGATCTTAAATAAACATCTACAAGTTCTATGAACTAGAGCTTTCTCATCATCTTGTCATTTTTGTTTCCATAAGCATGATGACTTTATTCTATGTAATAATTCTACTTATTGAAAGACACTATATGTGTCTATTTCCTTTCAAGCATTCATCATAACCAAATATTGCTAATAACCTAGTTCAAACCCTATCTCTAGAGCATACACAAGATCTATTGAAGTTGGTAAGTTCACTTAGATTCCTATTCCAAAGAGCTTTCTTGAGAACGTTCTTATCATATTCCATTATCACACACAAACACATCTCTTAGTCGTGGATGACCAAATCACTCGCGTAACACATACTTAAACCCAACATAAAAGATGCCAATCTTTAGATCATTAAATCTTAGATTCCAAACACAAAGATTAAAATCTCTTGCATTACACATACATGTGTCTATTACATGTCATTTGTTTGATATGATTGGACATCTTAACATACCATGATAAACTACCTGATTGATTCATGTGTAAACCTTGGTTATTTCTTTATGATGCCTGCATGCTTATATGTTTTGTATTAACATGATTTATAAGATATTTTCATTCTTTATGTATATGATGTTTTGCATGATTAACGTGTTACTTGTTAACTCATGGTATGACATTTTGATACATGATGTCTTTATATGATATTTACATATTTGAATGGTTGTGTCTTTTTTGGTCATTCATTAGATTCATGCTTAAGATGGTCTATATAATACATGCTCCAAAAATGTTATCATTTAAACATGGGCTGTATAAATTTTTTGTCTTGTTTCTTTGTCACACAATTTGTTCACTACATGTGCACTTATAATTTGTCAAAGTACTTTCGGTATGATAAACATTTAGAAGTCGTTTTATCATACAAAATAATCACATAGATCGTTACATGCTTAAGTGTCTAAGCTTAACAACAAAACAATTTTACAAGGAAAGTATTTCGTATTATGTCATGCTCTTGCTTAATATGATTGTTTATGTTGATGCTATCTAGCCATGTGTTAATTAACTTTATGTCTAGTAGTCGAATATGTTGTCTGAATAAGATAATATCTTTAGATTTTTATCTTGTTGACATCTTTTCTCACTAACAAATTTGTTTTAGTGGATTGAGAACTATTCATTTGCTATCTCACTTCGTTCTAGCCTTTATATGCTCATCTCGCATAACTGTAATTCCTTCACTTGCATATAGTTTTAATGCTAATAGGATTGAGTCTTAGAGATTTAAAATTTGTGTTTGGGTATTTTGAATCGACCTATTTCCAAATCGCATTATTGCTTCCGCTTTCAAAAATCACTTCCATCACTATTTAGCTATAACAATACTCTAATCCTTTCCACCTCCTCTGAGAAAACCACATGCCTCGTCATGCGATCATCTCACATTGATAGAGAAGAGCTACGTGACTTCGTGGATGAAGTTCTTTGTATGCTAACCAACATCCACAAAAACATTACTAAGCTCATCGCTTTCATTAACCTTCAAACTCCCAAACACTTTATCGTCATTTTTTATATGATGCATTACACAATATGTTGGATGTCCACCGATTAAGGCGGAGAGAAATTCATTCACATATTTGTATTTTGTCAAAATGTATTTAAAGAACATCTAGTCATGTTTCTTGCACCCTAAAATACCAACACATAGTTACACACCATTTAGTTAAAATTGGTTCACAAAATACAAGTGTTTCAAGCCTTTTTAACCCAACATCACTAGTTTGTACCAATATCTCATCAAGTGAAAAACACATCATGTGTTTGACAAAGTTCTTCATCTCCACAACCAACAACTAATGGAGTCTAGGATCTTTCTTAAACTAGGACTTCACAACTTCATTTTCTAGAACACCATCATAGGATCTCATCCTTTCGTACTCAACACATATCATGCACGTCATTGTCAGTGCAATCGATATATTAATCAAAACTGTCATTCCCAACACTTTCTCAACACATCGGTTTAACAAACACTATCCCATCACATAATGTCATTCTCATCCTCATATAGGTTCTTAGTATTCTTTATTCCTTTCTTATGAAATGTTTGTTCCTAGGTGCTTATTGTCTTCACTTATGTTTGAATCCATTCAAGCATACATTATGGCATGATACATCATCTTTGGTAGATGATAATGTCGTTAAAGGTCATGTAGGTCTAAACCATGTTAGTATTCTTTCATCCATTGTCTTTCGATATAGGTCATTCTTTCTAAACGTATTTTGTTTTCATTAGTGTCAATAATAATCGATCACATCATAACCCGTAGCCGTCATTGAATATCAATGTCCAATCACATTTTCTTCTTCTCTTAACATTATGTAAGTCGTATTCCTTTATCCCTTGAGTTGTGAATTTTAGATTGTATAAGTCCATATGTTCAATCTTTATATTCGTTAAAGCATTTGCTATACATACGAGTTTCTAATTCTTTAAATAGTTGTCTACGTTTTCACCACCACTTTCCATCAACACTTTCACTAATCACCACCATGGATTAGCGTAAAACCTACTTCTATCAATCTTGTGATGTTGTCAAATTTTCAATATTTTTACTAAGTATAATGAAAATCATTAGCCCTCGTTCAAACTCTATCGATATGTGTGTTTTTACTTGCATTTTTGTCATTTTCCAATCAGATTTAATATAGTGCTTCTGTTTTAGGAAAATTATGGAATTAGAAAATTGTGTCGACCTTCAAAAAGATGGTCTGTTAAGATTTGAGTCTGGCGGAAATGGCGGAACCAAATTTTGGGTTCCGCCAGTGTAATTTCTGGGTATTCCCAGTTTTGGCCCAGCGGACCAGGCGGAACCAAAAACAGGGTTCCGCCCGTGTAGTCGTTTTGTGCCGCCAGTAGCCTACAGACTTTTCTATATTTTTCTCAATTTTCCATTCTCTTAAACACCAACACGTGCACCACTCACCTTAATTCTTAATATTTTAATTTCACTTCATTTTTTCCTTCTAGGCATTACTTTAAGGGATTTTATCATATTATATTCGCATTTTTATTTTAATTGTAATTCTTATTAGAAGAATACACATTTTTTTCTTATTTTTCTTTAATATGAAATATATTGCACTAATCTTTTCATTGTAGGTTCACAATCATATACACTCGATTGTATATTATCTACTCATATAAGGATGAAGTTTGCATAAATTATTTTCTTATTTTAGGAGCTTCTATTATACTAACCTTTATTTTGTAGGATTCTTTATCCTTTCATCATATACGTTGGTACCCTAGCAATGGGGAGTATTGATCAAGGGGGAGTCGATCATGCACTAACCTTTGTTTTTCTAGCTTTCTTATTTCTTGCATCATATACGTTGGTACCCTAGCAACGGGGAGTATTGTTCAAAGGGGAGCTACATTCAAGGGGGAGCATGCACACATTCATTTTTATTCTCATTCTTCGACACACTTTTGTGTTTCGACAAAAAGAAAGAAATAAGTCAACATAGTCCAACATGCATTTCATTCATCATGCTTTTTTCATATAATTTTTATGTTGCATAACACTAACCTTGATGTAGGTTTAAGATCTAATTTGATCCATGGATCCACTAACAACCTAAGGGACGCAACAACCATAGGAAATTGGAGTGGAAAACTTAACTTCACTAGGGATGATGCAAGCTCGCCATTTCGGGGAGGAATGAAGTTAACTCCAAGGACACACCCTTTTTGTTTCGACAAAAGGGGGAGAAGAGTGTAAACGGAGAAGGAAATGTAGAAGGTGTTATGTAGAAGGTGTTATGGATACAAGAAAGTAATAAGGACACAAGTAACTTTTTACATTTTACGTTCTATCACGTTTACATATTTTGTCATCATCAAAAAGGGGGAGATTATTAGTGCAAATATTACGATATTTAATCTATACAGTCTCGTTTGTTTTGATTGATAACAAACATATAACTTGATACATAACGTAAAATGTACAAGTTACTCGTAATCATATTTTGTCTCTACATACATTCAACACCTCTCAACATCTCGAGTCCTCGTATGCTACAACACAGGTTCATACATGTTTGTGGCATTATGATCAAACCCCTTGACCAACCATTTAGAATATTTAAAATACTTTTAGAGTCTTTAAGTGTTTTAGGTGTCAATGTGCACTTTAGGTGTCAAATAGAATAAGTGCCACATTAGATGCCTAGGTAATATTAGTAAGTTTACAATCTATAAAAATGTGTCTTATAACAACATAAGTACATCAAACATTTTTAGTAACTTACTAAATATCATTTAGCAAGTTAATATATTTTCTAATAACTTTACAAGTTTACTTTCATATACATTTTAATCTAAAAATAGAAATATATATTTACATCATGCCTTGCATCACCAAATCTAGTAGTTGACTTTGGAAAGATTTCTTACACATTTTAGATAGATTCTTACTCAAAGTAGAAGTTGACTTTAATTAAAAATTGTGTAAGATATTGATTAGACTTGACAAAAATATTTGTAAGATTTGCTCAGGTTCTGGCGGAACCTTTTGACAACACAGACGGAACCCTCAAAAGGGTTCCGCTTGATCCATGGGTCTGCTGAGCCTTTGGCTATAAATAGAAGCCCATGTTTTTCTTATTAGGTGATGACTTTCAACACACATTCTCTCTACACTTCTTGCATCATTTAGATCAGTAGTAACATAGATCATACACCCTCATTATCATTATCAAAATGCTTCTAACTTTCATTATATTGTAAGCATACTCCCAAAATGATCCTGTGAAGAAAGATCAAGGATCTTGAGTCATCATCCACCAAAAGCATACATTTGTGAAGATCTATCACAACAAGCTCAGGGAACTTGTGATCTTCATCCATTGAAGGCTTCTTATTTAAGAAGTTCATTTTATTAGTCATTTATATCCATTAGACTTTTATGTTATGGATCATCATTGTATCTTCAAAATATATTCACCAAACTAGATTAGACAAAACATAGCGGGACTGGTTGTACCCTTGTAAAAGAACTCGACATCTAGCTTAGTGTCGGAAATATTGTATAGGCGACGTTAGGTTGGTTCTACCTCTATCTAGAACCCGGTATTTAGCTTTGTATTGGATAAAGTGTAAGCGACGATTATTAGGTTTTCTCCGCCGAGAAGGGAGCTTGTTGATCTAGTGAAGTAACTCTCGAGTTGGGTACTCGAGGAGTGGAGTAGGGCGGATAGGAGATCCGTGACCGAACCACTATAAATCCTCGTGTTCGGTTTGCGCTTTCTTTTACTTATTACTTTACTTTAATGTTTGCATTATGTGATTGCTTGTATTGTGACTTGTTGATTGTACTTGGGTGGTAACATGTTTTAAGTTATGCTAGTCACTAACTACACATAACATCTTACATATTAGAACAATCTAAAAATTGATATTTGATACAATATGTTTAAAGTTTTTAAACGGTAACGTATTCACCCCCCCTCTACATATTCACAGACTCTATCAGATTCATTAAAAAAACTGTTGTTCAATGCTCGAACTAAATCCACGCAGGTGGCCTAGGAATTTATTAGTGACCTTGTGAAAGACAACAAGCGGTCACGAACTTCGGCGTTGAAGACGGAATTACGGTCAATCAAGCTTGGAACTTTATGCATGGAGGCTTATTTTTCAGAAAATTGAATCAGGTTTGTGGGTATATGCATTACAAAGATACGTTTCCTGATTTCAAGACCACACGCGCCATGCTCATCACCGAAGAAATGAGGCTGAAGTCCAACTCGCCTGCATTAGCGGTTGACTCCTCATCCTCCTCCCCATTAGTGCTAATGGCCGAAAAAGGTATGCATCAAACTCCAACTAATCCCCAAGTGAAATAATGGAGGCCTTGTATAAATTTTGCTAAAAGGTCGTGTCGCTATGGCGTTGGGTGTAAATTTGTACATGATAATCACGTTAGAACAACCACAAGTAGTCTTGAGTCTAAACCTAAAAATGATACTGAGGAAGTGGTATTGAAACTGCTTAGTCGATTAGGATTGAATGGCAATTTTGGCCATGTCTCTGGAACACAGCCTACTACACACGAATTGCCTGTTGGAACACAAGCCTATTACACTACACCCAACCCAACTTTAGGCCCAATAAACTACCTCCTTATTACACCTCATATCCGCCCCACTGGACCCCCACCTGGGTTCATTTATTTACCGACCCATGGCACTCCTCTGCTCTGCTACACCAGCCCATCATACCCCTCACCAAATTACCAGGCCTAACAGGCTGCTAACAGGCCTCACATGCCCACCCTTGTTACACAGATTTCCCCTCAATTACCACCAACGACTACTGATCCTATAACTCCTCATATGGGACCCACGATACCTCCGAGACAGGAAAATATTTTGCCTCATCCTTTCACTACCGGGACTCTACATGACCCCACTACTGGTGCCTGGAACATGGATACAGGTGTGAGCTCACATTTAAATGCTTCAATTAATATTCTTAGTCTTGTTTTTAATAGGTGCATGTATCCATCAGTTTCGGTTGGTGATGGGCATTCTATTTCTGTCAACAATACGGGTCGTAGCATTTTGCCAACTCAATTCCGACCAATTCATCTAAATAATGTCCTAATTACTCCTCATATTGTCAACAATTTAATATTTGTTTCGTCAATTTGTTAAAGATAATAATTGCACTGTTGAATTTGATGCGTTTGGTTTTTTTTGTTAAGGATTTCATGACTCGATGGGTGCTGCTTCGATGTGATAGCACGGGTGATCTTTACCCAGTCACAGCCCTGTCTCCCATTCCTCAAGCCCTTCTCGTCAGTCAACATACGTGTCAACATCATCTTGGACATCCAGGAAGCAAAGTGTTACATCGTCTCGTCTCAAATAATTTTATTTCATGTAATAAGGAGAAACCTTGTGAGGATCTAAACACACTAGTCTTGTGTTGAGGATACTTTGAATGTATATCAAATAATATGTGGATTTTACTACTTGATACTTAGAAGATTTATGAATTATGTAACAGTAAAGTGAATATATGAATAGTGTATGAGGACAATGATGTAATCAAAATGCTTCAATATTATCAAGTATAATATGAGTGATCTTGAGTAGCACTAGGGTTTACAACCTTGAAGCTTAACAAAATATACGTCCTAAACATCTAACCTAGGACCTCCTTTTATAACACAAGGAGTCTTGTACAAGATAACTATTTAGATACAATATTCGTATCATTCTAAATGTATAAGATATACATGCAATCTATTCTATACTTATCACCAAACGCGTCTTCATCTTCAGTCTTCAACGTATAAGCAGTACAAACTATTTGTACTAGTAGTACTAACTCAGTTAGTACTGTTAGTTATATCTTCAGTAGTTCCATTTGTAGGCTTGGCAGTACAAACTGTTAGACGTTTAATTTCCAACAATACTCCCTTGAACTTGCGATTTATCTTCAAATAATCAAGTTTCATGAATTAAACTGTCAACCTTGATATTGGGGGGATTCTTCCAAACACTTTACCTTCTCTGTCTAGCAGCCTTCATCTCTCTTTCACATTGGTTGTATATCAGCTGAATCAAGTCTCTGACCATCTATGTCTCTTCTTTTACTCTGAGTTTTACTAATACAATACTGTGAGACTACTTGCACTTAGAGGATATTCCTGCTGAGCTAACATGAAGACATCTACTCCACCTTGTGTAGACATATGATGTACACCACATGAGTCATACAACTTCCAAATTGTGTTGAGAGTATGAGCTTCAAACTTCCAATACTTTTCACTTGGATCAGGTTCAAATAACCTCTTCAATTCCACCCAGAGTTCCTTTTCTTTGACTTCTGTAGGATCTGATGACCTAAACTTTTCTTTCACTAAACTCTACAGTGTATCCAAGTCTTCTCTATCAAAAGATTTGATCATTTCTTCAAAACACTTGTAGACTTCAGACTTTCCACTTACTCTAATGATCTTCCATGCCTTTCCAAATTCATCTTTGTAGATTTCACAGTCAATGATTGGATGCTTGCCCTGAATTGGATCAACATTCATGGATTCTGGAATGATCACCATCATTTGACTAAGCTGCTCATCAGTCAACTCCTCCTCTTCTTCTTTATTCTCTTCTTCAATTGTATGAAACTCTCCAGTAAGCTTTTTCCTCTTAACTTTTCTGCTCTCATCTTCATCCATAGGAACAAAATATTGAACTTTTCTATATGCAGTGTAGTACAGATGTTCAATTTCTTCATGAGATTTTCCTTTCAACTGATTGGTAGTCCAACTATCTTGATGCTTTAGATATTCCTTCATATGTTTAATGATCTGAGCTTTTTTTGGAGGTCTCTTTGTTAGGAATACGATTATTCAGTTAAAGACCCGGTCACCCCAATTATTGCTAAGCGTTACGTAGCTCGTAGAATTATCCTTATTATAGTTAGTACGTAGTTTATTAGTAGTTAATGTATGTAAATAGTATTTGTAGAGTGGGTCGGGTCTTTACCCACTGTCAGCTCACTCTACAGCTCGTTTAATGGAGCACCAAGTATTGTAGTATATATACCCTCTCCCACCCAAGGGAGAGGGTTGGACCTTTCATTAGTTTAATCTAATATCATTTACTTTCTCTCTCTAAAGGCTCCCATTCTCTCTCTTTCTCTCTTTAGAATTCTTACTATTTGATCCATAATCACAATAACCATACATGTTAATCATTATGAGTATCCTACAATTGGTATCAAGAGACATGGTTTCATCCTAGGGGCTTGGATATTCGGATTTGTTTGTGGTTTTGTGGTTGTTTTTGGTTTGAATAGTTTTTCTATGTAAACACCATGGTTTGATCTCGTTCTTGATTTATTTGATGATATGGTTGTACTTTCATGATTAGAAGTGTTAGAGGGACTTAGTTTTTCATTTGGTTAGGAGGAATCAATTGTTTGTTTGGTGTTTGATGAATTTTGAGTTGATATTTGTAGCGAGTTGGTCCTCGGTGTTATTTTCTTCGTAGCGAGTTGGAGTTCTGGGATAGCGAGTTGTCTGTTTACTATATTGGGATAAAAGGACAAATCGCTGGATAGTGACACTTTTGTCTCTACCAGTAGCGAGTTGTCAGACTAGCGAGTTGGCAGTCTAGCGAGTTGGCAGTCTAGCGAGTTGGCAGTCTAGCGAGTTGCCTGACCAGAGATTTGGTTTCCAGCGAGTTGATCAGATTCCAGCGAGTTGCTAAGTAGCGAGTTGCTAAATAGCGAGTTGTCAAAAGCAGCGAGTTGTGACTAGTGAGTTGATCTTAGAGAGTTGCCTCCAACGAGTTGTCCGACTAGCAAGTTGTGACTTTAGTGAGTTGGAATCTAGTGAGTTGCTTGTTTAGCTGTTGACCAAAGTTGACTTTTTACGTCAAAACTTCAAACGGCCATAACTTTTGAACCGTAACTCCGTTTTCAGCGAAATACATGTCAAAACGACCGAAACAGGCTGAATATTGTGAGGTTTCACTACAAAGTCGTGAAACGAATTTTTCGAGGCCCAAATCACCTTCGGAGTGTAGTCATTGAGGTTTTAAGTGTTTAGACCAAATTTTCACCAAATTTTCGAGGCCCAAATTGCATCAACCAAACCAAATCACAACTAAACAACATATCTCTGTCCACCATGGCAAGTACTCCTTCAGACAACATTCGAGCTGCAGGATCCGATACTTATCCTCCTATACCGTCGATTACTGAAAGTTGTACAGAATGCTTTCGATTACTTCACTCCCACATCAAAAGACTCTTTGAACAATCAGGTTACTCTGGAGGATATAGACGTGCATTCGTGACACTCTTTGGACATGACATTGAGTCATTCACTGTCACAATGACCCTGTACTTGGATCAGCTGCAACAACAAATGGACAAAGCAGATTTCTCTGAAAGCTGCTGCACTGCAGCATACGGTGTGATTCTCAAACAACTCTAAGCATTCATTGACTCAAGATTCACAATGGAGTATGATTATGACTCTCAAATGACGAGTAAACGATTTTCCAATCATACTGGATTCGAAGTGGATGCTTTCAGAGACACTTTACTCCAGCTCACTGGGAATGTCAAGGAGTTTATTGAGGCACGTGCACATCTCCAGCAATCAAGTGACACTGTCATTGTAGAAAGGACTATTAATGACTCATCTGAAAGGCTTTCTACACCTGTCTTGGATACTGCTTGATGCGTGGGAATCGCAACAGGCTTTACCTCTCGAGGGATCTCGAGAAGCTTACAACCCCCACCAGGCAGTGTACCTGATCGTTGTAGTATAGTATAGTGACAAGTACCGGGGGATTGATCGTTCAGCTTAGGAATAGTGTCGCTAGGATTAGAAAGCCTAAATACTAGTTCTAAAGGTGAGGGATGATTATTTTTGTATTTTTTATATTTTTATGAAAGCAAGTAAAATCTCGGGTTTTGGAAGAGTGGGCGGAATTAGTTGCTATTCAACTAACCCAATACTAAAATGCAATCAAAATAAAATAATAAAAATGAAAATAAACTAATTTATACTAAAGTTGTGAGCAGTAATTGGAGAAAATGTGTTTACTTAGATTTCACTACTCCCTAGATATCTTTTACACGTTAATTACTTGTTACAATTGCATGGATGACGGATCGTATTCCTTAATACCATTCATGGGGTGGCACACATAACTCGCCAATTCTATGAGCTCTTATCTCCTCCTACACCATGCCCAACACAACTATAGGGATTGTAAACAGTGGCTCATGCATTAAATACAACCAATAAAGACCTAGTGCGCCTCGGTTCATGTTTCTTAAGACGTTCAAGGATGTTACCATTTGGAGATCTGCCAGTTTTCTTAAGCCTAACATATAAATCATTCATCCAAGACAAGAATAAACAAGTAATCAACACATAATCAATATCTAGGTTTCATTAGATCTAAGCAAACACAAAAGAGATCTAGCCTAGCATGATAGGATTAAGACAAGAACAAGATATAGACAACCAACACATAGACATATTGATTGAATTAGAAGAACACTTATCTTGATTAATCATGCAAGGTATCAAGGGGTTAGAACCCTTGAAAAACCTGTAAAGTTACACCAAAATCGTATTTAGGGTTTCTCCCAAAACTTCTCTCTTTAAATGTGAAAAACTAGAAAACTATATATAGGAAAATAGGGATGACGGCGTCAAGAACAAAGGTGTGACGCCGTCATCTCGCCGCCAAATACTTCCTCGGACGGCCTTGATCTACTTCTGACGCCGTCAAGGCCTAGGCCGTCACACAAATTACTCTTGACGCCCTGTGTGTGACGCCGTCATCAACTACGGATTTTAATTCTTGGGGTTTGACGCCGTCAGGAAAACTCTTGACGCCTTCATGAACTCTCGGATTTTATTATTGAGGTTTGACGCCGTCAGGAAATTACTCTTGACGCCGTCACCTACTGTTCCCAGCATGGAAAATTGAGACTTTGCCGTTTTCTTCACTTTTATGCTCCAAAAACGTCCAAAATGGCTTCTTTTCCAGAATTCACTCTCCAAGTACCTAAAATCACAAAAGGAACGATTTAGGGCAATATTTGATCAAATAAGTTCGGATTCGGGCTTAAATGACCCCCTAAAAGTGGTTCATTTTTCGCCTTATCATATACCCTTACACTTGAGATTTACTTGTCCTCAAGCAAATGTGCTTTTATTCTAGTCAAAAGACAAGTTAGAGGTCATTTAACACTAATATAAAAGTAATTACAACAAATAATCGTTCCACTAAAGACCAATAGACAAGCTCGGAGGTCATACACTAGCACCTCACAAATAGTGTTTAGATACTCACATCTCTCGGGTGTAATAAAGTAATATAACATTATGGAAATGGAAGATATCTCTCACTACCTGTCATAGCAAAATAGATTACCATAGGCTTGGGAAAGGATCAAACCTCCACCACATGGCGTAAGCACCTAGGATAAACTATCAAAGAAGTCTTTTAAAGGGTTGTAACGTTAGGTATAAGGATATGAATTACACGGTTTTGTTGGATAAAGGAAGTTATTACTGGTGGCGAGCTAACAATCTTGGTTAATTACATGTACAATATGGCGTTGCTAAGCCAAGACTAGACTCGACTTAAGCTAATAAATGAGAAATAACAAAAACATAAAATGAACATAGAATAAAAAGGGATGGTAGTCCGTATGTTTTTTTTTTATTTATTTTTTTTTTAATTTTTTTTTGCATACACTCTTACCCTACCATCCAAAATAATACATCATAGGGGATGAAAATTCCCCTTACACTTGAATCTTTACATAATTTACATTTAAACTAATCTAATGACTCGAATTAAGAAAATCAAAACACTTTGAGCACTTTTAAGATTAACGTACATATGGGGGTAATAAATGATGTTCTTCCCCATTACTCCATAAAATAAGTACTTACCCATGAGTCCCAATCGTTCCAAAACAATATGTACAAGGATATGACTCGACTTAGCAACCATGTAATCAATTAGAAAGTTAACTTAGGGTTTAACAAATAACAATAATGCACTAAAAATGAGCGCATACACGGAAGGCTAAGGCGATTTGGGTGTACATTTAAGTGGGGTGTAACAAATTCTTCCTTTAAGTAAGATGCTTAAAGTTAGAAACGAAAAGATAGGCTCGGAGGGGTGTACTAGGGGTTTCGTGTACTAAAAATGAGTACAACGCTAAGGGTGTGGGAAAAATTAGTTGACTTAACTAGCCAAGTAATATGACTTAAATGGTCAAGTAATTATGATACGGGTTTAACACAAGGGTAATCCTAATGCCTCTTATCATGTAGTAAATCCTACTACACGAATGTAGTCTCACTAGCGGTCTCGGGATGCATCACTAACGCAAGTTCTAGAATCTAAATGCTACCGGTACACTCATAAGCACTAATAATGAATGCTTTTCCTATCAAATCTAAAGGCGAACCTCACATATTTGGGTGGAGAATTTTTTTGAATATACGGTTATGTGCTAGTCATACAATCTCCTATCCATGAGACGCTTGCTATGGCTAAAGTTTCACTCCTAAATGTTGTAAAAAATTTTAAATTTGGCGCTAAAATTACACTAACAAGTATTTCTCATAGTTTTATTACACATCTACCATTAAACAAAACAAACTCAAGCGAAGGTGCATATGTAAGGTATCATCTTTTTACCCTTCCCTTACACTTAAGATGAACATTGTCCCCAATGTTCAAGTAAAGAATGTAAAAGTGAAAAAGTAAAGAGAATGAAATCAAATACTCCCCTGATTCGCTCGGTATGGATAATAGGATGGCCAGGTTAAATCTTCCTCCAATAAAATGAACAATGAAAGCTTCCCTTCCAGAATATAAATCATCTCCTTGTCGAACATAACCTGTAAAT
This sequence comes from Artemisia argyi, assembly GCA_030686995.1. NCBI lineage: Eukaryota > Viridiplantae > Streptophyta > Magnoliopsida > Asterales > Asteraceae > Artemisia > Artemisia argyi. The sequence goes on from CM060689.1 coordinate 48,715,727, forward strand.
CTTGACAAAAATAGACAAGACAACCTCGCGTAAAATCGGCGGCATCCTATACAAGTTACTAAATCCTAGAAAACAAAGTAAGATATAATGCTTGTGGAATGAAGTTTGCAGATTTCCTGGAGATTATAAAACTTAATAATTCACAAAAACCATAAGACTCCGTTAGAAAAACAAAACCGGTAAAATTTCCAGATTTTTACTCCTGACGCCGTCAAGAGTAAACTCATGACGCCGTCAGAATGGATCTGCAGAAATTCTTATGTTAAGTTTCCGGAAAATTTCTAGAAAAACTTGGTCCTACTTCCTGGAAAATCCTGCAAAACTTCATTATGACTCAATACAAGCATTTGACTCTAACAAATACGAATATACATGCTCACTTAAAATTGTGGAGAATCATGATCGTGTGTTTCTTGAAAACATATTTGGGGTTTCCCCTTACACTTATCTTTTGCAAAAATACTTTTAGGTTGGAGTTAAGACTAGGACAAACAACATAGTAAAGTATTTCCACTTTTTAATTGAGAAACATGATCTACCAACAATAAAAATAAAGCATGCATACGGAAGCAAATAACAATCAAACAAATAAAATCACACAAAGCATGGGTTGCCTCCCAAGAAGCGCTTTTCTTTATTTACGAGTCTTGTAGCTAGTGTCACAACCCACAATTTCAGGTCATTTTTCCAAACTTCGACATTCTACTATTCACAAATTACTATTCATCGATCACTATTCATTGTTGTACTATTCATCGTTTTTGAGGTCAATTTGACATTCCGAGACACATTCAGAAATTTTACTATTCACTTGACACTATTAATTTCCGAGAGAAAATCACTATTCACGTGCATTACTCATGTCATCGTAAATTTAGTTTACGAGTGTTCAAATTCGCGTAACCGTATTGGTTCAGGAGCGAATTCATGCATTACTATCAGGGACATTTCATACGGACTAGAAATAGTCTGCATATCATTATTAGGGCACTTGCATACTATTCCACTCGTAGGGTATTCAAATTATATTTTTAATATAATTAACGAATTACGAATGTTTATTTTAAATAAACACTAATACGCGAACTATAAATGTGACTAACACGTCCAACACTCCCGATTATGATCCCAATATATTTTTATATTCATTTTTATAATATAAAAATTATAATATTAATTTACCCGGTATTTTGGATACTTATTTTAATTATTAACTTAAGTTTACTAAAACTTCGACGGTTTTCGTAGAAATTAAACTATAATTATCTAAACACCCAATAATTTTACCCAACCTATTTTTATAATTTTTATAACTTTATTATGACCCGGTTAACTCCGTTGAAATTTATTTTTAGTTAACCCGGTACCCGGTACAATTTAAAACTACAAAACAACACAATAATACACAAGTTACAAAAATCTTACATACATCCCCCCCCCCCCCCCCCCTCCCTTGCCAATCAACTTACAAGATTCACTAACTCACTCTTTTTCATTAATGCTTATACTAACTATATAAAATAATAATAATACAAATAATACTTATAAACCTTACTAGTTTTCTTATCTCATTTTCACAACTAGCAAAACTTTTCTTTCTCTCTTTTGCTCTCTTGATCCCACGGCCACAAGGAAGAAGGAAGGCAAGACCAAAGTTTTTCAAAGATCTAAGTTTAATCTTGTTAATATAGTATCCTTGTTAGAGTTTTGAGATAAAAACTCAAGGATTGTTAGGTTTTTATCATCTAATCACACCACATCTCAAAGTAAGTTTACAAAACTCATTTCATAATTTTTACAAAGTTATTACTATGTTTATATAATTTTCTTGCAAGATCTCATACATGCATTAACTTATACCACTCCATTTTGTATATATTAAACTTTTAAGCCCTAGAAGTGATTTTTTGGTTAGATCCTTGTTAGATCTACTTGGTTTTGATGATTAGGAACCCATGACACCCTAAGAAGGTGTATGGTAGGATTAGATTAGTTTTGTGGTGATTGAAAGTGGTTTGAATGAAGATGGAACTAGATTAGAACCCTAGAAATGGTTTTTGAAACATTTGAAATACCTACTGTCCCTATTTTCATTTCGTGGGAAAATCAGTGGTTGATGGCTAATTTTTGACCAAAGATTTAGAAAATACTTTTAAAAACGAAACTTTAGGCGAAAGAACGGATTAAAACGAGCTTATAACGAAGGAGATATGATTTTTGCAAATTTAACGACGAAAACTATTTTTGTAAAAACTGCTTGCTGTTTGGCAGATTTCAATGGGTAAAAAGAGGCATTAAACGTAACCTAGAGGAGCCGAGTTATCAAAAATATACTAGTATATACAAAAACGAATCCGTGGACATAAAGAACAAGGAAAACGAGCCTAAAACGACCGAGTTATACCCGTTTTAACATCGTCAAAACTATATATATATATATATATATATATATATATATATATATATATATATATATATATATATATATATATATATAGTCACAAATAAAAATAATAACGTACGTACTAAATGGTATATTTTCTAGAAACGTTACTAAGGACTATATTCTTAACAAATGAATACGTATGACCCAAGGGAATATTTATACGACTTAACGACGTTATTTTAAGGTTTTCAATACGAGGATTATAACGCTAACTTTTTCGTACGAGTTAATATGACAAGTTATATACTTCTCTAAATGGACTTATTTTTCCTAAGTATGGGAACTATTTTACTATGACGATAACTAGTATTTCCAAATTACGAGTGGTATGAGTATCATGTGCATGTGCATTCATTTCATTACGGCTTGATCTAAGTTAGATCACGATTATTCATTTAGGTTGCGGCTAGTACTCGCGCCTCATTGTCCCGACTACTTTTACCTCATTGCACCATCTTTGTACCATCACTTCGAGGTGAGTTTTCATAGCCCCGTTTTAATTACTTATTTGATTTTAAATCCCATGGGGGAGAATACATTGCACAATTATTTTTGTACATGCCCAAGTATTACAAATTCCATACATTGCTTAAGTTGCCTTATTACCACGTCTTGACAAGTCCCCTTTTATTATCATGGACCGTTAATTTCTAGTACTAAGCGGGAGTGAGTGGATAGATCTATCGAGGGTGACGCCTCCATTCGTGTTTGGGTTGCTTCATAAGGAAAACGAATGCATTTCATGTCTTAACGAATTGAGTGTCTGGTAAACACTCTGGTGGGGCATTACTAAGTCTAGCTTCGGGGTCATGAGCTTAAGAGACAATGTAGCTTTTTGACATTCTTGTCGGTTTACTTATTACTTGTGGCTTATGTACTTACGATTTACTTACGAACCTATGATTATTCACCAACTTTATGTTGACCGTTTTCGCAATGTATTTCTCAGGTAACTAAGGCATATTCTCATGGCATGCATGGAGTCGCTTTGTGTATCAAGGATGACGCGTCTCTTTTGAATTTCATGCACTTTTGAACTATCGTTTGATTGTACTAAATTATTTCCTTAAACCTTTTCCAACTTTTGGGACCTATGTTTTATAACTCTGAATATTTGAATGAATCAAACGATGTATTTTATAAACGACACTTTAGGTCGTTCAATATATCCTGGTTGTGTGCTATGATCCGTTACACCCTCAGGTATCCATTCCGCTGCCATTCAGGTATTTTGGGGGTGTGATAGATTGGTACCAGAGCTAAGGTTATAGCGAACTAGGATGTATCATGATAGGGTTCATGATGTATACGATCCCTAGACTATAACAACACCATCATAGCATATCATCATTTCATCATAAGTGCATATTTACTTATTTTTAGGTAATGCCATTGTACGAGTTATTTATTTTTTTTATTTCACCTTGATTATCACAGAGATATGTCTTCGAATCTCAACACTGTCATACTTTACACTATATCAGACTCTGATGATGAGGGCTCTGTGTCCTCCACTGCTGTTTCACCACTTGTTTCTCCTACACCTGAGTTACCACTTTTGGCGTCAGATGATGATACCGAACCTTTCGAGGAGGAGGAGACGGCTCCTACTTCTCATGTCCATCCTATTGTACCACTTGATGTCACCCATGTACCCACTGACATACCATCATCTCCTACTACTACTATCCATTCAGAGCCGAGACTTATGTTTCCTAGGGATAAGACTATCCAGGTTGCTAGGAAGAGGGTTCGTTATGCTACATCTACTTATAGGAGTCTTCCTAGTCCTACTGTGCCTACACCACCACCACCAGCCATACCCACTACTACTACTTTATCTACCTCACTCTTGCCGCTCAGGAAGCGTGCGAGGCTTACCACTCCAGATTCACCCACTACCGAGACTGCTGACCTTTCACCACCACCAGTATACCACATAGGTGAGAGTTCGAGAGCGGATGCAGCTAGGGATCCTACAGCCGTTACACTAGAGGATCAGTTTGATGCTCAGCAGGAGCAAGTCGATAGTTTGGGGTATAGAGTTGATGAGATTATTACCACTCGACTTGAGGCTGTCGAGGAGCAGGTTGAGGATTTGATTCAGGGCAGAGTTAGTATTGATATGTCTTACCATGAACTCGAGGCACGACAGTTGAGTCACCAGGAGCAGATTGAGCTACTTAGGGATGAGTTACCTGAGATTCGAGATAGAGCTCAGGCGACACAGGAGACCCAGTGGGAGCAGGTAGATCAGTTGGCATTGCTTCGAGAGAGGTTAGTTGTGTTGGAGCGCCGAGATGCTTCTTTTCAGTTACGAGTTGAGCATCTTGAGGAGATCGTGGTTGCGATGGATCGTGAGATTCGCCGCTTGAGGGGAGAGCCTGGACCATCTAGAGCACCTGGAGAAGCCTAGACGTAGACTGGTATTATATTAGCTTTTATTATTTTCCTAGTCCCGGGATGTGGGACATAGTTCAAGAACTTGTAGTCTTTTGGTTGTTGTACAAACAAATATATCAAGTGCGACTCTACTATGTTGGAAATGTTGTGCTATATATTATATCGGTCCATGTAGGCCGAAATTTTCATGTATTATATTCATGTGTTGTGATTATATTTATGATGTTTCGTGGTTGCTCTTTATTATTATCGCATTATACAGGTTGTGGTTGTATATATACGTGTCGTGGTTGTTGTGGTTGTATATATACGTGTCGTGGTTGTATATATATACTTGTCGTGGTGATGTCTAGACAGATTGTGGTTGTATTCGTACATGTCGTGGTTGTATTTATGCTTGTTGTGGTTGTATATATTTATACATGTTGTGGGTGTATATCTTTGGTTCGATGACTATTTCTATTATGATTTTTCTCATGGTTATTTCCATTGTGATTTATCAGAAATATGGCACCAAGGAAGAGTAAGACTGCACCAGAAACACCCGCTATGACACAAGCCGCTATCCGCAAGTTGGTCAGGGATAGTATTGCCGAAGCTCTGGAGATTGAGAGAGCTGAGGTTGCTGCTAGGGCTGCTGAGACTGCTTCTAATACAGGAACAGTTGAACCAACTGCTACTAGGCGTGAATGTACATGGAAAGATTTCAAGATTAGTGATCCTATCAAGTTTAAGGGCACTGAAGGAGCGGTTGCTTTGATCCGCTGGTTTGAAAAGACTGAGAATGTATTTCTCATGTGCGGATGCCCGGACGTTAGCAAGGTAAAATTTGCTACAAGTATGCTTCTTGATGAAGCTATGTCTTGGTGGAATTCGTATGCTCAGCCGATTGGTATGGAGAATGCTTACAAGCTAACTTGGGAGGAATTCAAGAAACTGATGTCTAAGAAGTTTTGCCCTCGTACCGAGGTGCAAAAGTTGGAAACAGAATTTTATGAGCTTGTGACTAAAGGTGATGACATTGAGACTTATTTCAGGAGGTTTCAGGAGTTGGCTGCACTATGTCCAACTATGGTTCCCGACGATGAGAAAAAGATGGAAAACTTTGTTGGTGGATTGCCTGAAAGTGTTCGAGGAGATGTGATTTCTTTTGATCCTCAATCAATGGAAGAGGCTATTCATATAACTCAGAAACTCATGGTCCAAGTGGTAAAAGGAAAATCTGCTGTCAACAACAACTACCATTCAAACAACACCAACTACAATAACACTCGAAACAACAACAACTATAACAACAATCGGAACCGCAACTATCCCAATAACCGAAACAACAATCCAAACAATAACAACAACAACAAGAGAAGGTTTGACTACAACCAAGGTGGAAACGCTGTTCAGCCGCCACCTAAGAGGCAAGAAGTGGCAAAGGCTTATGCTGCAGGACCGACTGAAAGGAAAGGATATGAGGGTAATTTACCTAAGTGTGAAAAGTGTCAGAAGCATCATAACCCTGGACGTTGCCCAAATACATGTGGTAACTGCAAGAAGGTTGGTCATCACATCAAAGATTGCAAGAGTCCAAACTTTGGTGGCAATCAGAAACCACCGGTAACATGTTTTGGCTGTGGAGAAATTGGACACTTTAGGGGTGAGTGCCCACAAAAGAAGAATCAAGGAACTGGAAATCAAAATGGAATGGCTCGAGGAAGAGCTTATGTTATGGGAGGAGACGATGTCAAAGAAGACCCGAATGTTGTTGCGGGTACGTTCCTCGTTAATAATCGTTATGCATCCATTTTATTTGATTCAGGAGCGGATAGAAGTTTTGTTTCTATTGCATTTGCACCTTTACTTAACATAGAACCAACCCCATTAGACATTTCCTATATCGTTGAATTAGCCGATGGGTCTTTAGTTAACACCAACACCATTGTTCGTGGTTGCACTATAAATTTCCTAAACCATCCATTCAATATAGACCTTATGCCCGTAGAACTTGGAAGTTTCGACGTTGTTATCGGAATGGATTGGTTATCTCGGCATCGAGCAAGGATTATTTGTGATGAGAAAGTTGTTCACCTTCCTTATAACGGTGAAACCTTGGTCGTTCGTGGAGAGCGAAGTGGAACTAGACTCAGTATTATATCGTGCATTAAAACCGAGAAGTACATAAAGAAGGGTTGTTATGCATTCTTGGCTCACATCACGGAGAAGAAGTCGGATGAGAAACGACTTGAAGATGTGCCAATTGTTAAGGAATTTCAAGAGGTTTTTCCGGAAGAATTGCCAGGACTTCCGCCTACACGCCAAGTTGAATTTCAAATCGAATTAGTGCCAGGAGCTGCACCAATTGCAAGAGCACCGTATAGACTTGCACCTTCGGAAATGCAAGAATTGTCGAATCAACTACAAGAACTCTTGGACAAAGGATTCATTAGACCGAGTTCATCGCCTTGGGGAGCGCCGGTTTTGTTTGTGAAGAAGAAGGACGGAACTTTCAGAATGTGCATCGACTATCGTGAGCTGAACAAGTTAACGGTGAAGAACCGTTATCCACTCCCCAGAATTGACGACTTGTTCGACCAGTTACAAGGTTCTAGTTTTTATTCCAAGATTGATTTAAGATCCGGTTACCATCAACTTAAAGTTCGGGAAGAGGATATCCCGAAGACGGCATTTAGAACACGCTATGGTCATTATGAATTTCAAGTGATGCCTTTTGGATTAACCAACGCACCTGCGGTATTTATGGATCTCATGAATAGGGTGTGCAAACCGTATCTTGATAAGTTTGTGATCGTATTCATTGACGATATCTTGATTTATTCCAAGAGTAAGGAAGATCACGAAGAACACCTCAGAACAATCCTGGAACTACTCAGGAAGGAGCAATTGTATGCCAAATTTTCTAAGTGTGATTTTTGGATACGAAGAGTTCAATTTCTTGGCCATGTTATTGATAGCCAAGGTTTACAAGTCGACCCAGCAAAGATCGAGGCAGTTAAGGATTGGGCTACGCTCAAGTCTCCTACGGAAATTCGTCAATTCCTAGGACTTGCCGGATATTACAGAAGGTTTATTGAAGGGTTTTCTAAGATAGCGAAGTCGTTGACGAAACTGACACAAAAGAATGAAAAGTACGAGTGGGGAGAAAAACAAGAGTCCGCATTTCAATTATTGAAACAAAAGCTTTGTAGCGCACCGATTTTGTCACTACCTGAAGGTATTGAGAACTTTGTGGTATATTGCGATGCTTCGCATCAAGGACTTGGAGCTGTGCTAATGCAAAACGAGAAGGTGATAGCTTATGCATCTAGACAGCTTAAGATACACGAGAAGAATTACACTACGCACGACTTGGAGTTGGGTGCGGTAGTTTTTGCACTCAAGATTTGGAGACACTACCTATATGGTACCAAGTGCGTAATTTTTACCGACCACAAGAGCTTACAGCATATACTCGATCAGAAGGAACTTAATATGAGACAACGTCGTTGGCTAGAATTGTTGAGTGATTACGATTGTGAAATCCGATATCACCCAGGAAAAGCAAATGTTGTAGCAGATGCACTTAGCCGAAAAGAACGACTCAAACCTTTGAGAGTTAGGTCATTGGGAATGACTATCATTTCGCCATTACCATCGAAGATTCTAGAAGCTCAGATTGAGGCTCTCAAAGAAGAAAATCGACCACATGAGGAACTTTATGGTATGCCAGAAAGCGAAAATGGCTTTGTAAAGAGATCAGACGGAGTGTTATGCTTCAAGGACCGAAGTTGGATACCACTCTATGGTGGAGTGCGAGAATTGATTATGCATGAATCACACAAGTCGAAGTACTCTATTCATCCAGGTTCTGATAAGATGTATCAGGATCTCAAAAAGCTTTATTGGTGGCCGAACATGAAAGCAGAGATAGCTACGTATGTCAGCAAATGTCTTACTTGTGCTAAAGTGAAAGCCGAGTACCAGAAACCGTCAGGGTTACTTCAACAACCAGAAATTCCACAATGGAAGTGGGAACGTATTGCTATGGACTTTGTGACTAAACTTCCTAAGACGTCAGGAGGTTTCGATGCTATTTGGGTAATTGTCGATCGTCTTACCAAATCAGCTCATTTCATACCCATTAGAGAGACTTATTCAATGGAACAACTTGCTAGACTTTATGTCAAGGAAATAGTCTCAAGACACGGTGCACCAGTTTTCATCATTTCCGACAGAGATAGTCGTTTTACTTCAAATTTTTGGCGATCACTACAAGATTCCTTTGGATCTAAGTTAGACATGAGCACTGCTTACCATCCTCAGACCGATGGTCAGAGCGAGAGAACTATTCAAACACTTGAAGACATGCTTAGAGCATGTGTGATTGACTTTGGAAATGGTTGGGCTAACCATTTTCCGTTAATCGAGTTTTCCTATAACAACAGTTACCATTCGAGCATTAAGGCTGCACCATTCGAGGCACTTTATGGTCGTAAGTGTCGATCTCCAGTTTGTTGGGCCGAAGTCGGTGAAGTACAATGTACTGGCCCAGAAATGGTACAAGAAACAACAGAAAAGATAATTCAGATTCGAGAGAGACTCGAAACTGCTAGAAGTCGACAGAAAAGCTACGCAGATGTTCGACGCAAACCATTAGAATTTCAGGTCGGAGACAAAGTCATGTTGAAAGTCTCGCCTTGGAAGGGCGTGATACGATTTGGAAAACGCGGGAAATTGAACCCGAGATACATTGGACCATTCAAGATCCTGGAGAGGATTGGTCTGGTTGCTTACAAACTTGAACTTCCATCAGAACTTAGCAACGTACATAACACGTTTCATGTTTCGAACCTCAAGAAATGTCTTTTGGACGAGTCTGCCATTATACCATTAGAAGAAATACAACTCGATGACAAGCTTAACTTTGTGGAAGAACCAGTTGAAATAATGGATCGCGAGATAAAACAGTTGAAACAAAGTCAAATTCCGATCGTGAAGGTTCGCTGGAATTCTCGAAGGGGACCCGAGTTTACTTGGGAACGAGAAGACCAAATGCGACGCAAGTATCCACAACTTTTCACCGAGCCTATTACCGAGACCAACACTAACTGAATTCAGGGACTGAATTCCTTTTTGGATGGGCGACTGTCACAACCCACAATTTCAGGTCATTTTTCCAAACTTCGACATTCTACTATTCACAAATTACTATTCATCGATCACTATTCATCGTTGTACTATTCATCGTTTTTGAGGTCAATTTGACATTTCGAGACTCATTCAGAAATTTTACTATTCACTTGACACTATTCATTTCCGAGAGAAAATCACTATTCACGTGCATTACTCATGTCATCGTAAATTTAGTTTACGAGTGTTCAAATTCGCGTAACCGTATTGGTTCAGGAGCGAATTCATGCATTACTATCAGGGACATTTCATACGGACTAGAAATAGTCTGCATATCATTATTAGGGCACTTGCATACTATTCCACTCGTAGGGTATTCAAATTATATTTTTAATATAATTAACGAATTACGAATGTTTATTTTAAATAAACACTAATACGCGAACTATAAATGTGACTAACACGTCCAACACTCCCGATTATGATCCCAATATATTTTTATATTTATTTTTATAATATAAAAATTATAATATTAATTTACCCGGTATTTTGGATATTTATTTTAATTATTAACTTAAGTTTACTAAAACTTCGACGGTTTTCGTAGAAATTAAACTATAATTATCTAAACACCCAATAATTTTACCCAACCTATTTTTATAATTTTTATAACTTTATTATGACCCGGTTAACTCCGTTGAAATTTATTTTTAGTTAACCCGGTACCCGGTACAATTTAAAACTACAAAACAACACAATAATACACAAGTTACAAAAATCTTACATACATCCCCCCCCCCTTGCCAATCAACTTACAAGATTCACTAACTCACTCTTTTTCATTAATGCTTATACTAACTATATAAAATAATAATAATACAAATAATACTTATAAACCTTACTAGTTTTCTTATCTCATTTTCACAACTAGCAAAACTTTTCTTTCTCTCTTTTGCTCTCTTGATCCCACGGCCACAAGGAAGAAGGAAGGCAAGACCAAAGTTTTTCAAAGATCTAAGTTTAATCTTGTTAATATAGTATCCTTGTTAGAGTTTTGAGATAAAAACTCAAGGATTGTTAGGTTTTTATCATCTAATCACACCACATCTCAAAGTAAGTTTACAAAACTCATTTCATAATTTTTACAAAGTTATTACTATGTTTATATAATTTTCTTGCAAGATCTCATACATGCATTAACTTATACCACTCCATTTTGTATATATTAAACTTTTAAGCCCTAGAAGTGATTTTTTGGTTAGATCCTTGTTAGATCTACTTGGTTTTGATGATTAGGAACCCATGACACCCTAAGAAGGTGTATGGTAGGATTAGATTAGTTTTGTGGTGATTGAAAGTGGTTTGAATGAAGATGGAACTAGATTAGAACCCTAGAAATGGTTTTTGAAACATTTGAAATACCTACTGTCCCTATTTTCATTTCGTGGGAAAATCAGTGGTTGATGGCTAATTTTTGACCAAAGATTTAGAAAATACTTTTAAAAACGAAACTTTAGGCGAAAGAACGGATTAAAACGAGCTTATAACGAAGGAGATATGATTTTTGCAAATTTAACGACGAAAACTATTTTTGTAAAAACTGCTTGCTGTTTGGCAGATTTCAATGGGTAAAAAGAGGCATTAAACATAACCTAGAGGAGCCGAGTTATCAAAAATATACTAGTATATACAAAAACGAATCCGTGGACATAAAGAACAAGGAAAACGAGCCTAAAACGACCGAGTTATACCCGTTTTAACATCGTCAAAACTATATATATATATATATATATATATATATATATATATATATATATATATATATATATATATATAGTCACAAATAAAAATAATAACGTACGTACTAAATGGTATATTTTCTAGAAACGTTACTAAGGACTATATTCTTAACAAATGAATACGTATGACCCAAGGGTATATTTATACGACTTAACGACGTTATTTTAAGGTTTTCAATACGAGGATTATAACGCTAACTTTTTCGTACGAGTTAATATGACAAGTTATATACTTCTCTAAATGGACTTATTTTTCCTAAGTATGGGAACTATTTTACTATGACGATAACTAGTATTTCCAAATTACGAGTGGTATGAGTATCATGTGCATGTGCATTCATTTCATTACGGCTTGATCTAAGTTAGATCACGATTATTCATTTAGGTTGCGGCTAGTACTCGCGCCTCATTGTCCCGACTACTTTTACCTCATTGCACCATCTTTGTACCATCACTTCGAGGTGAGTTTTCATAGCCCCGTTTTAATTACTTATTTGATTTTAAATCCCACGGGGGAGAATACATTGCACAATTATTTTTGTACATGCCCAAGTATTACAAATTCCATACATTGCTTAAGTTGCCTTATTACCACGTCTTGACAAGTCCCCTTTTATTATCATGGACCGTTAATTTCTAGTACTAAGCGGGAGTGAGTGGATAGATCTATCGAGGGTGACGCCTCCATTCGTGTTTGGGTTGCTCCATAAGGAAAACGAATGCATTTCATGTCTTAACGAATTGAGTGTCTGGTAAACACTCTGGTGGGGCATTACTAAGTCTAGCTTCGGGGTCATGAGCTTAAGAGACAATGTAGCTTTTTGACATTCTTGTCGGTTTACTTATTACTTGTGGCTTATGTACTTACGATTTACTTACAAACCTATGATTATTCACCAACTTTATGTTGACCGTTTTCGCAATGTATTTCTCAGGTAACTAAGGCATATTCTCATGGCATGCATGGAGTCACTTTGTGTATCAAGGATGACGCGTCTCTTTTGAATTTCATGCACTTTTGAACTATCGTTTGATTGTACTAAATTATTTCCTTAAACCTTTTCCAACTTTTGGGACCTATGTTTTATAACTCTGAATATTTGAATGAATCAAACGATGTATTTTATAAACGACACTTTAGGTCGTTCAATATATCCTGGTTGTGTGCTATGATCCGTTACACCCTCAGGTATTCCATTCTGCTGCCATTCAGGTATTTTGGGGGTGTGACAGCTAGACTCAAGGTCATGGGTTACTACGTGATTCGGGTGAGTTCCTCATTGAGGACATTTTTGGGATCAAACTTAGGTTTCAACTTCCTATCGGTCTCCTTAGTGTGGTATGACCTTTCAAACTTTTCTCCATCCGGATCATACAAAGTCATCCTCATATGCCATGTTCCATCACCTTCTTTAGGTGGCTTGTCCCACCTCCATTTACACTTGTCTCCCTCTCTTTTCCACTTATTCATCTCTATATTAATAGGCATTACGCTCAAGAATTCAATCATCTTCCTAAAGACTAAGGGGTCCTCAAAGGGGTCTAGCTCTTCATCTCTAGCTATGAGTTGTTCTACCGAATGTGTCTTTTCTACGAAATCTTTCTCTAGATAAAATGGGCATTGAGGTCCTATGAAGTTCCTTTCTATCCAAGGTCCGTATCTAGATGGTCTCCTATTCATCTCTACCCAATGCGGTGTCGGTTCATCATCACAATCATAACTATGCTTCTTTACATCATATACCGACCAAGTATCTCCTTCACCTACCGCTATCTTAGACTCCTTACAATCTATCATGGCGATAGCGGTTGCTAAAAATCCTCTTCCTACCAATAATGGGCATGTAGTGTCACTAACCATGTCTAGGACGTGGAAATCCGCTAATATAGTTAACTTTCCTACGTGAACAACTACATCCTTAATCATTCCAACCTGGTGGGCAATACTCCCATCCGCTAGCCCTATCAATACCTCCGTTTCCTCTAACTTTCCTAGCTTAAGAGCGGTGAATAAGGATAAGGGAATCAAGTTGAGGCTTGACCCTAAATCAGCTAGTGTGTCAAAAGCTTCGGTTCTTCCTATCTTACAAGGCAAAACAAATATACCCGGATCATCAAGTTTTTTAGGCAACTTGTTTTGAACGAAGGCGGTCCCATTTTTACCTAGTTTGAACTTCTCATATTTTTCTAGGAGGGCACTATAGTAAGGAGCACGCGCTAAGACATCAATGACGGGGCGTTCAAGGTGAAGTTCCTTGAATTCACCGTCAAGGTCTTGCGTAGGAGGTGTTTCAACTATACTTTTGACCGGTTCTATATTGGGTGTCTTGTTTGATTGGTCCTTTGGTAGAACTTGGTTTTGTTTGAAACACGTGCTCGTTGATTTGACCGAGTAGTATTGTGGACATGAAGTGGGTGACGAAACTGAAGATATGGAATTAACGTTTAGTTTCGGATGCTTGATTGTGTCGCTTGGGAGTGCTCCCATTTCTCGGTCATTGAGAACTTTCAACAATGCGTCAATTCTAGTGGTCATCTCGCTTTGCTTGTGTTTGACATCGGCTTCAAACTTAGATATGCGAGCTTCTTGAGATGCCATAAACTTTGACATCAACCCTTCAAGATTGTTGGTACTACCATAGTTGTTAGAAGGATTGTTGTTGAAAGTACGGTTGGATGGTGGACCGGTTGGTTGGTAACGGTTAGGCGGATTGGAGGAATTGGGTTGATCTTGCTTCCACCTAAGGTTTGGGTGATTTTTCCATGAGGGGTTGTATGAATCACCGTTAGTGTTTGGCTCGGGCTTGAAAGTGTACCACACAATCATGAGTGTCGTGGGGACCACTACATAATTCGCATGAAGAAGTGATTTTGTTCACTTGGCTTGAAGGCTTAGGAGCATCGTAATATTTCATGAGAAACTTGACTTGGTCCTCAAGTTCCATGATCCTACGGTCGGGAGTGCTAGAATTGTTCGAAGGCAAAGATAGGGACTTTTTGGAGTAAGTCCTTGAAACGAGTCCATGCTTCATATAGAGTTTCACCTTGACGTTGTTGGAACATCAAGATATCATTTCTAAGCTTGGTAGTTCTCCCCGGTGGGAAAAATTGAGCAAGGAAACGAGTGGTGAGATCATCCCATGTGGTGATGGATCCCGCGGGTAAACGCTCAAGCCATTGACTAGCTTGATCCCGTAGAGAGAATTGAAATAGGCGTAAACGGGTAGTCACTCTAGTTGCAACATCTAGGTCTATGGAATCTACGATTTTGAGGAAGTCCTTAAGATGTTGGTTTGGATCTTCGGAACGAAGTCCATGGAATGCACATCCGCTTTGCACCGACCGGATGGTGTCGGATCGCAAGGGAGTCACATTGGCTCCGGTGAGCTCAATGGTGTTTCGGTAGCCTTGGTGGCTAGGTCGGGAATACACTCCTAAGGTTCGGGGCCTAAGGGGTTCTAGTGGTGGGTTTTGTTGTGGTGGGATGATGGGTTCAAAGATGTTACCACCTTCCATGATGTCGGATGGTAAAGAGTTACGAACAAAAGCACAAAGAAATAAGATAGACTAAAGAAGACCTAAAAATAAAAATAAAATCTTACTAGAAAGGAATCTAGCAAGTAGACCTAATAAAAAGAAATTCTAACCTAGACAATAACTATTCCCCGGCAGCGGCGCCAAAAACTTGATGCGTGGGAATCGCAACAGGCTTTACCTCTCGAGGGATCTCGAGAAGCTTACAACCCCCACCAGGCAGTGTACCTGATCGTTGTAGTATAGTATAGTGACAAGTACCAGGGGATTGATCGTTCAGCTTAGGAATAGTGTCTCTAGGATTAGAAAGCCTAAATACTAGTTCTAAAGGTGAGGGATGATTATTTTTGTATTTTTTATATTTTTATGAAAGCAAGTAAAATCTCGGGTTTTGGAAGAGTGGGCGGAATTAGTTGCTATTCAACTAACCCAATACTAAAATGCAATCAAAATAAAATAATAAAAATGAAAATAAACTAATTTATACTAAAGTTGTGAGCAGTAATTGGAGAAAATGTGTTTACTTAGATTTCACTACTCCCTAGATATCTTTTACACGTTAATTACTTGTTACAATTGCATGGATGACGGATCGTATTCCTTAATACCATTCATGGGGTGGCACACATAACTCGCCAATTCTATGAGCTCTTATCTCCTCCTACACCATGCCCAACACAACTATAGGGATTGTAAA
Organism: Artemisia argyi; assembly: GCA_030686995.1. Lineage (NCBI taxonomy): Eukaryota > Viridiplantae > Streptophyta > Magnoliopsida > Asterales > Asteraceae > Artemisia > Artemisia argyi. Next base: position 48,731,724 of record CM060689.1, read on the forward strand.
CAGTGGCTCATGCATTAAATACAACCAATAAAGACCTAGTGCGCCTCGGTTCATGTTTTTTAAGACGTTCAAGCATGTTACCATTTGGAGATCTGCCAGTTTTCTTAAGCCTAACATATAAATCATTCATCCAAGACAAGAATAAACAAGTAATCAACACATAATCAATATCTAGGTTTCATTAGATCTAAGCAAACACAAAAGAGATCTAGCCTAGCATGATAGGATTAAGACAAGAACAAGATATAGACAACCAACACATAGACATATTGATTGAATTAGAAGAACACTTATCTTGATTAATCATGCAAGGTATCAAGGGGTTAGAACCCTTGAAAAACCTGTAAAGTTACACCAAAATCGTATTTAGGGTTTCTCCCAAAACTTCTCTCTATAAATGTGAAAAACTAGAAAACTATATATAGGAAAATAGGGATGACGGCGTCAAGAACAAAGGTGTGACGCCGTCATCTCGCCGCCAAATACTTCCTCGGACGGCCTTGATCTACTTCTGACGCCGTCAAGGCCTAGGCCGTCACACAAATTACTCTTGACGCCCTGTGTGTGACGCCGTCATCAACTACGGATTTTAATTCTTGGGGTTTGACGCCGTCAGGAAAACTCTTGACGCCTTCATGAACTCTCGGATTTTATTATTGAGGTTTGACGCCGTCAGGAAATTACTCTTGACGCCGTCACCTACTGTTCCCAGCATGGAAAATTGAGACTTTGCCGTTTTCTTCACTTTTATGCTCCAAAAACGTCCAAAATGGCTTCTTTTCCAGAATTCACTCTCTAAGTACCTAAATTCACAAAAGGAACGATTTAGGGCAATATTTGATCAAATAAGTTCGGATTCGGGCTTAAATGACCCCCTAAAAGTGGTTCATTTTTCGCCTTATCACTGCTCATCAACAAGATAAGGTACAACTCTCATCTCTAGAGAGTCAGGTTAAGGAGTACAGTGAGGAAGGAGTACAGCAGAAACTTAAGTTTGAAGACAAGGTAAAGGCATGTCGGGTGCAATCAAGTGATGGTATGGTGGATTCGGGTAAAACGTCAGATGTTGAGTCAATGGTTACCGAAGGCAGAGGATTAGAGACTACTAAGCTTGACATCACCAACAATTCAATGACTCCTGTTACACATGACGTGGAAGCACATATCAGACCGGCAAATGAACAGGTGTCATGTGCTAAGGTACTCGAACTGTATGACATGGTTGATGAACAAAAGATTCCTAACAAAGTTCAAACGACAAACGATGTCGATTCAGATGTTGTGGACATGGGAAATAGCAATGTTGACCCATATGAACAACATGTGAAACACAATGAAGTGTCTGTTGAACCTTGTTGTGCATCTTCTGTTCTAAATGATGATTCTTTGTTGTATGAGAACACTGCCTTTATCCCTGATGACTCTTTGACCACTAGACTTAATATCCTTAAGGATCAGGTGGCAATGTACGAACAACGTGCTAGATTTGAACTCACTGAACGTGAGCAGAACATGGAATGGCAAATTCGTGCTTACATATCTGGAAATAATCTTAAGCGAGAAACATTAAAAAAGGAGTTACAATCTTTGCAAAAACAACTGGATCAAACTGTTAAACAAAAACAAGAGATTCAAAAGAGCTTAACCACACTCAAACACGATTTCAAAGATAAAGAAACAAAACTTCTAAATGATTTCTCAAATCTCAAAGTGTTGAAAAATAAATTGGAAGATAAGTTGTACACGCAAGGCCAAACCATTCAATCTGCTCAAATGATGCATAATCATAGGAAATTAAGTGACAAATTTAGTGAAAAGGATGTGTCTAAACCTAAAGCAAATTTCCTTAGAAATCGTATAGGTGCGCAACCTGCACTATATGATGCAAACACTATGCTTGAGCCTAACCATGCCCCTCCTGATGTGAGATCCTATGACGAGATTGATGAGGCAGAGGATAGAACTAGGGAAAAACTTGCTGAGCGATTAAAGGATCCCCTGTGCATAGCTAAAAATATTGTGTTTCACTATGATTATGCTAATGACAATCATTCAGCCATTTTTGTTCCTCAAAAGAAAATCCTCCCTGACAAAGTTTTTTGGAATATTGACATAGAGAAAATGAAAGCTGAAAGAATTGTGGGTAACACACGTACTATCTTTAGGATTGCTGACCCAACTATTTATCCTCTGAATACACCCAGGCACCTTGTACCATTTACTCTTCCCACACAGTGTAATACTCTAATTGGGTTATATGTTCTAGGTCAATTATTTAAGGACTTTGAGAAAACATGTAAACAAAGAATTACACCAACGGGGATTACAGAAGGGGAAAGGGTTTTGAGCAAACTAAACAGTGTTACCTAACTGAAGTCATGCCATTTTTCGATCTTCTCAAAGAACATTTTGAGGGCCTTAAAAATACCATTAATGATGATGTGACTCAAATGAACAAGGTTTTTAAAGATGTGGAGAGTGAGGGCAAACAATTGGCTATTGATCTCAAATACAGTGAAATTGACAGGAAAAATGTTCTCATTATGAATGAAAACTTGATTGCTCATTGCATTGCACAAGATGTATTCTACACTGTCACCGACTCTGCATTATCTGCTCGTCAATTTCATGAGATGTCGGTTACATTGAATGTTTTCCAAAATCGTGTTGTTGATCTTGAGGGGGAGAATTTCAAATTACATCAAAAAATTCAAAACGAAGACCATGATAACATGGTCAGGCATTTCTCAAAACTAGAAGTTGATAATCTTAACTTACAGTTAAAGTATCAACATCTAGAAGAAAGAACCAAAATTTCAAATGCCAAGACATCTTCGGATGCTCCTGAAATTGATACATGTTTTGAATTAGCCAAACGGGATGAAAAAATTCAAGCTCACACGAACAAGATTCGAAAGTTGAGGGCACAAATTGCCCAATTGAAGTCAAACAACAGTGATGTAATTGGCACCCAAAAACCACTGTCTGTAGATTCTCAGAATTTTCAATTTCAAGATACCATCAACAAATTGCAACATGAAAATGATTGGTTTCGTGCTAAAAATTCGAAAGTTAATCAACATTACAAAGAGTTATATGATTCAATTAAGATCACACGCGATATAAACAATGAAAAGATAACTTCTTTGCTTAAAGAGATTGAGAATCTAAAGACTCAGGTGAAAGGGAAAATGCCAATCATCACTTGTGATAATGTTGTTCAAAAGGTTTCTGCTTGTAAGAAGTACGTAATTGATGCTGTGAATATTCCTCTTCCCCTTAGGAATAATAAGTTAGTTCATAGAGACTATCTTAAACATCTTAAGGAGTGCCTTGACTTGCTTCGTGAAACCATTGAAGAGAATAGGATAGCAAAACCATTTGATGATGCTATTCTGGTGCCTGCTTTCTCACCAATAGATCTCAGGAACTCTTAGAATATGCTATTGGTACATGTCCTAAGACTGATAACATGCGAGATAGGTCTACTGCATCATCATCTATGACTAAGAACAAGCATGTTACCTTTGTGGTACCCTTGGAAACTTCAGATCCCAACACATCAAAACATGTTCAGCAACCGGAAGTGAAGAAGACTAAAATTCCCATTAGTCCGTCTACAGAAGTAAATAGTGACACTAAAGCTAGAGAATATAAACCAAGGAGAAATAGATGGAATTATAGGACTTCACATGCTAAAAGTGTTCCTAAAAAGAAAGTAGACGACCACATGAGGAACATTAAGTCCAACTTGAGCAAAATGAGTCATAATTCAAAACCTAATTCACGTTGCAAAACATGTAATGAATGCATAATTTTGAGTAATCATGATAAATGTGTTGAGAAATTTCTGAACTCGTTTTACAAAACCCCAGTTAAGAAAGTTTGGAGAGCTAAACAAAGTAAGCAAATTTGGAAAGCAACAGGTAAACTGTTTGCCAATGTTGGTTATCAATGGAAGCCCACAGGAAGGAAATTCACTTTAGGAGAACAGTGCCCTTTAACTAGGATAACTAACTCTAAAGTAGTGCCTATTAAGGAATGGAAGCCAACTGGTAGAACCTTCCCTTTGGAGACCCAATGTCCTCTAACTAGGCCCATTGCATCTACTAGTGAAATTTCCATCATTGAAACGAATGGACCTAAGGTCTTAGGGGCTCCAGAACTTGTTTGCACTAACCAACTGGAACCCAACTCAAATTGGGGATCCGACACTCCAAATTTTCTGCTCCCGACTGTTTCTAAATGCAGGTCGTACATTTCGTCCTTTGATATTTGGACTCAGGCTGCTCTAAACCTATGATTGGGGATCGCTCAGGGCTCGAGAATTTCGTGAATAAGTTTATCGGGATAGTTAGATTCGGGAACTACCATTTTGGGGTAATTATAGGTTATGGAGATTATGTCTCTGGTGACAGCTAATTTCCTGGGTAGACTACATGGAAGGACTTGGGCATAATCAGTTCTCTGTTGGTCAATATCTTGATTCCGATCATGAAGATTGCCTTTAGAAATTACACATGCTTCGTCTGAGAATTGGATGGTATTGATCTTCTTAAAGACAGTCATGGCATAAATCTATACACCTTTTCCTATCGAAGACATGATGCGGTCCTCTCCTATTTGCCCTCTCACAAAGGCCTCAAAGAAGAAATCGTGGCTATGGCAACAAAGTTTTAATCACTTGAACTTTGGTACCATCAATGATCTTGCTCTCAATGATCTTGTATGAGGTCTACCTAGTTTAAAGTTCGAAAAAGAACATCTTCGTTCGGCTTGTCAATTGGGCAATAGAAAGAAGCATACTCACTAATCCAAAACTGTCAATTCCATCATGGTGGTTCTTCACACCCTTCACATGGATCTATGTGAACCAATGAAAATGCAAAGTCTTCGACTATTCTCGGTTTACATGGGTAAGGTTTTTAAGAACCAAGGACGTGACTCCAAAGGTTATCATAAAACTCATCAAACAGATGCTAGCAAGACTCAACAAAACCGACAGAATCATCCAGTCAAATGATGGAACGGAGTTTATCATCAAACAACTCGTTCCATTTTATGAAAGTATTGGCATCACCCATCTGTAAAGTATCCCATGCACTCCTCAGTAGAATGGAATTGTTGAAAGACGAAACTGTTCTCTTGTAGAAGTTGCACGAACCATGCTAATATTCTCCAAGGCACCGATGTTTCTATGGGCGAAAGCAATTGCTACAGCTTGTTACACCCAAAACCAATACTTGATCCGTAATCTTCACAACAAAACTCCACATGAGCTGATTCATGGCAAGAACCGGATCTCTCTATTCTATTTGAGTTTGGTGCTTTATGCTACCCTACGAATGATAGTCAAGATCTGGGAAAGGTAAAAGCTAAAGATGATATTGGATTCTTCGTTAGTTATGCTCCAGATAGTAATGGATACAGAATCTAAAGCAATTGAACCCGATAAATCCTGGAAACCATTCACGTCACATTCGTTGAGCTGACTGAGCATATGGCTCCTGTACACATCAGTGCAGGACCCACGTCTAAACTTTCGTCTCCTGAATCAATCAGTTCAGGTCTTGTACATAATCCCACTCCTGCATGTACCTTATGTATCACCTACAAATGAGCATTTGAAGATCTAGTTTGACCAAATGATTAATGAATACTTTGAGACACCTACTGATGATACACTGACACCACCAGCTGCCGCTGCTCCAGTTCTGTACAACTCAAATGGTCCATCAGTGTCTACTTGAATTGATCAAGATGCTCAATCTGTGTTGGGAATTCTGCTAAGAGAGAATTCTGCTAAAGAATCTGCTGATGGTTTCTACTGAAGACACAGATTCTACTTTTAGTTTAGTTTTTGCTGAAGTTTAGTTTCAGTATTAGTTGTTTCTGCGGATATAGTTTTTCTGTGTTTTATGTAATATAGTTAGGATATGCATGAGTTTATTTAGGAAATGATAATGCATATCTTTTAGAAGTTTTAGAATATACGTTTCTTGGAAAACGGTTTAGGCTTCCTTGTGTATAAAAGGAACACACGATTATGTATTGATTACGTTTTTGGTAAACACTTTGATATTTATAAAAGATCCATAGAGGATCAATTGTTCTTAGTATTAAAACTTGTGTTTGTTTTCGCTTTAAAATACAAGTTACAGAGATTGTCTATTAGTGTGTTAGTGATTACATTAACATAACTAACGACTCTAGAGTGCTCAGAAGATCTATCGAGGTCTAAGTTTCAACAAGTGGTATCAGAGCCTCGGGAGAGTCTCCGTGATACTAAGAAACACAAATCTTACACCATCACAATCTAAAACAATCAAGGAAGATGCCTGGATCAGATGATGAAGCTGATATAACCCATAACCAAAACACTACTTCTCTCCAACAACTCAACCTCTCCAACAGTGATGCTAAATTCCCATGCTTGAAGAATGCTGAAGACTATGACTTGTGGTCCATGAAGATGCAAAACTGGATCACAAACATTGACTGGAATCTTTGGGAAGTTATCCGTAAGGGGAACAGCCTGAAGAAACATGTTAAGGATGCTGATGGGATAGTTACAATTGTAGGTCCCAAAACTGCTGAAGAGGTTCTAGCCGTGCAAAGGCAGAATAAGGTAAGAACAATTCTGCTCCAAGCCATTCCAGATGACCACATGGGTGACTTCTACTTCATGGAGGATGCCAAGGACATTTGGATGGCAATCAAGGCTAGATTTGGTGGGAATGATGAATCAAGAAGGTTGAAGAGGTCAATGCTGAAGCAGCAGTTTCAAGAGTTTCAGATATCTGAGGAAGAAGGAATACACAAAGGTTATGACAGATTCCACCGGATCTTGAGCCAACTTAATCAGCTGAAGGCTAGACCAGATAATGAGGACTGCAATGCTAAGTTTCTGAGATCTTTGCCACCATCTTGGTTGCAAGTCAGCATTGCTCTCAAGACCAAGGGTGGATTGGACATGATCTCCTTTGATGACCTCTACAACAAGCTTAAATCACTTGAGCCTGATGTTAAAAGTCCCATTCGTCCATCCACTCACTCAGCCTTTGTTAGCACCACTACAAAACCTGTGCATCATGCCTCAAGTTCTTACACCTCAGGAGCATCTTCTCAAACCCAAACTAAATCAGCTCCTAAATCAAAATCCAGTAGTGTAATGGATGATATTGTTCATTCATTTGTGGCTGAATATGAACATCATCAGTTTCTTGCTTATGAGGATTTTGAACAGGTGGATCCATTGGAGATGGAGGAGATGCACTTGAAATGGCAGCTAGCAATGATTTCTATGAACATCGAAAGGTTTAGACTAAGTCTGGGAGAAAGTTTGGTTTTAATGGAAGAGATGCAGCAAAGTTTGACAGAAGGAAGGTTAAATGCTACACTTGTGGTCAACAGGGCCATTTTTCAAGAGAATGCAAGGAAAGAAAGTCTGGTGATGAAGTTAGATATGGCTCATATCTATTGGAATCAGGGACTTCTAAGGCTACACCTTCCAAAGCTTTAGTGACTCTGGATCACCAGATTGATTGGGCAGAACATGAACCTGCTGAAGAGGAAGCTTCTACTTCTGAACAAGTGAATTTGCTGGCATACTCACCTTCAGAGGATAAGAAGGAACAAGTTTCCTTGATGGGCATCTCTCAGGTATACAATTGTGTTTTTGGATGTAGTGTAAGATACAATGAACTCAAACAAGAATATGATGAATTGAAACCTAATTACAATGAGTGTTATATAGAAGTTGAGGCCTATAAAAAGGCTTTAAAAACTTTAGAAAAACAAAAGGTCTGGTTTCAAAAGAATCAAGTTAAATATGATGAAAAGATCAGAGTCTTAGAAAGTGACTTAGAATGTGCTAAGATAGATTTAAGACGTACTGAAAAAGAAAAATCTAATGTAGAAAAGGAAAAACAAGATTTACAAGTTAAGTTAGATAAAGAGGTAGCTGGTCGTTTAAAGTGGCAAGAAGGAGCATCTAATTTGAATAAATTAATTGATGGTCGCCAATCTGTTAGGTCTAGAAAAGCATTAGGATATGAGAAATATATAGATCCTGAAGAGTTAACTTATCCTGATATGTCTAGTGTTTTTGACCCTGGACCAGCCTTAACATATCAAACACCTGTAAAATTTGTTAAGGAAGGGGGAATGAATGCTGTCCCTGGACCTATAAGAGGGGAACATATGCCTATAGACCTGTCCATACCTATTGACTTTGATGGATCACACCATCTATATGGCAAAAAGTCAAGTGACTTGCCAGACCCTATTATTAAATCTACTGACTTTGTCTCTTGTTGTGACAGTGACAAGTCTTCTAATGAAGGGTCTACTCCTTATGCCAGTTGTGATTCAAGTGAGAAGTCAGACCTTCCTAAGACCACTCCCAAGACCACTTCCAAGACCATACACAAGACATCACCCAAGACTCCCCACAAGCCTGCTGGAGTTACTGCTGATTACAAGACAGTTTCTTCTGAAGACTTGTTTTCTAATTCTTTGCAAAACAATATTTCTAGTTCTGTTAAAAACAATTCTGTTAATCATTGTGGTTTGAATGCTTTTTCATGTTATGGAACTTCCTTCAGTTTGAATAAATCTTCTCAAAAGAAGAAATGTTTTGTGTGTGGAAGTAAATTTCATTTGATTAAGGATTGTACTTTTCATGAGGAAAGAATGGGTGTATGTTTTAGTCAAGGGAAACCTAGGCAAATGTGGAAGAATGGCAATGAAATACCTTCTTTAATTCCACATCAGTAGAAATCCAATTTTGCTAAAAAAACATTCTTCATGGAGCAGAACCAGTACTAGACCTTATGTTCGACCCACTAGTTCTTTCTTTTCTAATGGTTATTGGCCTAGTCACTTTGACTCAATGTATTATGGTGGAGGGTATTGGGATACTGCTGTGAAGCCCTCAGCAGGTTGTTCTTGGACAAAGAAGGGACCCAATTTACATTACAGGCCCAAGAACAATGGTGGATCTAAAACATCTACATGGCCTACCTCTAATGATCCACAAGGCAGGCTCAAGTCAGCAATGACTTGAGTCTCCAATGTGTACTAACTTTTGTATATTTTTGTTGTTGTTATAGGATCATCCTTTGAAAAGTACTGAAGTAGGTATAGTTGATAGTGGTTGTTCCAGAAGTATGTCAGGGAACAAGGACAAGATGCATGACTTTGTGACTATAGAAGGAGGAGGCAGTGTAACTTTTGGTGGTGGAGATGGAAAAATTACTGGGAAAGGAACTATTAAAACACCTTTGTTAGATTTTGAAAATGTTTATTATGTGAAGGAACTTGAGCACTTTAATCTGTTCTCTGTATCACAAATTTGTGACACTAAGAATAAGGTTTTCTTCTCTGAGGATGAATGTCTTGTGCTCTCCAAGGACTTCAAACTTCCAGAAGATACAACTGTTTTACTGAGAGTTCCTAGAACCTTTAACCTGTACACATTCAATCTGAATGATGTTAAACCTGAAGGAGATCTAACATGTTTGGTGGCCAAAGCTTCCTAGGATGAATCTACAAAGTGGCACAGGAGAATGGCTCATGTAAACTACAAGACTATCAACAAGTTGTCTAAACTTGGTCTTGTTCAGGGCCATCCTTCAAAACTCTTCACCAATGAACACAATTGTATTGCTTGCAACAAGGGAAAGCAACACAGAGCCTCTTACAAAGCCATAACAGCTGTGAGCACCATCTCAGAACCTCTTCAGTTGCTGCACATGGATCTCTTTGGTCCAACACCTATCAGAAGTATTGATCATAAATACTTTTGCCTGGTTATCACTGATGATTTTTGCTGGGGTATTATTCTTAAAAACTAAAGATGAAACAACTCCTATTTTGAAAGAATTCATCACTTTAATTGAAAACCAGCTAAATAAAAAGGTTAAAGGAATTAGGTGTGACAATGGGACAGAGTTCAAAAATGTTGTTTTCATAGAATTCTGTATGTCTAAGGGGATTAGAAGGGACTATAGTACTCCAAGAACCCCACAACAAAATGGGGTTGCTGAAAGGAAAAATAGGACCTTAATTGAGGCAGCAAGATCCATGCTTGCAGACTCTCAATTACCCACTATGTTTTGGACTGAAGCAGTAAGTACTGCTTGCTATGTCTTGAACAGGGTATCCATCACTAGACATCATGTCAAGACACCTTATGAACTTCTCACTGGGAAAGTTCCAGACATTCATTACCTTAAGCCTTTTGGTTGCAAAGTGACCATTTTGAATACTGCTGATATACTGGGTAAGTTTGATGGGAAAGCTGATGAAGGATACATTGTGGGTTATTCAGCTCATAGCAAGGCATATAGGGTTTATAATTTGAATGCCAAAAGGATAGATGAGACCCTTAACCTAAGATTTCTTGAAGATCAGCCTAATACTCAGGGACATGGCCATTCTTGGTATTTTGACCTAGATTATTTGACTGATTATTTGGGATACACAAGACATGTTTCTAATCCAAATGCAGGTACCAAAGATCTAATTACTAACCCTGCAGGTTCCATGGATGATGACTCAGAAAGTGACTCTGAGAAAGAGGAACAAACCATTGTTGTACCTTCTTTTCCACCTAACCATTTTGTAGGAAATCATTCTACTGCTGAACAAGATGATGAGTCACATTATGCAGAGGATCTTCCTAGACTTAAGAAGCAAGAACATGCTGCTACTCAGGAAGCTCAGAGACTCAGTGAAAAGGTTGCACAAGAGACTAATGCCATCCTTCAACAATCAGTACAAGCAGTAAGTGGAAACAAGGATGCTGCGGACAGTTCTACTGAAGGCACTCCTATTCCCACTAATGAGATCCAAGCTGCTGATACTCCTGCTGCACAATCTCCCATTTCTACTGAAGCTTCTACAGACTTTGAGAAGCCCTTTATAAGATTTCCAAGTCCTTCTGATCTTGGCAATTATCAGCCCAAGCCTGGTCTGTTTCAGTCAGCTTCTTATGATACTGAGTTTGGGCCTACTGTCAACAACCTTGATGCCACAATTGTTGTCAACCCTACAGCAACAAAGAGGATTCAAAATGCTCATCCCCTATCAGAGGTTATTGGAGATCCTCAAGCACCTGTTAGAACTAGAAGCACCGTAAAAAACACTAAATATGGTGAAGTTGCTTTCATCTCTTATGTCTACAATCAGAAGAGGGACAATCACACAGACTTCAAACATTGTCTGTTTGCATGCTTTCTTTCTCAGATAGAGCCAACTAGTGTTCCTCAAGCATTGGCTGATTCAAGTTGGCTTAAAGCAATGCAAGAAGAGATGCTGCAATTTAAGAATCAGTAGGTTTGGATATTGGTTCCTCTCCTTGATGGTAAATATGCCATTGGGACAAAATGGATTTTGAAGAATAAAAGAGATGCAAGGGGTATTGTGGTGAAAAACAAAGCAAGATTAGTGGCTCAAGGGTTTAGGCAAGAGGAAGGCATTGACTATGATGAGGTCTTTGCACCAGTGGCCAGAGTTGAAGCGATTAGGATATTTTTGGCCTATGCATCATATATGGGCTTTATGGTTTATCAGATGGATGTCAAAGGTGCTTTCTTGTATGGTAAAATTGAAGAGGAGGTTTATGTGACTCAACCTAAGGGATTTGAAGACCCTGATCATCCTGAGTATGTGTACATGGTTGTCAAATCTCTTTATGGACTTCATCAGGCTCCCAGAGCTTGGTATGCTAGACTTTCCACATTTTTGCTGAAGCATGGCTACAGAAGAGGTGCCATTGACAAGACTCTCTTCCTAAAGAAAGATTCCAGGGATATTATTCTTGTGCAGGTTTATGTGGATGATATTATCTTTGGTTCCACCAAAGAAGCATGGTGTAGAGAGTTTGAGGATTTGATGAAGGGAGAATTTCAAATGAGTGCCATGGGGGAGCTCACTTTCTTTTTGGGTTTACAGGTTCAGCAGAAACCTAATGGTATTTTTATTCATCAGGAGAAGTATGTAAAAGATATGTTGACAAAGTTTGATATGGAGAATGTCAGGACTGCCACTACTCCCTATGAAGCTCGCAAACCAAAGAACAATCTTGAACCTGATCTTCCTGTGAATGTTCATTTATACAGGTCAATGATTGGTTCTTTGATGTATTTGACTGCTTCAAGACCAAATATTACATTTGCTGTGAGTGCTTGTTCTAGGCACCAAGTCACTCCACTTACCTCTCACTTGAATGCTGTCAAAAAGATCTTTAAGTACCTGAAAGGCCAACCCAAATTAGGTCTTTGGTACCCAAAAGAATCTCCATTTCAGCTAGCTGCTTATAGTGACAGTGACTATGGTGGTGCCAATTTGGATAGGAGATCCACAACTGGAGGTTACCAATTCCTTGGAAGAAGACTGATTTCTTGGCAATGCAAGAAACAGACCATTGTTGCTACCTCTACTACTGAAGCAGAGTATGTTGCTGCTGCTAGTTATTGTGGACAGGTTCTATGGATTCAAAATCAATTGCTGGATTATGGGTATAATTTCATGAATACTACCATTTTCATTGACAATCAAAGTACCATTTGCATTGTTAAAAATCCAGTGTTTCATAATAGAACTAAACATATTGAAATCAGGTACCACTTTATCAGGGATGCTTATGAGAAACAGTTAATTAAAGTGGTAAAAATTCACACAGATGAAAATGTGGCAGATTTGTTAACCAAAGCATTTGATGGACCTAGGTTTCAATATTTGGTGGTCCATATTGGTATGCTTAACCCTTAACTGCAAAGTTTAAGGGGAGGCATAAGCCTCAGGGGAGGATTGTGATTGTAAACTTTGTATAATTTGTACAATTTGTATAAGTTTTTGTTCTTTAACACTAACCAACTAATGTGTTGTAAGTTTGCTTGGTCTGTTTGCTAGTTTGTGTCTGTTTTGTAGAATGCCATTGCAAGTTGTTGATGAGATGTGTTTCTTCTGAAGTTAAAATGAGGCTAAGATTGATTTCTACTGATTCATAATATAAAGAAATCAAAATTTAGCAATTGAGTTTTTCATTCGTTCTGAGAACATATTGCAGTTTACAAAAAAACTTCAAAAGAAATTACAAGATGCAATCCTCTACTAGTCTAAATCAGTCAAGCTACTATCATCTATTACAAAAGCTGGTGCATAACCAGTATGATGAAGAAGCTGAAGCTGAAGATGAAAATGGAAAAAGAAGAGGAGGAAGAATGATGAAAACGACGATGAAGATGCTCAAGAACCTCATCATCATCACACCATTTTCCCTTTCCCCTTACCCACGATATCTGTCCTCTTGCCATTTCCCTTGCTTCCAGGGTATGAAGAACCAGGTTCTGGAGCAGGAAGACCTAACACCACACCCCGTGATGTTAGAAGAGATGGATTTCTCTTCCTAGGCCTTGGTTGGGGTCTCTCTGGTGTGGAAGGAGGAGGAAATGAGGGGTCTTCGTCTTCATTCTCTGAAGAGTCTTCATCAGATGTGAAAATGAAGGGAGAGACATATTGCCTCTCAGCAGGAATGGGAGCATTACTTGCTTCTCCCTTCTCCAAGGCATTCCATCGCCTTTCCAACTCACGTGCATAATCAAAATCATCGATTTCTGAGGGATATGGTGGAAGATCATCGGATGAGGAGGAAGAGGAGGAGGATATGTCTATGATTTCAGGCTTGGAAGACATTATTTGAGGGAAAATTGAGGGAAAATAGAGATTAATTAGGAAATTAGGGTTTTGAGATGATTTGGGGTTAATTGATGTCTGAGAAGTGTAATTTGGGGGTTATTAAATAAGCAAAGTTTACGCGTTATGATAATTAATGCGAGTTGGGTGGTACAGTAAAAAAATCAAGATATTCACCGAAGATATTTTTACTCTTGCTTGATTTCTGCTGATATTGACCATTCATCAGCAGATTTGACCTTTATTTCTGCTGAAGGGTAATTTTGAATTTGGAAGATTTTAACTTACACGTCAGACTTGGTCAACAATTAGTTCCGATAATTTTGACCACGATTGGGGAACTTCCAAATATAACCTACCTTGCATATCTTTGCCTAAACTAAATTAGTCTCCCATTACTCCATTTAAACCCAAAATTCTTTGAGTAATTCATAACCGTCTCACGCAAATTCATTCAAATGGCACAACTTGAATTGAAGAGAGATCATAACAAGTATGCTATTCTGAAAAAGGCTAAGGGACATGAAGAATTTGATTTGATGGTGGAGTTTCTACTGTGATCAAAGATTCATTATGCTTTGACACATTGTCCCAAACTGATATATGAATCAATGGTGACGCAATTTTGGGCATCTGCTGCAAAGAGATCTAACACAGAGATTGTTGCTGTAATTGAAGGTGTAGAGTATATGGTGACAGAAAGTTTGATCAGGACAAAGCTCCAGTTGGATGATGAGAATGGTGTATTTCACTCCAACACTGCGGAGATTCTTGCTGGGATAAGGGAGGCTAGATATCAAAGCACTGAAACAAATAAGTGGCATAAGAATCAATTTTGTCCCAAGTGGAGGTATTTGGTACATTTGCTACTCCAGTGTACAAGCAACAAGTATGGTGGATAAGACCAATTTTCTCTACAATTGGGTTGTGGTATTGTCTGTCTCTCTAAGGGTATCACTTATAACTTTTCAAAGTTTATTTTTGAAAATATGCTAGAAAATATTGATAAACAGCAGCATAAGTTCTTAATGTACCCTAGGTTTTTACAAATTATATTAGACATAACCACTGAAAATAGGACCCATGTACCTATTAAGAGTCTAGGTTCTAAGTTGTTTGCCTCAATGAAAACAAATTATACTAGGGAACATCACCCTCTGTTAGATGCTATGTTGCCACATGGCAATGATAATGTAGTTGGGGGTAATGATGCTGGCAATGTGCCTACTCAAAATACTGCTGATGATGGGAATCCATCATCTTCTGGTGTTGCTACTGATGGTAATCCTTCAGTGGTAATTGAGGAAGATCCAGCTACAACTGCTGAACCATTACCTGTTTCTTCTGACCTACCACCACCTTCTCCTGCCCATATGTCACCTAGTCCAGTTAATTCACCATCCCAGGTTGCTCCAGTTGAGCAAACTCATGAGATTGAAGATACACTTCAGTCTCTTGAGCCTGAGATCACTAGACTACCTACACCTAGTCCTATGAGAGAGCCATTTGATGAAGGCTTTCCCAATGTTGTACATGAGTATGTTTCTCCTGCTGGGTTCAATGAAGCTCCACTTACCACTGAGCAATCTACTGGTGGAGCAGAGGACCCTGTTACTCTCACTTCTGTATATGATTCACTTTGCAGGTATATGAGAAAGACTGATGATCTCCAAAAGGAACATGCTGATACCAAGTCTACTCTTGGTATTGAAATTGATAGGCTGAAAAGTAAAGTTAAGGATTTGGAGGCACAGTTGACTCAGCAGAAGAAAATTAAGGATAGAATGGATCCTACTGAAGTGCCTCAGGAAGAAAATTTGGATTCTCTTGAAATTCTAGCTGAAGTTGCTAGACAGTCACATGTTGCTCCTCCTAAAGCTGCTGAAGTATCTCAATCTAAGCCAACAATTCAATTCAGCAGAAGAAGTAGAAGACAATATTTGGCAAAGAAAGCTACTGAATCTTCTAAGGTTTCAAGTGGTGATGATATTCTAATGGTAGAAGCTGCTGATACTCTTCAGGAGAAATAATCATCCAGTGCCATTGCTGCTATCAAATCTGCTGATGGGGCTCATGCATCAGTAGATACATTCTTTGTAGCAGGAAAAGAGTATAAGGATTCTCCTGTTCATAATTCATCTGAGATTAAGCAAGTTTCTCCTGATGACATCACTGCAACCCTCAAGCCTCAAGGATCTACTGATGATATACTTAATTCAGGTATTCAAGAGTTAAATGATGAACCTATGGAAGATTTGGATGTTCCTCATGATGATTTTGCTGAAGAGGTTGAAGTGGGTGAGGATGAGATTGTTACAGCTGAAGAAAGAGTTGCACAAGAAAAACCCTTTAAAGAATAGGAAGATTATAAGAAGAGTTCAGATATGGCTGAGGCAGAGCAAGCCAAGTTTGATTCAGAATATCAGTATGCTACACAGAGATACATTTATACCTTGCCTATTGAAAGACAGAAAGAATTGGATGCTGCTGTTCAAAATTTTGATGAGTCAGATTGGCAGCATATTGGAGAACAAGTGATTGCTAATCCTGATTTAGCTGCAGAAATTCTTGGTGATAAGGTGGAGAAAAAGGACTGGGTTTCTGAAATTGTAAAAGAGATGAAGTTGAGGAAGAAAGCAGCAGATGAGCAAAGAGCCAAAGCAAAAAGAGATAAACCCATGACTCAAGCACAACAAAGGGACTACATGAGAACATATGTGAAAAGTCAAAGCAGTGCTTTATATAACAATGCTTGGACTAGGAAACAAGTGTGGGAACTTTCAGATGAACAATTGGTTCAGATGTATAACATAATCAAGGCTAGGTGTGAAAAGGATGGAATGGGTGCTCCTAAGAATGTTCCTGCTACTCTTGCTGCTGCTGGTTCATCTGTTAATATAGATATTCCTGTTGTTGTTGAAACGGTATCTTTACCTGCCACTTCTGCTGATGTACCACCTGTTGCTGCTTCATCTTATATTGATAAAGGTAAAGCTCAAGTGTTAGCATAAGATCCTCCATCTAGAAAGAGAACCAGGAAGCAAATGGAGGAGGAAAGGTTGGGTGAAGAGGATGCTAAACGGTTAGCTGATGAACAACAAGCTGACATGGCAAGATTTCATGAGATTAAGGAAAGAGAGGTGGAGCTTCAAGCTGCTAGAGCCAAACAGATGAGGAAGGCTATGGATGAACAATATGCATCTGCTGCACTTGAATCTTCTCAGGATTCTACTGATGAACCATTGGATAATCCATCAGTGGAAACTGATGCTGCAGAAGGTGTATCTACTGAAGCTGAAGTTCCTGATGCATCTTCTTTACCTCATGATGCCATTTATGTTCCTGGAAGAAGAGCTAAGAGAATGGCTAGAGTCAGAACTTCATATTCCGCACAAAGACTAATAGATGTGAATGCTTCTGATGCTTCTTTTATCAAAGAAGGATCCCCTGATGATTGGCTTGAGGCAATTAGAGATGTTTTGGTTCACTGGGAGTTGACTAAAAATGGACAGATCAATACCATTTATAGACTTGATAAGACTTCTCTCTCTTTTACATTTCTACAAGAAATATTACATCTTGTTAATCATCAGGATTTGCTCACTCTCAATGATTTGGTTCACAAATTTTATGCAAATCATACTCCTACAGGGTCTGGATTGTATTTATTGGGTGACCTCAGAGTGTTGTTTGATTCTTCTACTCCCACTGGTGCTGGTTATGACATATGGAAAAACAATCAAAGATGGAAGGTTCAGAGTTGGAAGTTTTATCCTATGCCATATGTTCATGTGTTGGAAACTACATCTGGACTAAGGCTTATTATGGACCTTGGCAAAAGATATCCTCTGACAGTGTCACTAATGAAGAAAATGCTTCAACACAAGTTGGAGATTCCTCCTGATCCAGTTGGGAATGCTAGGTTGTTTGCTGAATCTCTGGTGAAAGTGTTCAAACTCAGGATTAGGACTTCCAGAGCAGCTTCAAATTGATGGTATATTGTTGTATTATTTATTAAAAAAAAAGAAAAAAAAGAAACAACATTTTTGTATAGTATTGTGTATATTGTATGCAGGTTTGGTGTTCATCACACTATCTTTGGTTATCAACTTACCTGATGTTGACTATTCCATCAAAAAGTTGGCTAGTCCAAAGGGTACAGCTTTGGTAAAGACACATCAAATCTGTTGATAGCTGTAATGGTTTGCTCAAAACCATAGGGTAATCAACTCACCCATGCTTCATTGCTGAGAGTTGAAATGGTTGTCAATTGACCATGGATTTTTCCTTTATGGATTCTAAATAATTGGCTAGCCCACATGTATATGGCTTGTGGTAAAGGCAGTGGAAAACCATATTTGGTATTCAGTTGACCAAGATGATTTTTCATCAAAATAATTGGCTAGTCCTGAGCAAACGGCTACAGGTAAAGACATCTCAAATCCATTTATAGCTGATGATTTGCTAAAAATCATGTGGTTATCTGTGTACCTTAAAACATTTGGCTACTCCAGTAGTGATGGCTATTGGTAAAGAGACATCAAATCCATTATTTTCAATGATTCACCTCTCACAGGAGTTAACACACCTGGATGTGATGAGAATAGTATGAAACTAATTTGTTTTGATGTACATTTAGTCATTTGTTGCTGCAAAGAATGGAGTTTTTAAGTATATGTTGATCATAGAGATCCTGCTGATGATGATTCTTTGCTGATGGTGTTCGATTTCAATCCTCTTGGTATGTAACTTAATAGATCTATCAAGAATCTGGAACTTAACCCTGTCAAATTCAAGATTAGGGGAGGATTGTTGGGAATTCTGCTAAGAGAGAATTCTGCTGATGTTTCTACTGAAGACACAGATTCTGCTTATAGTTTAGTTTCTGCTGAAGTTTAGTTTCAGTATTAGTTGTTTCTGCGGATATAGTTTTTCCGTGTTTTATGTAATATAGTTAGGATATGCATGAGTTTAGTTAAGAAGTGACAATGCATATCTTTTAGAAGTTTTAGAATATACGTTTCTTGGAAAACGGTTTAGGGTTCCTTGTGTATAAAAGGAACACACGATTATGTATTGATTACGTTTTTAGTAAACACTTTGATATTTATAAAAGATCCATAGAGGATCAATTGTTCTTAGTATTAAAACTTGTGTTTGTTTCCGCTTTAAAATACAAGTTACAGAGATTGTCTATTAGTGTGTTAGTGATTACATTAACATAACTAACGATTCTAGAGTGCTCACAAGATCTATCAAGGTCTAAGTTTCAACAATCTGCAAGTTACTCACCATCATCGTCAAACCTTCAATCTCCTTTAGTACATCAAGGCACTGCAGTCGACAATTCTTTTGAAGTGAATTCGTTTGCTCCTCTTGAAGATGCTCCGTACTAAAACCTGTTTGCTCATGAATCTTCTTCTGAGACATCCTCTTCAAGGAATACAAACACGGCTTCTTCATGTTCCTACCTACATCCATATGAACATCTCAGAAAACGAATATAGGATCATCCGATTGACAACATTATTGGATATCCTTCTCAACCGGTGTTCACATGAAGGAAACTTACCACCCATGCCTTGTGGCGCTGTTATAATTCCATACTATCCAAATTTGAACCTAAAGATTTCAAGACTGCTATCTCTAAAGACTGTTGGGTTAATGCGATGCAAGATGAAGCTCGCACTTTCGATCGACTTGAAGTATGGGAATTGGTACTACCTCCAGACTGTGCAATGAATATAGCTCTAAGTGGATCTTCAAATTGAAACTTGATGAGCATTATGTCGTTCTGAAAACAAGGCAAGGCTTGCTGCTCAGGGATATCGTCTACAGGAAGGCATTAATTTAGAGGAATATTTCGCTCTGGTTGTTCGTATTGTAGCTATCAGAATGTCTCTCGCCAATGCTGCAAGTCAGAACATGACGGTCTATCAAATGGATATGAAAATTGCATTTCTAAATGGCGAGCTGAATAAAGTTATTTATTTCAGTCAACCGGAAAGATTTGTATATTTTGATTGTCCTAACCATGTCTATCGTCTAAAAAGAGCTCTCTTTGGCCTAAAACAGACGCCTAGGGCATGGTTTGATACACAGTCAAAGTTTCTCCTGGGAAACGGATTCTCCTAAGGTGTGGTGGAATAAGATGAGAATGGGGTAGTGGTACTTTACTTCATGAGGACAGAATTTCAACTGGCTGACTTCTTTACAAAGGCTCTTCCACGAGAAAGATTTCTATTCATTCTTCCGCGACTTGGAATGAAGAGTCTTATGCCAGAATCTCTCATAAGCCTTCAGGAAGAGAATGAGGAGTAAAAGGATTTACTTCACATATCCTTTGTACATAGTTGAATACAAAAAGGAAAACAGAAATATATAAAACCTATAAAAACCATAAAAATCTGAAAAATCTTAAAATCCAAAAATATTCTTCTTTCGACATGTCTCTTGTGTAATCAATATTATGTACGTTTCTAGAAATGTCATTCAATAATGACACGGAAACATACATATGCTTGAGCAAGAGTTTTTGTTTTTAATAATGTTTTTCTAAAACATGTCGTTTCTAAAAATATTCTTTCAAGTTGGTTTGCTATTACTTCAGATAGCAACCCGATCTTAATATTGGGGAAAGTTCGTCGCCAAAAAGACGACTGTTCGTAACAAAGGCATGAATTACTTTATATTCGTGCCTTTCCGATTTAATGTACGTTTCAGTGCATTATTTCTTGTTTAAGAAGAGAAGTCTTCTTTTTATCAAAACAAATAATTTTCTTGTATGATTCTTCGGAAAATTATTTGAGTGATACATGGTGGTAACGTGTTGCTTGTAAATCAATCAGTCTTAGATACTTCATAAAATTTGTCACTCAATTAATGACAATGGGTCATCAATTGAGGGGGAGAGTGATTTCCAATTTTATATCATCAAATGGATTTCTTGGCTGTCTCATAATGGTTAGAAAAGGTTTTGTAGTTAATGGGGTATTAGTTGAAGAGGAACTTACTAAGCTTTATCTTAAATGGCCAAATGTGTTAGTTGTTAGAAATATTAGGGCATTATGTGCTATTTGCGTATCGTTTCCTAGCTTTATGTAACTAAAAGGTCCATTTGTCTCACGTTGGTATCCTCGATTAATCCCCTAAATACGTTTTAATCCAAAATCTTAATGATGTTAGAAAACCATTGTGTTTGATGCTCTTGTTCTCTCCTCTGGCATTCGTATAATCTGATTGATTGTGTTTCATTTGTTGTTTGCTGATAATTGTTTGATTGTTGCTGATTATGTGTTCGTGTTCTCAGGATTTGCTTACGTATGTAGTTACCGGGTTAGAATCTTATTCCTAAGCTCCTGATTTGAATGTTGAAAATATGCGTGAATTACCATGTTAGTGATTGTTGTTTATGTCTGATAGAAACTTGCAATGAATTTTCATGATTGCTAGTTTCTCTTCATGCTAGATAGCATTTTAATCGGGGGAGAAAATGTGATTTAAATATGAAATCTGATATAAAATGTGATTGTTTTGGACTTTAACAAACGCTCCCCTATATGTGCTAAACTCTTTTGTATATCAATGCACATATTGAGGGGGAGCAAATGGTTTGTGAAAAAGGATCTTTAGCATCTCATGTGAGCACGACTCAGACTTCACCAATGAATTGACGAAACAATAATTGTCATGAATCGAAAGGACTAGCCCTGGACGGGTAATAATTTCAAGTTGGTTTAACCAGTGATGTAAGCGTGTCTCGAAAAGGAATAGTTTGAGTAGAATGTACCGTTTCGAGAAACCTTGGGTGAATCTGATCGGGCCGGGTAATAACTTCAAGCTAGTTTATCTAGTGATGTAAGCGTGTCTCGAATGCCCGGTCATGTTCATTTAAGGTAGATCAATTCAAAAGTGCAACTCTTCCCGACATGTGCAAATTTTCAAATCAATACTTATGAGTACATGTTAAGGGGGAGCATTTGAAAATGACAAAACTCTCAATGTGTTAACAAAATGTGTTTCTTAATCATAAACACATTGAGATAATTTTCAATGATTTGGTGTATGGCAACATAGGATAGTCATGAAGTTATAAGGTGGCTAAGGTTAGGAAAACCGTCCTATGATCCGCCAGAACCGGAGGGATCTACCCATGGACAATACCAAATAGATAGTATTAGAAAGTCCGTAGGTATGATTATGAAAAAAGGAGAAATGTGAGAATGGAGAAAGAAGGGGTTGAAGAATTAAAAAGAAATGAAATGAGAAAGGGTGAAAAGAAATAGCCCTCCAATTATTCAACCTTAGGGCAGAAACCGGGTTCAATTCATAATCTACTGATGGTTGCTAAGGCGACATTGGTATTGAAGACAAGACGTCATGGACCCAGTGACGCACTACACTAAACCTTCTTGCCACTCAAGTTCTCTTAAAAGAACTTGTTTCATTCTCACGGGGAACCAGTGTAATCTATAAACTTATCTCTTAAGGATGGTTGATATTGAAGCAGGAGACCTCTCCCTAATCTCCGCTTAGGAAAACCAAATGCACTTATTGAGTCTAGAGCCTCGAGATGCATAAAAAGATCTCATAGGAACACGTGCTACTTCTACCCTGGTTGTTTAACATTAAGGACACCAGTGGTAAACTATGAGTCCTACGCGGATCTTAGCAATCTGCCAGAACATTTATGAGGGATGTTGCTTTTGTAACTCCCAGTGATTGAATGGAAATTCCTGCCAGGGTCAACATCAAGCAGCCCTGAAAGCAGGTCGCTAAGGTAATTCCTTATGGATTACGCTTAGTGGTCGCGATGGTTAATAATGGTCAACAGTCGTGGAGTGATCTCCAGCGACTCACCCAATCGTTGATCTACTTAGGTAGTTCGTGTAAATCCTTTCAGGGTTTGCCGATTGGGAACGGTCATGGTAAGGGTTAGAAGGAGTCTCCACACTATGCTGCTGACGATCTCTAATTCCAAACCTATAAGTACCGGATGATTTGTTGCTAACTGTCTACTTGCAGGAATTTCTGACGGTTGCGGTTGATTGCTGAAAAGATGCTGATCCATCAACACATGCTCACACTTCAACATCACAATCTAAGAAATCATGATCATTGATTGGGCCTCATCTCTACTTCCACAACTCTGATGAAGAAGATCATGATCCGGAAAAGTGTGAGCATGTCAACTAAAATATGTTCGAATCACATAGAGACTTCACTAATCAAAGATGACTTTCCGACACTCATTTGGATGATGAACTCGAAGTAATGCCCAAAGATCATCCAACGCATTGAACAAGTCATCTGAAGTCTGCTGTTATAAGCACAAAGATCACGACTTTGAAGAATCAAAGTCTACGAGCTACAAGATTTCAAGGATGCAAGAATTCAGTACTTATCTTCTGGGGTGACCTCCCTTAGGGGAGATTGTTAGGAATACGATTATTCAGTTAAAGACTCGGTCACCCCAATTATTGCTAAGCGTTACGTAGCTCGTAGAATTATCCTTATTATAGTTAGTACGTAGTTTATTAGTAGTTAATGTATGTAAATAGTATTCGTAGAGTGGGTCGGCTCTTTACCCACTGTTAGCTCACTCTACAGCTCGTTTCATGGAGCACCAAGTATTGTAGTATATATACCCTCTCCCACCCAAGGGAGAGGGTTGGACCTTTCATTAGTTTAATCTAATATCATTTACTTTCTCTCTCTAAAGGCTCCCATTCTCTCTCTTTCTCTCTCTAGAATTCTTACTATTTGATCCATAATCACAATAACCATACATGTTAATCATTATGAGTATCCTACACTCTTTCTTGCAGCCATATTCTTACTTCGATTCTTCTTGATTATCTCCAACAGATCATTAAAGGCTTCTTCTCTAACTGCTTCAGGAATAGCTTCCCTATCTGCTTCATATAATTATTGAGCCAGAAGTGCATCGGCTTGCTTTTGTGCTTCAGAAGATTCTTTTGCCAATCTTTGTTCTTCCATGAACCTTGCAACTTCTTCTTCATGAGCCTTCTTAGCTATCTCAGCATCAAAATCAATCTGAACTTGATCCTTCTTCTTCTTCTTCTTCTTCTTCTTCTTTGTAGGTTCAGACTCTATCAGAATACCTTTCCCTTTATCTTGAGAACTATGTGAATAACCTCAGCAGTACCAAAAACTTGACCATAAGTACTAACTGAGATACTAGCAGTACTTGGACTTTCTTCAGCCGTTTGTACTACTACTTCAATTTTTCTAGATACTTCAACAATTTTTTGCACTAATCCAACAGTACCTTTAATTTTACCACTTGTAGCAGTGTCAGATATATCTTCTCCTTCTTCAAGATTTACTAACTCTGTGCCTTCTTCAAGATTGACAGGTTCTGTATCTTGCTGCATATCACCCATATCTGCATCAAAACTACCATTACTGTTACGAAGAAATTTGTTACGCTTTTAGAGGGTCATTTAAGCCCTAACTTTTGTTTTTATGATTAAATATTATATCTCAAATAGTTTATTTTGTCAATTTAGATACTTTGGAGAAGAATTCTAGAAAATGGAGCATTCTGGACGTTTTTTGGAGCATAAAGTGAAGAAAATGACAATGTCAAGAATCCAAGCTAGAAACAGTACCTATGTAAAACCCGAAGATTTTGAACATGTAAAATAGCTAAAATACCCTTGAATCTCGAACTTTGAATAGACATTTAATTATTTAAAACATTTGATTTTGAATATAACCTAAAGTATCTAACCTGTTAATAATGGAATGAACAAACGTCATGCAAATAATGAAAAACTACAGGTTACAAATAATCGACTTAATCACAATCAATTCAATATTCGATTATTACTTGCCTCAGTGAGAATCCCCTCTACTCAGTTGATTTAAACAGCCCACACCTCATTTCTCCCTTTACTTCCATACGTATGCTTAGAGAAATCCACACACACATTTAATATATATTTCACAAAAAATACTTCACAAACACTACAAACATATTCAAACGGCAGCTTGTTTTGCTTCCAAGGAGATCAAGTACGAACGGGAAAAGATGGTAGTAACATTGGTGTGATCACGACAGTGATCGCGGAGTTATTCGTTTGGGTGTTCGTGTGATTTATTCGAAGGGGGTCTAGGCTGTGGTATATTTTGGGTCGACAAGGTTGCTGTGGTTGTGTGGTTAAATCAGATTCGAGGGTGTTAAATTCTGGGCTCGACATTGGTTAGTTTGGTTCTGTCGTGGTCTCCTGGTCATTGTACTTTCATCCTTTTGATCACGCTTCGAGGGTAACCTTATTAACCTTGTTCGATTCTTCTGTTCGTTTTGATTACTATGTTCACGTAAACCTGTTCACATGTAAACTAATAAGAATCGGCTAAGAATAATGAGTCAAACATTCATATACACAACTGGAATCTTTACATGAAATAATAAAAACCCCACAGAAAAATCATAGAAGTATATGATTTAATGATCATAAAATATAATATTCGATCCATGCTTATATAGACTCATATTTTTCGGTTTCGATCCACCTTCATTTCGATCTAAACCGTGTTAGCCTAAATCTTGTTCGAGTTATATTATAAGAGGAAGAACTGCATGCATGTTGTACACATGAAATGATGAACTTTGTCACATAAAATAATGAATTGTGTCACCATCCTAATCGACCTAAAATATGTTGTGATTTGAATTATTTATGTCCTTGATATTGACCTATATATGCACGACCCAAAAATCTATTATATATAGCTGACCTATATAAACTATAATGAAAAGAAAAGTGCATGCATGTATTTGTATAATGTATCTAATATGGAATAAGGGTTGGAAAATGTTTTATTTGACTTAAATACCTGAAGATTGTTATAACATGAGCTAGGGTCACTTTGATTCTGTTTATGCAGGCGACTGTATAGATTCTGTTCATCTAATTCTGTTTAGTCTATATATCTGTTTCCCATTTCCTACATGATGCCTATTTATGCTTCCCTATATATATACATCCATCATATCCCACTTTATCATTACTGCTTGTATTTGTTATATCTGTTCACTGGGCTTTTTAGCTCAGCCGCATTTCTTTTCTCTGCGGCAGGTTATTCAAGCGAAGCTGAGGCTACCTTTGGGATGAGAGTTAAGGCTAGAGTAGACCTACCCTTTTAGATTGCACCTTTGTGTTTAATTTCTGATGATGTTTCCTTTCATTTGATTTTCTTAGAACTTATGTAATGAACAAGTCTTGTTGACTTGTTTCCTTTTAGTTATTTATGTTTAAGGCTTCCTCTGTGTGATATGTACTTATGTTTCAGTTTGTATGCTTTGATTTGTCACCATAAAGTGATGCTTCTACCCTTGTCGGGTTGGGGTGTTACAATTATGGTATCAGAGCCCAGGCTGCGACCTGTAGTACTTAATCATGGCCTGTGAACATGTGGACCCTAGGATTTGACCCTTAGGTTTTGACTGGTGAGGATCTGGGTAGACATTAGGTTTCTGTTTCATCCTTTTCTTTCGTGCTTATCTGATCTGT
Organism: Artemisia argyi; assembly: GCA_030686995.1. Taxonomy (NCBI): domain Eukaryota; kingdom Viridiplantae; phylum Streptophyta; class Magnoliopsida; order Asterales; family Asteraceae; genus Artemisia; species Artemisia argyi. The sequence continues at coordinate 48,757,967 of CM060689.1, forward strand.
CTCTGTTTATCCTATCTGTCTCTAATCGTTTTGATAATCGTTCAGATGGTTAACACTCGCCGTAATGGACAACCCGATGGAGGCCCTGATGAGGAAGTTGAGATCCCTAATTTGGAAGCTATGGTTGCTGCTGCTATAGCCAACATGTTACCGGGTCTTAACGACAATGAGGTGATTTCGCGGATCATTAACGACGTCCGAAATGGAGCGGGCTCTTCTGGAGGCGCTGGTGCTGGTGGTCGACCCACCACTATTCATGGTTGGCTTGAGAGTTTCAGTAAGCTCAAGCCCTTGTCGTTCACTTCGGCTACCTCTCCTAAGGAGGCAGAGGACTGGATTACACATATGGAGAAAATTTTTGAAGTGTTAGGGTGCGGTGACGAGTTTAAAGCTTGTTTGGCTGCTTTTAAGTTAGAAGGCGATGCACTGAACTGGTGGAAAGCGCATAAGCAGGCGAAAGGTGGAGATGTTTATATGACTACTTGTACTTGGGCCGAGTTCCGCGACACCTTCTATAAGCGGTACTTTCCTTATTCTGAACAGCAGCGGTTTGAATGAGAATATAATACCATCCATCATTATGAGAACGAAAATTCAGGGGAATACATGCAGCGGTTCTTAAGATTGGCCAGTTTTGTTGGACCTATTGCTGGAGATGCTAGCCGTCAGGCTAAGCATTTTAAATGGGGACTGAAGAAGTGGGTATTAGACCGTCTCCTTAACGCCGAGTTCGCGGATGTGTCAGCTGTGAATGATGCAGCCCGCAATATTGAGATTTTTCACGAGGGTTCTGGCTACAACAAACGTAACCGTGATGGTGACCGGATTCATCCTAGAGTTCAGGATAATGATAACAAGGGATATTCTAGTAGGAGCCATGATCAGAGGAGACAGGACTCGAAGGGACATGACCAAAGGCACACTACTAGATCTAGCTCTGATCGACAACATAACTACAACAGCGAGGATCAGAAGTCATGGAAGGATGGAGATCAGACTCAACGACCCAGCCGTAGATCCAGACCTTCAGACCAAGAGCAGGGACAGGACCAGACTAGAGATCCAACTTATGCCACATATGGGAAACTTCACATAGGGAGACCATGCTATAAGACTTCTAGAGCATGTTTCAGATGCGGATCCACAGAGCATAAGGTTCGGGACTGCCCAGGGAGGATGGACCATGGAGGTGAAGACAGGCCAGCTCGGACAGGGGACCAAGCTCGTCATTAGTTCCTTTTATTTCCTTTCTTTGATTCAGATGTTTGATTTGGATGTTTGACGTTTAATTTTTTTCCGTTGCTACGATACGCTGGTGTGATGTTCTGATTGAATAAGATCTTTGGATAATTCATGTTTTCTATCGATAATTCTGTTCAGTATTGATTCTGCTTATGTCGTATGATTTTTTTGTTTTGCTACGAGGATTTTGACGTGTTTTGGAAGACCTGATGCTATTGATTACATGCTTCATTTTGATGATACTTATGTGACTCCGTTACATTTGTTATAAGACCTATTTCTCTGATTTCATTCTGCTAATAATGTTTGATTCGGGCCAACTCTAGTTTTAGAAGGACTGTTAGGTGGATTACGATAGGTTGCTTTTGTTCACGACTTGAGGTAAAGTATGACCATCATGAAGGTATACTTATATGATGCCAATATTATGAACGTGATAATACTCACATCATATAACGTACCCTCATTGTGATCATAGGATATCTCGAGAAGTGCCTCTAAAGCTTTAGAATTCTGGCATCTGATTAAGGTGATCTGTATTCGATAAGACTTAGGTTCGTTCTGCTTATGTGTTCAATCTGCTTTCAACGTTATACGACTTGATAAGTTTTGACACCTGACGTAAGTTTGTTATTCTCTGAGCTTCTGATAATAATCTTAGGTTCTATTGTAGAGCTTCTACTGTTTGATTCTACCGACTGATCTGTTTCCTGTCCGTATGTATTCCACGTACTTTTCTACTATCTGTACGTTTCGCATCTGTTGAGCCTGTTCCACTATGATCTGCTATGAGTAAGGTATGAGATTTCTGAATTATGAGAAACAAGATTCTGTCTGTTTGTGAGAATACCTTGGAAAAGTATTTGGAAGACGAGACTATCTGAGAATCTAAATAGTTAAGCGTATCTGTCACCTTCATGTTTTCTGTGATTTGATCCGTTTCCATCTGATCTGTCTACCTCAATTTCGCAGACGAAATTTTCTTTTTAGAGGGGAAGAATTGTAAAACCCGAAGATTTTGAACAAGTGAAATAGCTAAAATACCCTTGAATCTCGAACTTTGAATAGACATTTAATTATTTAAAACATTTGATTTCGAATATAACCTAAAGTATCTAACTTGTTAATAATGGAATGCACAAACGTCATGCAAATAATGAAAAACTACAAGTTACAAATAATCGACTTAATCACAATCAATTCAATATTCGATTATTACTTGCCTCAGTGAGAATCCCCTCTACTCGGTTGATTTAAACAGCCCACACCTCATTTCTCCCATTACTTCCATACGTATGCTTAGAGAAATCCACACACACATTTAATATATATTTCACAAAACATACTTCACAAACCCTACAAACATATTCAAACGACAACTTGTTTTGCTTCCAAGGAGATCAAGTATGAACGGGAAAAGATGGTAGTAACATTGGTGTGGAGTTATTCGTTTGGGTGTTCGTGTGATTTATTCGAAGGGGGTCTAGGCTGTGGTATATTTTGGGTCGACAAGGTTGCTGTGGTTGTGTGGTTAAATCAGATTCGAGGGTGTTAAATTCTGGGCTCGACATTGGTTAGTTCGGTTCTGTCGTGGTCTCCTGGTCATTGTACTTTCTTCCTTTTGATCACGCTTCGAGGGTAACCTTATTAACCTTGTTCGATTCTTCTGTTCGTTTTGATTACTATGTTCACGTAAACCTGTTCACATGTAAACTAATAAGAATCGGCTAAGAATAATGAGTCGAGCATTCATATACACAACTGGAATCTTTACATGAAATAATAAAAACCCCACAGAAAAATCATAGAAGTACACATGATTTAATGATCATAAAATATAATATTCGATCCATGCTTATATAGACTCATATTTTTCTGTTTCGATCCACCTTCATTTCGATCTAAACCGTGTTAGCCTAAATCTTGTTCGAGTTATATTATAAGAGGAAGAACTGCATGCATGTTGTACACATGAAATGATGAACTTTGTCACATAAAATAATGAATTGTGTCACCATCCTAATCGACCTAAAATATGTTGTGATTTGAATTATTTATGACCTATATATGCACGACCCAAAAATCTGTTATATATAGCTGACCTATATAAACTATAATGAAAAGAAAAGTGCATGCATGTATATGTATAATGTATCTGATATGGAATAAGGGTTGGAACATGTTTTATTTGACTTATTTTAATCAACAATGAAGGGTTTGGCTCGTCTGGTATTTAAGTAAAAAATGGGTATTTGGTTCGACATATTGTCATTCAAAGGGGATGTTTTTCGGCATATTTTTAACAATGGATGTCATGGACTTGTTTATTTTGAAATAATAAAAATCTTGGGTCGTCATGACATAAATATTAATATCATGGGTATGTTACTAAATTATATAAATTATAATGACGGGGTCCAAAATTATTATCTTATTATTAATTTATTAAAATAAACCTTAAAATAATTTATTTGACATTTTTAATATCAAATTTTGATAATTTACTTTTATGACTCTAAACTTTACTGAATTGACATATTTGTCATTTTAACCCTTAAAGATTATTTAATTGGTCATTTTAACCTTAAATATTATTAATTGTCCATTAAAATATTAAAGTGGAAACTTACTTAAAAAAGGAAAGTTACTATTTTTTGGAAAGTTGCTATAAAAGGAAACTTTCTAAAAATGGAAAGCCGACTAAGATAAACAATCTGATTTAAAATAAGTATTGACAATAAAATGATCCTAAATTCATGTAGATACATTGAAGAAGAAGAGTGAACTTCCCCTATGTGTTCTTTCTTTTGATCTCATTGTTTTGCTAAGGTACGGATATTCTGACCTTACTCTTAAGGTTTCTCTTGATATTGATTGAACCTTTGCCATAATTGAACCGTTGCCATTCTGAACCTTTGTTAAATTAGAACCTTTGCTTTATATGAACCTTTGATATTATGAACCTCATTTGAACCTTCTTATTTGAACCTTTGTTATGACTTTGATATAAACTTCCATTATGAACCTTGACATGAACCTTTGCTATTAACCCTGATGATTATGATGGCTCTAATTTGGTATGTTTGTATCTGTATCACAGCCACGGGGGTTCCATGACCATGTCATTGATGCACCGATGGCATGACTCACGTGTGGGTGAGTGATTTCTCACACCGTCCCATTATCTGTTATGTTTGGCCACTATGATTATGATTTTCTGCAGGGGCGTATGGATATATCCTAGATTTGAATCTGTATCTGTATCTAGTGACTGGTACTGTGTGCAATACAGGCCTTTCACATATCTGGGAGCTAGCTACTCTAATTACTGAGGACTCCCCTCACATTACTTGGGCTATTTGAGAGATCTCCCCTCTGTATGGTTATGAGGACTGAAGATTGTTATAACATGAGCCAGGGTTCACTTTGATTCTGTTTATGCAGGCGACTGTATAGATTCTGTTCATCTAATTCTGTTTAGTCTATATATCTCTGTTTCCCATTTCCTACATGATGTCTATTTATGCTTCCCTATATATATACATCCATCATATCCCAATTTATCATTACTGCTTGTATTTGTTATATCTGTTCACTGGGCTTTTTAGCTCAGCCGCATTTCTTTTCTCTGCGGCAGGTTATTCAAGCGAAGCTGAGGCTACCTTTGGGATGAGAGTTAAGGCTAGAGTGGACCTACCCTTTTAGATTGCACCTTTGTGTTTAATTTATGATGTTTCCTTTCATTTGATTTTCTTGGAACTTATGTAATGAACAAGTCTTGTTGACTTGTTTCCTTATAGTTATTTATGTTTAAGGCTTCCGCTGTGTGATATGTACTTATGTTTCAGTTTGTATGCTTTGATTTGTCACCATAAAGTGATGCTTCTACCCTTGTCGGGTTGGGGTGTTACACCCTGACGGCGTCAAGTGTCACAAAGTGATGTCGTCATACGAAAATCAAGAGGTGGATAATTTCTTTACACTTGACGCGCCAGAAAGAGAATTGGAAGATTACACGTGACAGCGTCATATTTTAAAACGCCAAGGCTGTCATGTGTTAACGTAAAGAGAGACGTGTAGAAACTAGAAGGGGGGTTGAATAGTTGTTGGGTCACTGAATTCCCCAATCTTCCTCTAACTAGGATTTGAACATAAAATAACCTAAGTGTTTATTATCCGTAAACACAAACAAGTCACTGAGTGAAGAGTAACTCAGTGAGTCATCTTCAGGATGCTTAGAATGAGCCTATGATAAAAGGTTCACCATTCAGTGAGGCGGAACTCAGTGAGTGGCATCTAAGCCAAGAAGAAGGTGATGGGTTCAGTGAGGACGACAATAACTCACTGAACCCCCAAGACTCCTCAACAACTATTGAAGTACTGAAGACTAAAGACTAAAGATCTGAAGACTGAAGAATGGGTGGGACAAAGCGGGAAAGTTTGAATGTATCAACATGTGTCCTTATCAACCTGAAGTCAAACTTTCCCTGAATGATATTTTGTCAGGATGGTGTCATCACTGTGCATCAGAAAGGCACATTGTCCTTTACCCAATATAGTCTATTGTAATAGAGACAAAATATGTAAGTATTTTGTCTCTACTAGATAGGTCGTCATTTTGTCTTTTAGCAGTAACGTTGTAATTTACTTGTGTATAAATAGGTAGCATAAGTGAGGAGTAAAAATTGACAAGTTTTGTGCAATTAATGTGTAGAACCGTAGAGGGGGGGGGGGGTGAATACGGTTTCTTCAGCTTCTTAGATGTTTAAAAACTTTAAGCCAAAGATAACATCAAGTGGTTGTACAATAATCCAACAACCACTACCACAACCAAAGTATATAAAGCAAGTAAGAACACAACGATATATACTGGTTTGGGATCGGGGGTTTATACCATCCGTACGTCCAGTTGCGAATCCGCGACTCCGATACTCTTCACTAGTATAATCCTTTCGGTGGACTACAAACCGTTATAATTCACTCCACCGATATTCACCAATATCGATGCTCACAAAGAAGGAGTTACTCCCCAACGGTATTCTGACCTCGGAAACCACCCAAAAGAATCTCGCGATTCGACTTCACCTAAGGATCACAAAGATCACTACAAGACTTCCCACCGGAAGTATCAAACCCCAACTAGATCCCCAATGATCTAGGCTTGGTCACCAAGACAAAAGACTTCCCTTTCAAACAATTGAATGAATAAATAAGTGTTGATTTAATCAAGCCCTAACATAACCTAGTGACTCGATTTTAATAGAAAGGGTATAGAGAAGAAGACCCTTGACACAATCACAAGATTGGATTAGGTTCTTGATTTCTTCCCTTGAAAAGAGATGTGTTCTTTCAAAGATGTTAGTATGAAAATCAAGAATACAAGATTAGAGATAGAGATAGAGATTTGAGAGTGTTTAGAGAGAAAGAATATAGAGAGAGAGAATAATGGCAAGGGGTGAGGAATACAAGAGGCAAGGGTGGTATTTATAGGCCAAGAACCCAAACTTGGGAAATTTTACCGAGGCCGGCGGGTCACCCGCGCGTCAGCGCGCCAGTCTTCTGTAAACTTTCCCAAGTGTTGGGTGTTTGGATCTTATAAATACCTATCCTTTCTAAACCCCCAATTGTACTTCACACTAAACCTTAACATTAATCAATCTAAGGTTTACCCACTTAAATAGTCAATTTGGAAAATGTTTTGTGAAGTGTTTATGAGAAAACAAATTACCAAGGGTATAAAGTGTAGATAGGGTAATTTGGAAGGGGTGGAAGTGTTATTCCTCACATGGCATACAAAAGAGAGAAAGAATATGCCAAGGTATATTCCAATGCTTGGGGGGAAGAATGAGATGGAGGGTTGGGATGAGATGGTTTGAATTGGATGGCTAGGATCAAAGGGAGCCTCCTTTAGTTTTCAAATTATTTGGCATGTTTTGAATATGGATGGTTGTGATGTGTTGATTTGAAATAGATGGCTAAGATTAAAGAAACGTAGGTTTGGATTGAGAAGGGATATTCCAAAGGAATATGATTTGCTTGGGGGGAAAGAGTGAATCAATGGTTGAGATGATTTTGGTTGAAATAGATGGTGAAGATCAAAAACATGTGATGGATGGTTGAGATGTGTTCTAGTTTGAATTGGATGGTGGAGATCAAAGGGAGCTTCCTTTGGAATTCAAACAATTCCCATGTGTTGAAAATGAAGGGTTAAGATGTGTTGTAAGGGAATGGATGGTTGAGATGTAAAGTGTATAAGGGAATATGTAAGAGTGTAAGAGTTTGTGTAAGAGAATATTTGATTTGGATATGATTGTATTTGCCTTTGTAGAAATGAAATTAAGAGAAGATTAAGAAGTAATCTAATTGTCATTAAGAAGAAAAGGTTTAGACAATTAAGATTATAAATTGAGAAAATCATAAGTTACTTATAAGTTCAAGTAACACAACGTCGAGAATCCATAGTTTCATATATCATGACTTTCCACGACTCGATGTTCTCAACTAATACCTTGGTTCAAACAAGTTAAGTGCTTTGCCTTGATGTAAAGCATAACCCAAGTGGGAAATGATGCGCTTACGCAAAGTGACCTTTGACTTAGTTTGACCAATAAGGGAGTAAACCCGTTACGTAATTAGAGAAGACGTAAGCACGGGATATGAGCATATGGATACTTCAACACGATGACACGTGAAATATACAAGCTCCCTAAGTTTAGAAAAGCCTTGGCTAGAGGCGATAGTTAGAAAACATGAGTTGGCATTTTCCCGTAAATGGGTGTTTTAAAAGTAGGATCTCTCAAGTCTCAAAACTCGTTTCGAGTGTTCTCAATTAAGCACATAACATATTCATACCTGTATTGAAAGATCCACACTTGTCGGGTAAGGGGAAAGCCGACTTTCAAAATTCGCCCGGAACCATATAGTGTCCTGGCGCGTTACCCACGCATTGACGCGCGGGCAGCGCGCCTGGAGCAGACATGGGCTCCAGTGATTTTGAGCTGACGTTTGTTATTTTATGTTTTTCGATGGTTTATTTGTCATCATTAAAACATGAAGAGATCTTGATAATGTTGCCTCAACAATCTCCCCCTTTTTGATGATGACAAATAAAAACCAAAAGCAAATAAAATTACAAAACTTAGCGAAGACGAAGCACGCCTTTGGTGTAGCTTGCGTCTTGACCTTTGCCTTGTAATTTGGTGAAGCCTTTATCATTTCTTGAATGGTCTTCACGCTCTTGCTTTCTTTCTCCCCCTTTTGTCGAATCAAAAAAGCGGGACTACCAATCAAGCCAGGTTTCGAACTTGGGCCTGTGGGATAAATGAGCTAGCTTGTATATGCACCCGAATGTGCTCCCCCTTGAACATAGCTCCCCCTAGATCGTTGCTCCCCCTTGTTTCAAGGCGGGGATCCATGGGTCAAGAGCCTCACCTTTGCGGTGGCCTAGCTACACATAGAAGTCACAATATGCAACAAACAAGAAATCCTCACATGTGAAAGTTCCGAAATGGTTTAGGTTACCATTTGGATACTTGCAACATGGGTTAGTTCATATCATAACAATATATATATTAGTGTCCAAGGTGACTCCACTATCCAAATGTTGAGCACTATATAAAGATAGAGTTAAACTAAACATGAATTTCTCATATAACCCATAATCCACTTTATATCACATAGAAGAGCATAAAGCATACAACAAAGACAATACCTAATACAAGCTAGAAACACAATCTTCAACATATTATTCTAGCACAATGTTATATGGTGACTAACCATATCACAAATGACCTACAACAAAAGTTGCCCAAGCATACTTATTTCTTGCGCTTTTGAGCCGCAACTTTTGCAAGACCTTTCACAACATTTGTTAACATCATGAAATTGTTCTTGTAGGCAAGATGCAACTCCCTCATCTCCTCTTGAAGATCCTTAACATCATTCTCAATCTTGATTGGTTTCTCACAACATTTACACCTTCGTGCATGGTCATGAGTTGAAGCATCAAGTTTGGGAGGGAGAGGGTACCCCGTTTTGTACCATATGTGATCACTCCACAAACATTTCATCACATAATTCCTAAGTATTTCATTATCAATACATGATGGATTTTCCCATTCATCATTTGGTTCTTTATCTACCACAATGGACTTACCCTTTTAGTCATAGTTTGAAGCATTACTCATTTTAGCGAGGAGATTTTTCTAAGTGATTTAAGTTTTGAAGGAAGAAGATGAAGTGTGTGAAGATGCAACTAATAATGTGATTTATATAGGATGGAAGAAGGGTGGTAGGTATGAGTAAAGAAACCAGTCTTTCATGTTCATGATGAGTTCAACTACTAATGTGCTTGAAGAGATGGCCAAGCCATCTAAATCATGTACCAATATGTCATTAAGCATGTGATGGTGTAAGGAATAAAATAAAGAGATGAGTTTTATTAGTTGTAGTTGGTAGAGTTAATATGATAGTTCACATAATTTATTATGCATGCATCAAACTTATACATGAAACTACAAGCAATTAATTATTAGGAGATAGCATTATTCAATTTAATTTGAGCATGCAATCATGTATTTATCTCCTAAGGTGAACAAGTAGAACTAGATACAAAATTTTCAATACAAGTGTGAGTTGTGATGAATATCATATCTAATCTTGGAAGCTATGACAAAATCAATATTATCGAGATTAAGCAAGATAAATTGTGTCAAATTTTCTTGTTCAATGCACATTGTATAGACATGTAGAATCTTGGATATTATCAATCATAGTTTGAATAATGAGTTGATGCATATCTTTCCTCTTGGAAGACATTTATTTGGCTTCCATCCATGCCTCCATATAAGCCTTAGTCATGTAAACACATAAGCTCTAATAGCACCTAAAGATTGTTCTCCTAAGATCCATGTTTTAACATCAAAACCTATCCCAAAGCAATTTGGATTTTTGAAAAATGTCATGCCAAAACTTAGACTTGTTTGTTTTGAGACCTAAGTGTCCTTTTATTTAAGTCACCAATGACTTTTTGTATAGGATGACCCCTCGCTTCTCTCACTTCCTTAGGATTGCCTTCATCCGAAACACTAACTTGTAATGTTGGCGACCTTTCTTGATCTTGAACTATAGGTTCATTGATCACATCATCTTTTTTCGAAGGAGATGATTTAGGCTCGGGTATGCTCTCATCAAAGGTCACATTGAGAGATTCCTCAATCCTCATTGTTTCCTTGTTAAGCACTATGTATGCTTTACTAGTTTGAGAGTATCCTAGGAACACACCTTCATACGACTTTGGGTCGAATTTGGTGAGATATTCTTTGGTGTTAAGTATAAATACTTTTCAACCAAATACTCTAAAATACTCTAATGAAGGCTTCCTATTTCTAAGTATTTCATATGGAGTTTTATTAATGACCTTTCTTATATGAACTCTATTAAAGATATAACATGCGGTATCTAGGGCATGGCACTAAAACTTTTGTGGGATAGATTGCTCTTCAAGCATTGCACGACTCATCTTTCTTAACTTATGATGTGTTCTTTCAACAATCTCAAGCGATTGAGAAGTGAACGGGCCCGATAAGTTATAAGATATTCCATGTTGTTCACAAACGGTTCCAAATTGCATTTTATCAAATTCACTACTATGATTTGTTTTAATTGAGACAATTGAACAATCAAGTAGGTTTTCAAGTTTCTTTCTTAAAATGTTGAATTTATTCAAGACTCCATCCTTGTTTTCTAAGAATAAAATCCAAGTGTAATTTGAATAATCATCTACAATCATTAAAGTGTAGAAGTTTCCTCCATAACTTTGGATCGGAGATGGACCATACAAATCCAAATGAATCAACTCTAAAACCCTATTAGTTGTCACTTCCTTTTTATTCCTATTGTTGGTTTGTCCTTGACTCCCTAGACATGTGTCACAATAATGCCTTTCAAAGCTCAACTTTGGTAAATTTCGTACTAGCTCGTTAGAAGCTAGGTTTTGGACTAACCTCATATTGGCGTGACCTAACCTTTTATGCCAAAGCGTTGAGTTGTCCACCATGGACATAAGACATATGTGTTGCTTAGAGTTATCACCCAATTTGCATGTATATAAGTTATTTCTCCTATGACCTTTTGCTAACACAACACCATTCTTACTAATAGTGCAATCTACCTTAGTAAATTTAACCTCACACTCATCATCACTTAATTGACTCACACTAATCAAATTGAAACTTAGACCCCTAACATGCTCAACATTGGAGATTTCTATGGAGTCATGAAGGACATTACCTTTGCCGACAATTTTTCCGTTAAGTTTGCTTCCAAAAATGACTTGATTGCCATTATACGTCGTGTATGATGTGAACAATCTTCTATTCCCGGTCATGTGTTTAGTGCAACCACTATCCACTACCCACTCATCCGGTTGTAGATCACTTTTGAGGCAAACCTACAACAAAAGTACAACTCATGCCTTTGGTACCCATTGTTTCTTGGGTCCATTTTGGTTAGCATTTAAAGTGCCCAAGTTAAACATTCTTGGGTCTTGGAGTAAGACACATAATTTCTCAATACCAGATTTAGAAAAAGCGGACCAAGGATTGTTTTGATAGTCATTTTGAATTTGATAGCTTGGTCTATAGTTATGATATGCTTGAGGTCTAAAGAAGTTTTGGTTTGAATAGGAGCTGTCTCTCCTTTGGTAATTGTTGTATTGGTATTGAGAAGACTTTTGACCATAGTTAGAGAAATTTCTTCTTTGGTTATTTTGAAAAGATGGTCTTTGGTTGTATGAGGTAGAAGATCTCATATTGGGTGTAGGCAAAAGTGGTCTATGATTTACTCGAGGTTGTGAGTATCCAAGTCCATTGCGAGTGCTTGAGTTAGAAAATTGTTTTGGGTTTTCTCTTCTTGAAATGGGAGCTTGATTACCTCGAGTACTTACAAGATAAGCTTGAGGAGTAATTGGTTTAATGACATTTTTTGATGTAGATCCAATTTTCCTCAGAGGCCTGGCGCGCTGATGGCGTGTTGACGCGTCAGCCTCTGGGATTTTTGGGGCCTCGTTTTCTTTAGCCTTTACAAATGTTATTGGTTTTGTTAAGCTTATGGGAGTGGTTGTTCCTTGTTTAAAAAATCCAAGACCTCCCTTATCTTGAGAAACCTTTTGACGACTTATTATTTCTTCTAAACATTTGTGCTCTTTTTATATTTTCAAAAACTTAACGACTCCTTTTGAAGTTTAGAAACTTTGTCATTCAAAGTGTCAACCTCAAGTGTGAGTTTCTCACATCTTTTACATGGTTCAACCACCTCTTTGCAATTCCTTAGTTTCTTTATTTCTTTTTCAAGTTCATAAAATCTTTCATTAGACTTAATGCGTTCTTGTTCAAGAAGACGTTTTTCTTCAATGACTTTTTCAAAAGTTTTTTTAAAATCATCATTAAACTTAACTAGTTCCTCATTCTTCTTTTGTAAATTGATAATATCTAAATTATTAGAAGAAGAAGAGTTTGGACATACCTCAAATTTTTCTTGAGCCATAAGACACGTAGCGTCATTTATTGGTTGGTCTTCATCTTCACTATCACTCCACGCACCTCCAACGAATGCCTTGTTCACTATAGGCTTAGGACATTCATTAATGTAGTGACCCTTCTCTCCGCAATTGTAACATCCTTGGGTGCGTCTTGAGCTTTCACCAACCTTGTTGTCACCACTTCGGTTTCCCCCAAAGTTGTTCCTTCTACCATAATTCCGGTTTCCAAACCAATTTCTTCTACCAAAGTTACCACCTTTCCTAAAGAATCTCCGAAAGTTCTTAGCCATGAGATTATATTCTTCGTCATCCATATCATCTTCTTCATTGCTATCATTTTGACTATCACTATCATCACTAGCTTGAGTACTAGTGACCTTAGCCTTAAGAGCCAAAGACTTAACCTTCTATAATCTCCCGTAAAATTTCCTTATGAATATTAAAAGTAAATCTATGACTAATATATCATTACGTTAATTAATAACGTTTTTACCAATAACAATTTTTTTTATCAAATATGCTATGTTACTTAAAAAAAATCACTACGATATTCACGATCACTTTTTCCTCGGAACGATGCTCACATATGTACCACTATAGTCTAAAATCGCGAGAAAATTAAACTTTTACCATTTACAAACTTACATAACGTATTTTAGCAAAACACATTCGACAACCCCCGGACTCACGTAAACGTTTCAATAAATATTAACTAAACTTTGCACTAATCACAAATTAAATTTTTACTAATCCTCATTTACATCTAAACGGACCCTTAATTTTATACTAAGCCCAAAAATTTAAACCGGCCTGTTACTATTCACGGCCCACAGAAAGTTGAGCCCAAATTCCTTATGGATACTCGACTAGACCATGCCACAAACGCGTCTCGTGTCCTCAAATTTTACACACGACTCACACATATTTTTACACTCCCTCATTTCTCACCTAGCCAACTTCGAGTATGTCGAATTCTAGCTTCCCATGTCGAGTCTAAATGCATTTTTACGAGGCATAGTATCTTGTCCAAAAACAATTCATACGATTTCATAGCCATGCCAAAACTAAACCATTTTGAACCCCGTTTGTTTCTATTAAGTTCTAAAACCATTTTTAACTCAAACTCATGTTTAAATATTACGTTTGAACGATCATCACAAGTCCTAGCCAAGATTACAAATCGTTTACATAATAAAATGGCATGTCGACATGCATTTTAAAACAAAGATTGTACTCCCCCATTTCATGCTCACACAATGCTTATTTTATGATTCTAGGCAAGTACTACAAACATTTTTAAAACAAATTCACACGTACAATCCATTTTTATAAATAAAAACCACACGTTTTCTTTTGAACCAAGAGTATGTCGACAAGCTAGAAAACAAAGAGGAAAATATGTTGTGTCTTACACACTCTCAAGACTTTTGGTAAACACGTAAACATCCCATCTCATAAATTTTGGTCACTAGGATACTCCAAACTTCATATTTATACGCGATGCATGCATGCACTCGTTTACCACCCTCATTCAAATCAAACTTTCATAAAAACTAAGTCCTAGCTTTAGTCCTACTTCAAAACATTTTGGCAAGAGTACAAGCTTTTCAAATCGGGTCTAGAAGAAACAAGTCTTTATTTGTGAACCTTGGTTGAGTCGACATACACACTACACTCTCGTACCCTCTTTTCCTCGACTCTACGAAATGTTTTACCCCACCATTTTGGTGTAGTAAGTCTCACACCAACTTTTTCCATTCTTACTTAAAACGTATTCTTTGATTTTTACATGTAAATCACTTTCACTTACACCTTATTACTCGTAATCTAAATAAACAACACCTACGTATTATACTTTCGTCTACATGTTTACTACCTTAATAATCAAGTTATATAAAGATTTGAACCTTAAAAGTTATGTACGAACTATTTTTGGATACCTTTCTTACGTATAACAACAAGTCGTGAAACTCTTAAAAATTTTCTAAGTCTTTTACTTATAAAACTCGTTTATGCAAGCCTAAAAATGATCGTATATCTTTAAATCCAACGTAACGAGCCTACCATTTTATTTCATAATCTATTAAACCACTTGACAAACTGTCATTTTCGTGTATAACGTTTGTAATAAAAATTACGTCTTGACCCTTTAAATGATGCAAAGCATTGCGACCTACAACCTTTTCTGAAAAACTAATAAACATCGATTGGGCCTTAAGGCCCAATCCTTTGAAAATAAGCTAACGAGATAAGCTATTGTAATAAGCAGTCTTGAAATAGTTTTAGCAACCTAAAATAAGCCCGAAACCAAGCCCAAAACTTTCGTAAGCCCAGTGGATTAAAAACACTTAACGGGCCTTGGTTTTCTCGTTCAAAAGCCCACTAAACTTTAAATAAGCATTTTTCTTAAAATAAGCAGTTTGAAAAGTTAAATAAGCTGTTTTTAGCTTAATTAAGAAATAAAAATGTTAAGTTTCGAATTTGGTGAATTTTGAACTAAGTTTGCAAAATTATTAACTTTCGGGTTAAAAGTGTCACTTTTATAAAGTTTAGGTAAAAACTGTCATTTTACAAACTTGAGGATGAAAAACTGATTTTATAAACTTTTGAATGAAAAGTGTAAAAATTATAAAGTTTTGGACGTAAAACGTAAATATATTTAACTTTGGACTAACGGTGTAACGCTAACATAGTTAGGGTAAAATGTGTAAAAATCTGAAAAGACAAGGGCCGTATGATATAATTAATATTTTTATTTTTACTTTTCATTTTACGATTTCACATTCACGACGTTACATTTTATTTCAATCTATTATTATTATTATTATTATTCCTTACGTTATATATATATATATATATATATATATATATATATATATATATATATATATATATATATATATATATATATATATAACTTAACTAAACTTACGATATTTTATCAAACCACAAGTTTTACTATCGTCAACAACTCACGTATTCAAAACTACTCGTGATTAAACCATTAAAATTATCTAACACTAAAACTTGTCATATATATTATCTAGGTCGTGTGTGGAGCCGTTCCTTTATTGCAAACTGAGTATCGATATTTTTACCACTATACCACTAAGGTGAGTTCATAGCCTCGCCTTCACTTATTTAAATGTTTTATAAACCTCGCGAGGGGGATACATGCTAGTTTTTACAAACTGAACACAAGTATTTTTTTTTCTTGGTATGCTATACTTAAGTACCTTATTGCCAAAAGTCCCTCATATCATGAACCTTAGTCACTCGTAGGGTGAACGTAAATAATTGTGGATAGATCTATTAGAGATTGACAATCCCCGTTTGGTCACTGGAGAAAGCTACCAAACGCACTTTATTTGAAATCTAATAGGTTACTGGCAAGAACCTATCCCGATGGCCATTGTTAATATCATCCATCATTTTTGATGAGATCTGTTAATCGGATGAGTGTCATGAGCTTAATGCAATAACAACTGTTGTTAACTTATAATTATATACCGGTGCAATTATCACTTATAGCTTGTGTTCAACTATTAAACTTAAACCTATGAATATCACTCAACTTTTGTTGATTTTTAGCATGTTTATCTATGGTCCATAATGAGCAAGGATGGGACGGAGGTGCATGAAATTCTCACAGAGGCTATAAATTTTTACTAACATTCGAAAACCTATTTAACACATTTTGAAACCACTGGGACCTCATTTTGAAAACTCTGATATTTATAAAAATTACAATGATAAATATTTTAAAATGACTAAATTGATAATCATTTTCTACTGAAAAACTGTGAGCTATGAGGTAACACCCAATCTTTATCCCGCTGCAAATATTTTAAAAATTGGGGGTGTTACAGATTGGCATCAGAGCTTTAGTTATAGCGAAACGGTCTAATACAGATCCGAACTATAACCGTTTTTACAAACCAAAACATTTTATAGCCTTACACTCTTCGTGCCTTCCGTGTCTGCAGACTACCTTGCTAAGTACATTACCTGTTAAGATTATTCTGCATGTTTAAAAATTGTGCTTGCACAATTGTTATTTCATCCATACTGTTATATCTTTAACGTAAAAGTTACTTATAAAATACTATTCTCGGTTACTACAGTAACATGTCTCCAAAAACTTTCGTGAACGTCAAAACTACTCTCCGTAATACTAATACCACACCTATCAATCAAAATTCTCCGAATACTGAAGATCCCTACGTACAAATATCACAGTCCCAACTTAATATAGGAATAACTCAGAGATCACTTCCATCGTCTCCTATTTGCTCACCTCTACTTCAAAAACTTAGGAGAGCTACTGAATCATATGAAGATGTGATTGGTGGTCAGGCAACATTCGAAGTTGGACAAAGTTCACGTCAAGAGAGGCCGTGGAAGAATGTTGAGCCAAATTCTCCGTTACCCTACACTTCAGATTCCCCAATACCAGATATCCCAAATAATTTATCCTCACATAATTCCCCCAACTACAATATAAGCACACCTGATTCAATATGGACTCTTGTTTATCGACAAGCCAGCATATTAGATGGTCACACTAAACAGCTAAAAGGTTTACAACCATCAAAATTTGAATGGTACGACCGTAACCTTGACGCATTGTTCAAAAGAGCGGATGCTGAAAGACGAGCAATATGTGAATTAGGAATAATGATTAATGAGATAAAGGACAACACCCACCAGGAACTTGGAAGCTTGGATTCCAGGGTCCGTTCTGCAAGAAGAGAACACGGTCATACACATGGTAGAATTGAAGACATTGAAAGGATCCTATGGATGGCCAGAGACACAGCAAGAAACCAGAGTCAAAGGATTGCCGCATTAGAGACTATGTTGGCTAATCAAATGAACATGTGTCAGGAACGTTTCTCAAACATGGAAGCAGCACAACTTGAACTTGAGAAAGAGATTAGATATTTACGTCAGAGGCGTAACTAATTTTAAGTTTACAAGTATCCCTGTTGCACCTACTAAACCAGACAGACTTGGTTAGTATTTCATGTAATGTTCAATAAATCTGAACCTTTCAGAACTTGTAATAAAAAATCATAATGTATAATAACCTTTTCTTCCGTTACATCTCTCTGTTATGAATCAACCGTTTCTTTCGTATCAAGCATGCATACAATGAATCCTCATACTTTCATGCAAAAATCTCATCAATTGTTACCTCCCTTGATGAACAAATAACTCCACGTAGATCCATGACAATTAATAAGAGACCTTGTACTAATTGTTTTACAAAATCGACCAGTCAAGTTATTAATATTATGATAACTTCTACAATACTATTCAAATCTACCGTGAGATTTCTTACAATTGTTAAGATTTCTTAAACATACTATAATTAACCAGAAACCAAAGGATTGTCTAAAAAAATAAATTTCCAAGAGAGAACTTGAAAAATGGAGAGAAATTTATTTTAGTAGACGAATCGGTTTGTTCCTTAGTAATCCCATATCAAGAGTTGATTATCTATCTATGATACAACATAGACATATCTTGAAATTAGATTACAGTAAGGAGTCAATTCAGTCTATCATCAATGAAATAATTAGAATTCATTATTTAAAATATTCTGACATCAGATGGATTCTAAGTTAAGTTTCATTAATGATTTCAGAAGATGGACGACGTAAACAATACATGTACTCCATCATCATCAAAAATCACCATGACTACTCAAGATGTCAAAGAATTGGTAAGCAACATCATGTCAGTAGTACTTAAAGGGGCCATCATAGTTTATCCAAGAGGAGAGTCGGATACGTCTGATAAGCATAACCAGGAAAACTACATGGAATATAGGCCAAACCCCTTGAAAACTCCAGAAAGAATGACTAACCCTATCATCACCCATAACCAAGAGATTAGGAAAGAAGTTAGACCTAATGGAAATAAACAAAAGCGAAAACTCACTGAAATAGGAACCAGCAACTCCAACCACTGCAACTTCACCAATGCTCAAGGCTGCTACTATAAACGTCTGGAAGATCGTATCAACTATCATCACCGACTGGGATACAAACAAAAAGCTAATAGAAACGGCCTCGCCACACCTGTTGCCAGAAGGGTATATCTTGGAGGTAAACCCCTGTGTCGAAAATGCGAGAAGCAACACACAGGAATCTGCAAGGTTAAGTGCATTGAGTGTCAGAAAACAGGTCACAAGGCAACTAACTGTAGGACTTCGGACAACAAGGGACAAACAACAACTGTAATATGCTACGGATGTGGTGCAAGAGGACACTACAAGAACCAATGTCCAAACTACAACATAAATTGGAAAGCCAAGACTTTTGCAAGGAAATGAAAACTCTTCAAAGACTTCAATCGTACCAGGGAATGATTACTAGATTTATGCAGATGAATAAATTCCTGTTGAGAATAAATAAACTCTAGTTCAAAAATTTCCTGATTGTACCTCTTCCTTGTATTTTACTTTAAGTTACGATGGATGTAACCTAAGTATAACAACTATCCTTCTACCGTATCGAAAAATCTACCTTGTAATATTTCCGTAATAATCATAATCTATGTCAATTTCAATTTCTATTCCATTTACCAAATAACAGTATACTGTTATTACCCTAGAAATTTCTGACTCATCATCATAATACGAACAAAAATTTCCTACTTTATTCTTAAAAAGAAATTACGTGTTATATTATAAAAACAACACGTTGAACACCCTAAAACAATTTAAAGAAAAGCATAAATACCATTGTGACAGAGCCAAGCATCACATCGTTTAGTCCTCAATTATACATAGCCTGATCAACTATGTCTAATTTAGGAAGAATCATGTTATGAAGGAACAATCATAATGTCAGATTTTCTAAATAACAATCTTCATGTAAAAGCAACAGATAGAGATAAACTGAACTATTCATAAATATTACAAACTACAATAAATACCTATCTTATTACCTCATCATTATGACGAGAAGCCAACAAACGCACAATTAGAAAAAAAAAAAAAAAAAAAAAAAAAAAACCCTAAAGACTAACAGAAAACTCCAATAGCAAAAAGTTTATCCGAATCCATGGAAATTAATAAATAAACAAATAATTAGCATCAGAAGTGCCAACGTCACAATAATTACAATATAAACCATAGAATCTTCAATAGGTTGATCCGCTATGACAACAAAGACCCCCACCAACATAACCATAGCAAGAGCCACCACAGGATGAATCACCTTAATTATGCTGAAAGATAAATATAAACAAATCATTAAAAATAATAATAAGACAAATTCCTAAAAACAAAATGAGTTTTATTCCTTATTCGTTAAAAGTACATGGAAATACGACAAAGACTTAATTTAAAACAACCCTAGCTCGAGATTATTACCCCCCATATCTTGTCTATGGTAATGGCTAGGACCGTGAGGGGTACGACAAACAACAAGATCGCAACCAAGAATCCAAAGTCTTCATCTGGAACATACGCTAAGTAGATAGCGGCAAGGACGACATACACAATCGCTAGTATAGTGATGAGGTGCGGCATTTTGAAGATGAGAAATGAGAAGCAAATGGTGGGTGGAAGAAATGGAAATTTGAAAGGGGTATTTGTAGGTTGAAATCTAGCCGTTAGTCACTATTTCGGACCATTGGAAATCACTATTCCCGAACATTGGACACTATACACCTAGCCGTTATTTTACTATTCATAACCATTATCTTCAATATTTACAACCCTTAAATACACCAGTACTTGGTCTTGTCTAGCACAAATAAGTCTAACTAAACCACGTTTCCTAAATTTTAATAATGAAAATCTTTCGACAACCCTCTGATCAAAATTCCCTACTACAGGAATTTGGTTAAACTTGAATTCCGGGACGGAATTCAGAATAAGGGGTAGTTACTGTAATCTCCCGTAAAATTTCCCTATGAATATTAAAAGTAAATCTATGACTAATATATCATTACGTTAATTAATAATGTTTTTACCAATAACAAATTTTTTTTTATCAAATATGCTATGTTACTTAAAAAAAATCACTACGATATTCATGATCCCTTTTTCCTCGGAATGATGCTCACACATGTATCACTATAGTCTAAAATCGCCAGAATATTAAACTTTTACCATTTACAAACTTACGTAACGTATTTTAGCAAAACACATTCGACAACCCCCGGACTCACATAAGCGTTTCACTAAATATTAACTAAACTTTGCACTAATCACAAATTAAATTTTTACTAATCCTCATTTACATCTAAACGGACCCTTAATTTTATACTAAGCCCAAAAATTTAAACCGGCCTGTTACTATTCACGGCCCACAGAAAGTTGAGCCCAAATTCCATATGGATACTCGACTAGACCATGCCACAAACGCGTCTCGTGTCCTCAAATTTTACACACGACTCACACATATTTTTACACTCCCTCATTCCTCACCTAGCCAAGTTCGAGTATGTCGAATTCCAGCTTCCCATGTCGAGTCTAAATGCATTTTTACGAGGCATAGTATCTTGTCCAAAAACAATTCATAGGATTTCATAGCCATGCCAAAACTAAACCATTTTGAACCCCGTTTGTTTCTATTAAGTACTAAAACCATTTTTAACTCAAACTCATGTTTAAATATTACCTTTGATCGATCATCACCAGTCCTAGCCAAGATTACAAATCGTTTACATAATAAAATGGCATGTCGACATGTATTTTAAAACAAAGATTGTACTCCCCCATTTCATGCTCACACAATGCTTATTTTATGATTCTAGGCAAGTACTACAAACATTTTTAAAACAAATTCACATGTACAATCCATTTTTATAAATAAAAACCACACGTTTTCTTTTGAACCAAGAGTATGTCGACAAGCTAGAAAACAAAGAGGAAAACATGTTGTGTCTTACACACTCTCAAGACTTTTGGTAAACACGTAAACATCCCATCTCATAAATTTTGGTCACTAGGATACTCCAAACTTCATATTTATACGCCATGCATGCATGCACTCGTTTACCACCCTCATACAAATCAAACTTTCATAAAAACTAAGTCCTAGTTTTAGTCCTACTTCAAAACGTTCTGGCAAGAGCACAAGCTTTTCAAATCGGGTCTAGAAGAAACAAGTCTTTGTTTGTGAACCTTGGTTGAGTCGACATACACACTACAATCTCGTACACTCTTTTCCTTGACTCTACGAAACGTTTTACCCTACATTTTGGTGTAGTAAGTCTCACACCAACTTTTTCCATTCTTACTTAAAACGTATTCTTTGATTTTTACGTGTAAATCACTTTCACTTACACCTTATTACTCGTAATCTAAATAAACAACACCTACGTATTATACTTTCATCTACATGTTTGCTACCTTAATAATCAAGTTATATAAAGATTTGAACCTTAAAAGTTACGTGCGAACTATTTTTGTATACCTTTCTAACGTATAACAACAAGTCGTGAAACTCTTAAAAATTTTCTAAGTCTTTTACTTATAAAACTCGCTCCATGCAAGCCTAAAAACGAACGTATATCTTTAAATCCAACGTAACGAGCCTACCATTTTATTTCATAATCTATTAAACCACCTGACAAACTATCATTTTCGTGTATAACGTTTGTAATAAAAATTACGTCTTGACCCTTTAAATGATGCAAAGCATTGCGACCTACAACCTTTTCTGAAAAACTAATAAACATCGATTGGGCCTTAAGGCTCAATCCTTTGAAAATAAGCTAACGAGATAAGCTGTTGTAATAAGCATTCTTGAAACAGTTTTAGCATCCTAAAATAAGCCCGAAACCAAGCCCGAAACTTTCGTAAGCCCAGTGGATTAAACACACTTAACGGGCCTTGGTTTTCTCGTTCAAAAGCCCACTAAAATTTAAATAAGCATTTTTCTTAAAATAAGCAGTTTGAAAAGTTAAATAAGCTGTTTTTAGCTTAATTAAGAAATAAAAATGTTAAGTTTCGAATTTGGTGAATTTTGAACTAAGTTTGCAAAATTATAACTTTCGGGTTAAAAGTGTCACTTTTATAAAGTTTAGGTAAAAATTGTCATTTTACAAACTTGAGGATGAAAAACTGATTTTATAAACTTTTGGATGAAAAGTGTAAAAATTATAAAGTTTTGGACGTAAAACGTAAATATATTTAACTTTGGACTAACGGTGTAACGCTAACACCATTAGGGTAAAAAGTGTAAAAATCTGGAAAAGACAAGGGCCGTATGATATAATTAATATTTTTATTTTTACTTTTCATTTTACGATTTCACATTCACGACGTTACATTTTATTTCAAACTATTATTATTATTATTATTATTATTCCTTACGTTATATATATATATATATATATATATATATATATATATATATATATATATATATATATATATATATATATATATATATATATAACTTAACTAAACTTACGATTACAAGTTTTACTATCGTTAAATCAACAACTCACGTATTCAAAACTACTCGCGATTAAACCAATAAAATTATTAAACACTAAAACTTGCCAAATATATTATCTAGGTCGTGTGTGGAGCCGTTCCCTTATTGCAAACTGAGTATCGATATTTTTACCACTATACCACTAGGGTGAGTTCATAGCCTCGCCTTCACTTATTTAAATATTTTATAAAGCTCGCGAGGGGGATACATGCTAGTTTTTACAAACTGAACACAAGTATTTTTTTTTCTTGGTATGCTATACCTAATATCGTTATTGCTTAAGTACCTTATTGCCAAAAGTCCCTCATATCATGAACCTTAGTCACTCGTAGGGTGAACGTAAATAATTGTGGATAGATCTATTAGGGATTGACAATCCCCATTTAGTCGCTAGAGAAAGCTACCAAACGCACTTTATTTGAAATCTAATAGGTTACTGGCAAGAACCTATCCCGAGGGCCATTGTTACTATTATCCATCATTTTTTATGAGATCTGTTAATCGGATGAGTGTCATGAGCTTAATGCAATAACAACTGTTTTTAACTTATAATTGTATACCGGTGCAATTATCACTTATAGCTTGTGTTCAACTATTAAACTTAAACCTATGAATATCAGTCAACTTTTGTTGATTTTTAGCATGTTTATCTCAGGTCCATAATGAGCAAGGATGGGACGGAGGAGCACGAAATTCTCACAGAGGCTATAAATTTTTACTATCATTCGAAAACCTATTTAACAAATTTTGAAACCACTGGGACCTCATTTGGAAAACTCTGATATTTATAAAAATTCGAATGATAAATGTTTTAAAATGACTAAATTGATAATCATTTTCTACTGAAAGACTGTGAGCTATGAGGTAACACCCAATCTTTATTCCGCTGCAAATATATTAAAAATTGGGGGTGTTACACCTTCTCCTTCTTCTCTTTGGTACTTGGCTTGTCGTTCCCAAGAATCATCTTATAGACTTTTATATTTCCAATGAGCTCGTCAAGAGGTAGTTCCGCCAAATTCTTGGCTTCTTCTATGGCCGTCACCTTTGGCCTCCACTTTATTGGAAGTGCTTGAAGAAACTTCCTCACATGGTTCTTGTTATAGAAGCTAGGATCTAAAGCCGTGAGGCTAGTGATAATAACATTGAACCTTGTGTAACCATTATCAATGGTTTCTTCATCCGAGATCGTAAACTTCTCATATTGTTTTATGAGCAAGTCGATCTTGCAATCTTTCACTTAAGAGTTGCCTTGATGAGTGATGATGAGAGAGTGCCAAATTTCCTTGGTGGTCTTGTAAACAGGAACCCTCTCGAACTCCTTTCGAGGTACAGCATTATAGATCAACATCTTGGCTTCATCATTCTTACCAAGCTTTCTCCTTTCATCATCATTAAGATACAAATGTGGCTTTTGCACTAACAACTTTGTTTCCAAGTCTTCCGCCATGAACTCAAAGTTGCCATTTTGAATGATTTCCCACAAATCAAGATCCTTGGACCTAACACAGGTCTCAAATCGGGTTTTCCAAAAACAAAACCCATCGGTTTCTAGCAAAGGTGGTCTTTGCATAGAACACCCCTCAACATAGTTCTCTTGAGCCATGGATCTATACTCTACTTTACCAAAAATCTAAGTTAGGATTTTAGATTTTTAGGAAAGAAGTTTTTGACTTAAAACGACTTCTCGGGAAGGCTTTAACGCTAAAAAACTTGAGTACACCGCTCTAATACCAATTGTAGAACCGTAGATGGGGATGAATACGGTTTCTTCGGCTTCTTAGATGTTTAAAAACTTTAAGCCAAAGATAACACCAAGTGGTTGTAAAATAATCCAACAACCACTACCACAACCAAAGTATATAAAGCAAGTAAGAACACAACGATATATACTGGTTCGGGATCGGTGGTTTATACCATCCGTACGTCCAGTTGCGAATCCGCGACTCCGATACTCTTCACTAGTATAATCCTTTCGGTGGACTACAAACCGTTACACTTCACTCCACCGATATTCACCAATATCGATGCTCACAAAGAAGGAGTTACTCCCCAACGGTATTCCGCCCTCGGAAACCACCCAAAAGAATCTCGCGATTCGAATTCACCTAAGGATCACAAAGATCGCTACCAAGACTTCCCACCAGAAGTATCAAACCCCAACTAGATCCCTAATGATCTAGACTTGGTCACCAAGACACAAGACTTCCCTTACAAACAATTGACTGAATAAATAAGTGTTGGTTTAATCAAGCCCTAATCTAACCTAGTGACTCGATTGTAATAGAAAGGTATAGAGAAGAAGACCCTCGACACAATCACAAGAGTGGATTAGGTTCTTGTGATTCTTCCCTTGCAAAAAGATGTGTTCTTTCAAAGATGTTAGTATGAAAATCAAGAACACAAGATTAGAGATAGAGATAGAGATTTGAGAGTGTTTAGAGAGAAATAATATAGAGAGAAAGAATAATGGCAAGGGGTGAGGAATACAAGAGGCAAAGGTGGTATTTATAGGCCAAGAACCCAAACTTGGGAAATTTTACCGAGGCCGGCGCGTCACCCGCGCGTCAGCACGCGGGCAGCGCGCCAGGCTTCTGTAATCTTTCCCAAGTGTTGGGTGTATTGATCTTATAAATACCTATACTTGATAAACCCCCAATTGTACTTCACACTAAACCTTAACATTAATCAATCTAAGGTTTACCAACTCAAATAGCCAATTTGGAAAATGTTTTGGGAAGTGTTTATGAGAAAACAAATTTCCAAGGGTATAAAGTGTAGATAGGGTAATTTAGAAGGGGTTTGAGGGTTTTATTCCTCACATGGCATACAAAAGAGAGAAAGAATATGCCAAGGCATATTCACATGCTTGGGGGAAGAATGAGATGGAGGGTTGAGATGAGATGGTTTGAATTGGATGGCTAGGATCAAAGGGAGCCTCCTTTTGTTTTCAAATTATTTGGCATGTTTTGAATATGGATGGTTGTGATGTGTTGATTTCAAATAGATGGCTAAGATCAAAGAAACCTAGGTTTGGATTGAGAAGGGATATTCCAAAGGAATATGATTTGCTTGGGGGGAAATAGTGAATCAATGGTTGAGATGATTTTGTTTGAAATAGATGGTGAAGATCAAACACATGTGATGGATGGTTGAGATGTGTTCTAGTTTGAATTGGATGGTGGAGATCAAAGGGAGCTTCCTTTGGAATTCAAACAATTCTCATGTGTTAAAAATGAAGGGTTAGGATGTGTTGTAAGGGAATGGATGGTTGAGATGTAAAGTGTGTAAGGGAATATGTAAGAGTGTAAGAGATTGTGTAAGAGAATATTTGATTTGGATATGATTGGATTTGTCTTTTGTAGAAATGAGAATAAGAGAAGATTAAGAAGTAATCTAATTGTCATTAAGAAGAAAAGGTTTAGACAATTAAGATTAAAAGTTGAGAAAATCATAAGTTACTTATAAGTTCAAGTAACACAACGTCGAGAATCCATGGTTTCATATCTTGTGACTTTCCACGACTCGACGTTCTCAACTAATACCTTGGTTCAAACAAGTTAAGTGCTTTGCCTTGATGTAAAGCATAACCCAAGTAGGAAAGGATGCGCTTACGCAAAGTGACCTTTGACTTAGTTTGACCAATAACGGAGTAAACCCGTTACGTAATTAGAGAAGACGTAAGCATGGGATATGAGCATATGGATGCTTCAACACGATGTCACGTGAAATATACAAGCTCCCTAAGTTTAGAAAAGCCTTGGCTAGAGGCGATAGTTAGAAAACTTGAGTTGGCGTTTTCCCATAAATGGGTGTTTTAAAAGTAGGATCTCTCAAGTCTCAAAACTCGTTTAGAGTGTTCTCAATTAACACATAACATATTCATACCTGTATTGAAAGATCCACACTTGTCGGGTAAGGGGAAAGTCGACTTTCAAAATTTGCCCGGAACCATATAGTGTCCTGGCGCGTCACCTACGCGTTGACGCGCGGGCAGCGCGCCAGGAGCAGATATGGGCTCTGGCAATTTTGAGCTAACGTTTGTTATTTTATGTGTTTCGATGGTTTATTTGTCATCATTAAAACATGAAGAGATCATGATCATGTTGCCTCAACATAATGCTTAGCATTCAGAAACCACTTTTACTCCTCCAAAGAACAACGCAGTCCCTGAGATAGCTCAGTGAGACCTTTAGTTGACACTTAACCATTGTTTGGGTTTAGAGAGGAGTCTATACCATACTTGTCGTTTCAATCCCAATAGTTATTCCGTAAACACTTGGGTATAATTCTTTGATTAATTTCTAATAATAATTAAACGTTGAAAATATTGTGTGTCTTTTCTTTACATTTATCTTTGATGTTAATCTTTACATTTGTGTTTAAATGTCATGGAACTTGGTTAGATTAACTCCTTAGTTAACAATTAACCAAGTAAACGGGACTAACAAGTGGTATCAGAGCCTCTGATTTGTAAAACTTTTCTAAATCTGTTTTCAAAACAAAAGAGTGCTAAAAAAGTTTTTAAAATCAAGACCCCACCATGGATGACTCAGATGTTCCCCAACTTGTCAATAAAAATGGTGGAAGTTATTCAGCTACTGCCCCTCGACTTGAGGTTGGAAAATTTAACAAGTGGAAAAAGAGCATGCTTTGCTACTTGACTGGGATGGAACCATATTACATTAAGCTTATTAATGATGGTCCATATGTCCCAACAACTATCCAAGGTTTAGTCAAACCTGAAGCTCAGTGGACCCCAGATGAGAGGAGGGTGGTCAATCAAGACCAACGCCTGAAAAGCATAATTATATCTTGTCTTCCTGATGATATAATGGAATCAGTCATCAATTGTCCTACTGCTAAGCAGAAAAGGACTGACTTGGTTCACAGCTATGAGGTTCCCTCAGATACCAAGGAAAACAGGATCACGGACCTGAAACTTGAGTACAATACTTTCAGGGCCAAAGACTCTGAAAGTCTCTCAGAGACCTATACCTGGTATAAGACCCCCCCTGAATGAGCCGACCAATGATGGTGTCACCCTGTCCAAGCATGAAATCAATGTTGGCTTTGTCAACAGTCTCCCTGAGAAGTGATTAAACTTTTCTCAGGGATTGAGAAATGCAAATCATATCCAGAATCTTGAGCTCCTTGAAATTTATGGGAAGTTTGTCTATGAAGACAATCTTATCACCAGGAGATATCCTGGTAAAGCTCAGGAGACCAAAAAGACCCTGACCTCCTCACCCATATCCACTGCTTTCTATTCAAATGGTGTTGTGCAAGATTTTCAAGATAGATCTGATGATGAGGTTGATGAAAGAACCTGTGAGGAGTACCTAAATGATTTACAAATTAAATTTCATGAAAGGGCACTCCTTGCTAACTCAAGAAGGTTTATTAAAAGAAACAAAAAATTTTCTAACTCAAAGGCAAATGACAATACTGAATGTTTTAAATGTAGTAAAAAAGGTTATTTTGCAAAAGATTGTTTCTAAAAAACAACCTCAGAACCATCTTACGAATTCTCAAGAAACAATTTTTCCTCAGGAACTAGCAAGTTTCAACCAAAGTTGCTTCAATCAAGTCAGTTTGTTCAAAATAAAATTGAAAAAATTCCTCAAAAAGATTTTGAAGCCAAATATAAAAAGGCCAAGGCCAAACTTGCTCTTCTTGAGTCTGCTTCCTCAGTCACTCAGTCACCTCAAGCTCCTAAACAAGCTCAGGCTAAAAACAAGGGGCTAGTTGCTGAAACATTTGATTGAGATGAGGTTGAAGTGTCTTCTGATGATGAATAAGTTCATATAAGTGCCCTGATGGCTCTCTCTGAAGACAACAAGCTTGATGTAGGAAAGAGCCATGCAAGAAATGGAGAGTGGGTGAACATCACTATGAGAAAGGTAAACATTTTACTTTCTATGGATGATGATGCTGATTGGAAATCTTATTTAGATTATATTAGTGTTGATCTTAAGTATGTTGAAGAGCAAAGATTAAATTTGTTTTCAAAATTTAACAAACTGAGTTTTGAACTAAATCAGTGTAGAGATGAGCTTCTTGCTTTAAAACAAGCTAAACTTGAAAATGTCACACTTCAAATTCAAAATTCTGAACTTGTAAAACAAAATCAAGCTCTTCAGGAAGAACTTAAGAAAGAAAAGGCTGTCATTTGGAAATGGACTCAGAAGAACCCCAAACTCTTTGACACACTGAGTCTCACACCCAGCACCAAAAAGGCTGCCCTGGGTGAAGATCAACTTCCTGAAGTGTCTGGGGAGAGTAGCCATTCAACAGCCTTTCAATAAGCAAACAAACTCTCTAGCAAAGAACTTGCTCCTAAGCCCAGTGATTGGATTGAAAGAGTCAATCCTGACAGTAAACTGCCAAACTTCAACACTGGAAGAATTCTAGAGCCTGAAAGTCAAGCTATTAAGGAGTTGCTAGGAGTTACAGATGAACCCAGTCATACTGAGTCCATCACTGAGTCTAAGTCAGATTTTCAATCACCACTCCCTCCACTGAAACAAATTCAGGGAGCAGCACCTAGTTCTGATCTTCCACCACCAGTGTATCAACCTCACTCTCCAAAGGAGAACACAAATCTAGGAATAACCATCCTGAAAAGACCTACCTCAGTACCTTTTGAAACCAACACACCTTCATTATCCACTGAAGTGAAACCTAAAAACACTGATTCAAAGTTTGATTAGTTAGCTGAACTTGTCAGGAAGTTGAGTGAAAAGATTGAGTCCTTTGATAAACATAGTGACACAAAATCTAAACAACCAACAACTTCCTCAAGTTCCTCCAAACCAAAACCCTCATCCAGACCTTCAGTGAGATGTGAACTTTGCAATCATCCAAACCACTCCATTGATAATTGCTACAGAATCCTATTCTGCATGATATACAAACAAGAAGACCACATGACTTCTGATCACAACTCTCACACTGCTTCTCTAAAAGCACAAGGTCTTTACAAAACACAAGGCTATCAGTATGCCTCATCTTCCAAACAAAGACAAAAGGCTAAGCCTTTCTTGCCATGTCCTCACTGTGGGTTCAATGATCATCTACCTGATGATTGCATGATAAACAATTGTTGTAACATCTGTGGAGACCCCACACATGATAACAAGCGACATGACAAGATCATTCAAGCCAGAAGAAACACCTCTACCAACACTTCTCAGTCAAATGAGTCTTCAACTACCACAAAATGTAAAACATGTGGAAGCTCAGTTCACTCTACTTCAGACCATGATTCCTTAGCTAAGTTCAAAAATTCCTTGAGGACTAAACCCACAAGGAGGTGGGGTAACAAGAAAAACTAACCCAGTTTACTATTTGTGCAGAAACACATTAGGGATCCTGCTTGGCACCTCAACAGTGGATGCTCAAGGAGTATGACTGGTGTGAAGAGTTATCTGCACAAATATGTAGAAGAACCCGGACCCAAGGTAGTATTTGGTGATAACTCATCAGCTCCCACTGAAGGTTATGATTCAGTAAACTGCAATGGTATAGTTTTTACAAGAATAGCTTATGTCAATGGTCTCAAGTACAATCTGATAAGTGTGAGTCAACTATGTGATGCAAAATACATAGTTCAGTTTAATGACAAGAGAGGGACCATCTTTAATGCCAACAAGGAATTTGTGTTGATTGCTCCAAGTGAGACAACCAACTGGCTATGGCATAGGAGACTCTCTCATCTCATGTAACAACCTGCATTTTCAGGACATTTCTCTTATTCACTATTCATCAGTTACTATTCACCGGTCACTATTCATCATTTTACTATTTATCATTTTCGGAGTCAATTTGTGATTTCGAGAAGCATTCAGAAATTCTACTATTCATGTGACACTATTCATTTCCGGAAGGAAATCACTATTCCCGATTGCCGTTCATTTCATCGTAAATTGAGTTTACGGGTCTTCAAATTCGCGTAACCAATGTGGTTTAGTTGTGAATTCATGCATCATTCATTAATGACATTTCATATAGACTGAAATAGTCTACACATTATCATCACATTAGTTACTACACGGATATGCATTATTTCTATATACGTATGCTTAATTTGTAATTAACGTTACCACTCAGTTTTTACTACAAACGTATACTCAATACACCCGACTACGATCCTAACATATTTTCATACTCATTATAATAATATAAAAGTTATATTAATTAATTTACCCGGTGTTTTGAAATCAATTGCTATATTTCACATTCGGAGCTTATTACTCCGTCGGTTTGCGCTATTTCAATTCAATAATTATTCTAACACCCGATTCTCATCAGGAATAATATTTTACAATTTTTACAACTTCGTCGTATTTTAGTTCACCTCGTTAACATTTATTTTTAGTTAACTCGGTACCCGATAACACCTAAACTACACAATATCTATCAATAATACCTAATGTCCACAAAAATCTTACACAAATATCACCAACTCTTGAAATGCCACCCAAACCCCACGCCACCCTCCATATTGTCTTCCTTATTTTAAGGATCTTGTCCTTGAAATGTTATAAGTCTTATATATATATATATATATATATATATATATATATATATATATATATATATATATACATATATATATGTGTGTGTATATATATATATACACACACACATATATATATGTATATATATATATATATATATATATATATATATATATATTAGTATTTGGTCTTTACTTTCTCATTTTCTTCCTATAACAACACAAAGCAAAATCATTTTTTTTCTCTCTCTTTGTTACTGATAGAACCACAAACAGCAAGAACAAGACCAAAGAAAGAACCCGTCATTTTTCAATAATCAAGTGTTTATCAAGTCCCAATCATAATCTAGTTGGGGTTTTGCGCAAAAATCCCTAGGTTACTTATATATAACCTTCTCCAAAAACTCATCAAACCTTCAAGTAAGTACCTAAATAAATTTCTCTACTTTTTATACTTCCATTTGATACATTTTCAAGATATATTGGTTAAACATGCAAATATACTATGATCCATACAACTTATTGTTTATTTTTATTTATAAACACTAGATCTATAAATTTCACTAATAATCTCATGAGATCCACCAAGATTGGTGATGCTTAGGAACCCATGACACCCTAAGAAGGTGTATGGTATGATTAGGTACTTGTGGAGATGATTTGAAGTAGATTGGTTAAGCCTTGAACAAGTCTTGATCCTTAAAAATGAGTTTTAAACACTATATATACAGATCTGTCCATTTTTGCAAAACGTGGGAAAATCAGTGGGTTTTAGGTAACTTTGGACCAAAGATTTAGAAAATACATTCCGAGACAAAACTATGGCCGAAAACGGGGATAAAAACTAGTTAATAACGAAGGAGATATGATTTTCCGAAATTTAACGACGAAAAATATTTTCTGAAAAATACATTGCTGTTGAGCAGATTTCATGGACTGTTTTGAGGCCTAAAACTTGATCTAGCCGTACCGACTTATCAAAAATATATTAGTATGTTGTCCCACGATTCCGGGGATATAAAGAACGTAGAAAACGGGCTTATAACGACAAAGATGCAAGCGTTTGAACTTAGACGATTTTTACAAATTTCCTTCAGCACTATTATTATTTTTGCCGCAAAACTGCCTTCGCGAAGTGCCATATTCACGGCTGTTTTTCTTTATGATCGGATCAGTTTGAGTCCGAGCCGTAGTTAAGTAAAATCAAGTATTCCCAGCCTACTTTTCAAATCAATTGGCCGTTCGTCGAATAAACTTATAACGAATAAACTACGACCTCATCTATATACCCGATAAACTATATATATTTTTGACAGCTTTTACTATAATAGAATTTTTCTAAGTGTTGAACATAATACTTTCAAGTAACAACAATGAGAGTCGATTTTCTCATCGATCAAAACCCGTATAGCCAAAAGTTAAATGACACGACTTCAAGATATTGTTACAAGGTTTTCAAAAACGCCGAGTTTCATCACTAACCCTTAACGTACAACATTTCGCGACTTGTTTTGCGAGGCCATTTTGGTCATATTTTCAAGTAATAAAAATGTTACTTTTGCGACAAAACCTTATATTTGCCGATAGAACACCAAACAAGGATCGTGGAGTACCGTTTCAACCTATTTCCATGAAAAGTGGTTATTAACCTAACGAGACATCAAAAACGTATTTGTCGACGATAAACGTTATTTTCAAAACTAATGAGTGGTATCGATAACATATGTATTTGCATGTGTCGCATCATTTCATTTCTTACACTAGATCATATCATTCATGTTAGGTTACGGTTAGAGATCGTGCCTCATTTCGTCTATTCATTGTTGTCATCATAGCTATCGCACCAGGTGAGTTCATAACCCCTACTTTTACTTGTTTTACAACTGTTTTGGGGGAAGATACATGCTCCTTACTATTTAAATTCAATGCTTGTTTTACTTGAACGCGATTCATTTTCTTAAACATTACTGGATGGTTGAAATACTTGATTGAATACTTGAATACATTATGAATTACTCATTCCATCCTTGATTACTTTCTTATGGACACAAGTTCTTGCTTTTGCGGACATAAATACAAAACTGTTACTTTGCCTGAGTTACCAATTACTGCCACTGAAGTCCCCTTTATCATGAACCGTTAATTACATGCGTGTGAGCGCGAATCCTGTGAATAGATCTATTTGGGTTGACACCCCGTCCGAGTTGGTCGCGCCAGCTTGTTAAACGGACGCATATCATTCGGATTACTTCCGAGTGTCTGGCAAACACTTACTTGGGGCATTATTATACTTGATTGTATACAATTATGTCAAGCTTCGGGGTCATGAGCTTAAGGCATTGTATTTTATTTTTGGGTTAACGTTGTATTTGTTATAATGGTTATCCCGACTGAAAATCTTGTGTTCCGCGAAATACTTGTTTACACAAACCAAACATATTACTTTTGGCAGTGGGTTGTAAACACACAGGTTACAAGTCTCTGATGGCGGGACTTGTAACTGAGTGGATTTATGATGCCTTTGCTGGGAATTCTTTATTTAAATGCAATGTATTTCATTTTACACTAAACTCAATGAACTCACCAACCTCGTGTTGACGTTTTAGCATGTATTTTCAGGTTTTAAGCAACGGCACGCTACTGGAGGTTTTGGCAGGGCATGGCATGGTCATAGAAGACTCTGATTATTCATTTGGGGATCGTTTTAAATTATTTTAAGGGCCTACTTCCGCACTACTTTTAACAATGTAAATTCAACATTTTTGATTAAACTATTTTATTTTAGATGATTGAAGTGAAAACCATTTTTGAACTTGTGTTGTAATACCAATTGAGTTACACCCCATCTACATGTATGCTTCCGCTGGACCCGATTCTGGGGGTGTGACAGATTGGTATCAGAGCTTTGGCTATAGCGAACTAAGTGTTTTTAAAACCTAGACTATAGCTACTTTTACGAAAACTTAACCCTATGACCGTCACGTGCCTGCCTGCCATGCTGAAGCCTCATCTGTGGTTAGTTGCTGACAT
Source organism: Artemisia argyi (assembly GCA_030686995.1). Classification (NCBI taxonomy): domain Eukaryota; kingdom Viridiplantae; phylum Streptophyta; class Magnoliopsida; order Asterales; family Asteraceae; genus Artemisia; species Artemisia argyi. The sequence continues at coordinate 48,792,765 of CM060689.1, forward strand.
AGGTGATGAGATTTGTATCTCATTACCTGATATATTATATTCATTTATTATAGTTGATTACTATAATTGTCTTTCATATAAGCATGTTCACGTATCATATATGTCACCACATTATGTTTTACCTTGCATAGTTTCATCATTCGACCTCGAGTTTGGTCACTTGCTTTTGTCTTTCAGAACGTCTTGGTATTTGTGAAGGACATAGTCTTAGTATAACTGAGCTGAGTATTTCAAAATTCATGAAACCTCGGTGGAATGTAGACTGGTCATCTACATTCGACCCGGGATAGTGAGATATAGACTGACCACCTATGTCTGACTCAGAAATGAATTTTGCAACACTGAGAATGGTTATAATAAAATTTTGTCTGGATTGAATCCTCTACTCAATTTTCAAATGTTTCATTCATGTCTGTGTATACCCTTGTTGTCAAAACATTCATACTTTTCATCACTTCGTGAACCACCGATTGGAAGCAGGTCAAATGGTCATTTCATCTCATGAACATTTACGTCTATGCACGATACACTTACATCACAGTATTTTCTTTTATCACAATCTCATTTTGTTGCAGTTGTCACAGTCTCTTCCCTTCTCACCATCACTATCATTTCCTTTCCCACCCCCATATATATATGTAAGGAATTAGCTAACACTCTATAGATTCCGATGTCACTCGTCCCTCACTACTCCCTATATTGATAACTGGATATTATCAATGACCTCCCTAGGAAAGACTTTCTATACCATCTATGAGGAAGATCCCTCGGAACATTAAGACCATTCAAGACTCAACAGAAATATCAAGATATCACAAAACTATTCAAACCACTATCACTGGCCTGATCACTAAAATTTCCACCATCTGGAAAGTATTGGCTTGACTGAATTACAAGATTCATTTCGATACGAGTGCTCACTGATCAACACTATAGAGACAAATCCAACCTCTTACCCAAGACTATAAATTGAACATGTCCTCACCAATAGACTTTATTGAAACATGTTAGACACCTATGCATTTGTGCAGACGTACATACCTAGCTATTTTATCCTCTTAATACCTTCATTTTTAAAATGTATTTTCTCCAAACTACCGTTATACAAAACATGTAAAAAATACTTTTCTGAGGCACTTATTTGACAAGTAAATTCCTTTTGGTTATTCTTTTACAAAACTACTGAATGTTAAGAAATTTTAAACATCGATCTTTGGTAAACCATACTATCCATCTAATGTTGAAAACAGTCCTATTGATGAGGCGAAAAATGATCCATTTTTAGGGGGTCATTTAAGCCCGAATCCGAATTTATTTGATCAAATATTGCCCTAAATCGTTCCTTTTGTGATTTTAGGTACTTGGAGAGTGAATTCTGGAAAAGAAGCCATTTTGGACGTTTTTGGAGCATAAAAGTGAAGAAAACGGCAAAGTCTCAATTTTCCATGCTGGGAACAGTAGGTGACGGTGTCAAGAGTAAACCTCTGACGGCGTCAAACCTCAATAATAAATCAGAGAGTTCATGAAGGCGTCAAGAGTTTTCCTGAAGGCATCAAAACCCCAAGAATTAAAATCCGTAGTTGATGACGGCGTCACACACAGGGCGTCAAGAGTAATTTGTGTGACGGCCTAGGCCTTGATGGCGTCAGAAGTAGATCAAGGCCGTCCGAGGAAGTATTTGGCTAGATCTCTTTTGTGTTTGCTTAGATCTAATGAAACCTAGATATTGATTATGTGTTGATTACTTGTTTATTCTTGTCTTGGATGAATGATTTATATGTTAGGCTTAAGAAAACTGGCAGATCTCCAAATGGTAACATGCTTGAACGTCTTAAGAAACATGAACCGAGGCGTACTAGGTCTTTATTGGTTGTATTTAATGCATGAGCCACTGTTTACAATCCCTATAGTTGTGCTGGGCATGGTGTAGGAGGAGATAAGAGCTCATAGAATTGGAGAGTTATGTATGCCACCCCATGAATGGTATTAAGGAATACAATCCGTCATCCATACAATTATAACAAGTAATTAACGTGTAAAAGATATCTAGGGAGTAGTGAAATCTAAGTAAACACATTTTCTCCAATTACTGCTCACAACTTTAGTATAATTAGTTTAATTTCATTTTTAGTATTTTATTTTGATTGCATCTTAGTTTTGGGTTAGTTGAATAGCAACTAATTCCGCCCACTCTTCCAAAACCCGAGATTTTTACTTGCTTTCTAAAAAATATAAAAATACAAAAATAATCATCCCTCACCTTTAGAACTAGTATTTAGGCTTTCTAATCCTAGCGACACTATTCCTAAGCTGAACGATCAATCCCCCGGTACTTGTCACTATACTATGCTACAACGATCAGGTACACTGCCTGGTGGGGGTTGTAAGCTTCTCGAGATCCCTCGAGAGGTAAAGCCTGTTGCGATTCCCACGCATCAAGTTTTTGGCGCCGCAGCCCGGGGAATAGTTATTGTCTAGGTTAGAATTTCTTTTTATTAGGTCTACTTGCTAGATTCCTTTCCAGTAAGATTTTGTATTTTTATTTTTAGGTTTTCTTTAGTCTATCTTATTTCTTCGTGCCTTTGTTCGTAACTCTTTACCATCCGATATCATGGAAGGTGGTAACATCTTTGAACCCGTCATCCCACCACAACAAAACCCACCACTAGAACCCCTTAGGCCCCGAACCTTAGGAGAGTATTCCCGACCTAGCCACCAAGGCTACCGAAACACCATTGAGCTCACCGGAGCCAATGTGACCCCCTTGCGATCCGAAACCATCCGGTTGGTGCAAAGCGGATGTGCATTCCATGGACTTTGTTCCGAAGATCCAAACCAACATCTTAAGGACTTTCTCAAAATCGTAGATTCCATAGACCTAGGTGTTGAAACTAGAGAGACTACCCGTTTACGCCTATTCCAATTCTCTCTACGGGATCAAGCTAGTCAATGGCTTGAGCGTTTACCCGCGGGATCCATCACCACATGGGATGATCTCACTACTCGTTTCCTTGCTCAATATTTCCCACCGGGGAGAACTACTAAGCTTAGAAATGACATCTTGATGTTCCAACAACATCAAAATGAATCTCTTTATGAAGCATGGACTCGTTTCAAGGACTTACTCCAAAAAGTCCCTCATCATGGCATAGATCTTTGGCTCCAAGTCCAAATCTTCTATGACCATATCGACATCTCCACGAGGCGAGCCATTGACCAATCGGCCGGTGGTAAGCTACGTGATCTCAGTGCGGAACAATCATGGGAACTCATAGAAGATCTTGCTCTCTATGACAACGAAAGTTGGAATGTTCCCCGTGATTTGAACAAAACGGTCAAGGCAATATCTTTGCCTTCGAACAACTCTAGCACTCCCGACCGTAGGATCATGGAGCTTGAGGACCAAGTCAAGTTTCTCATGAAATCTTACGATGCTCCTAAGCCTTCAAGTCAAGTGAACAAAATCACTTCTTCATGCGAATTATGTAGTGGTCCCCATGACACTCGTGATTGTGTGGAACTCCCCGGAACAGCTTTTGCGGACTACGCATCCACGCGTACCGACGAAGCGGGAGATAAGTGGTACACTTTCAAGCCCGAGCCAAACACATACGGTGATTCATACAACCCCTCTTGGAAAAATCACCCAAACCTTAGGTGGAAACAAAATCAACCCAATTCCTCCAATCCGCCTAATCGCTACCAACCAAACGGTCCACCATCCAACCGTACATTCAACAACAATCTTTCTAACAACTATGGTAGTACCAACAATCTTGAAGGATTGATGTCAAAGTTCATGGCATCTCAAGAAGCCCGCATAGCTAGGTTTGAAACCGAATTCAACTAACAACAAACGGAGATGACCAACAAGATTGACAACTTGTTGAAAGCCCTCAACAACCAAGCATTAATCACACCTAGGAAGGACACTAGGGACACCAATAGTGGAATCCAAATTAAGGACCCCTCATCATCCAAACATGTCCACTTTGTCAATGTTGTCATCATTAAGCCGATAGATAAGGAGATAGAGGAGAGTGACAAGGATGAAGTTAGAGTAGAAGCCGATAGTAAGGATGAGAGTAGGGAAGTTGAGGTTAATAAGGATGAGGAATTAGAGGAGGTAGAACCTATAAAAGAATACTTTGATAAGTTGCCAACCAAGGAAGAACGGGAATACCATAAGGATTTATTTGATAGTCCCGAGAGAACATATATCTTTGGCGACCCCCTTATCAAAATGGGAGACCCCTCTAACATTAACATCCCATGTAATATCGGGCACATGCATATATGGAAAGCTTACATCGACCTTAGATCCCCCGTGAACATCATGACTAGGACTTATTACAATTGGGTGATGAAGAAGCAACTCAATTTTAGGATGATGCTCGGTAAGAATCTGATAAGTAATTTTGTAGGGAGAGTTAAGGGATTACATGTGATTATAGGGAATCTCACCAATGAAATCGATTTTATGATTGTGGAAGACATTCGTCCGGTGATAGATGCTTGCCTAAGCCAAATAGTATTCGGAAAACCATTTGTTGAAGCCACTAGGATGAGTTATGATCCGACTTTAGGGATAGTTAGGTTCAAGAAAGAGAATGATGAGGTTGCTTATCAAATGCCCTACAAGATCGAACAATACCGCCTTCTCTCTAATTTCGAAAAGGAACATAAGCAAGCGGCTTATTATAGGAATGAGGAGGATAGATGTAGAGGAGTAGAGTATGTTAGAAATAGGATGCTTGGTTTCTACAAAGAGTGCTTGCAACTAGGTTCGAAATACAAAACTGGTTTAGAAGACGACCTAGAGAATGAAATCAATGATAAAATCACGTAGTAACCCATGACCTTGAGTCTAGCTACAAGACTCGTAAATAAAGAAAAGCGCTTCTTGGGAGGCAACCCATGTTTTGTGTGATTTTATTTGTTTGTTTGTTATTTGCTTCCGTATGCATGCTTAATTTTTATTGTTGGTTGATCATGTTTCTAAACTATATAGTGGAAATACTTTATTTTGTTGTTTTGGCCTAGTCTTAACTCCACCTAAAAGTATTTTTGCAAAAGATAAGTGTAAGGGGAAACCCCAAATATGTTTTTAAGAAACAAACCGATCATGATTCTCCACAATATTAAATGAACATGTATATTCGTATTTGTTAGAGTCAAATGCTTGTATTGAGTCATAATGAAGTTTTGCAAGATTTTCCAGGAAGTAAGACCAAGTTTTTCCAGAAATTTTCCGGAAACTTAACATAAGAATTTCTGCAGGTCCATTCTGACGGCGTCAGAGTTTTACGCTTGACGGCGTCAGGAGTTAAAATCTGGAAATTTTACCGGTTTTGTTTTTCTAACGGAGTCTTATGGTTTTTGTGAATTATTAAGTTTTATAATCTCCAGGAGATCTGCAAACTTCATTCCACAAGCATTATATCTTACTTTGTTTTCTAGGATTTAGTAACTTATATAGGATGCCGCCGATTTTACGCAAGGTTGTCTTGTCTATTTTTGTCAGGATTTACAGGTTATGTTCGACAAGGAGATGATTTATATTCTGGAAGGGAAGCGTTGATTGTTCATTTTCTTGGAGGAAGATCTAATCTGGCCAACCTATAATCCATACCGAGCGAATCAGGGGAGTATTTGATTTCAGTCTCTTTACTTTATCACTTTTACATTCTTTACTTGAACATTGGGGACAATGTTCATCTTAAGTGTAAGGGGAGGGTAAAAAGATGATACCTTACATATGCACTTTCGCTTGAGTTTGTTTTGTTTAATGGTAGATGTGTAATAAAACTATGAGAAATACTTGTTAGTGCAATTTTAGCGCCAAATTTAAATTTTTTTACAACATTTAGGAGTGAAACTTTAGCCATAGCAAGCGTCTCATGGATAGGAGATTGTATGACTAGCACATAACCGTATATTCAGAAAAAATTTCCACCCAAATATGTGAGGTTCGCCTTTAGATTTGATAGGAAAAGCATTCACTATTAGTGCTTATGAGTGTACCGGTAGCATTTAGATTCTAAAACTTGCGTTAGTGATGCATTCCGAGACCGCTAGTGAGACTACATTCGTGTGGTAGGATTTACTACATGATAAGAGGCATTAGGATCACCCTTGTGTTAAACCCGTATTATGATTACTTGACCATTTAAGTCATATTACTTGGCTAGTTAAGTCAACTAATTTTTCCCACACCCTTAGCGTTGTACTCATTTTTAGTACACGAAACCCCTAGTACACCCCTCCGAGCCTATCTTTTCGTTTCTAACTTTAAGCATTTTACTTAAAGGAAGAATTTGTTACACCCCACTTAAATGTACAACCAAATCGCCTTAGCCTTCCGTGTATACGCTCATTTTTAGTGCATTATTGTTATTTGTTAAACCCTAAGTTAACTATCTAATTGATTACATGGTTGCTAAGTCGAGTCATATCCTTGTACATATTGTTTTGGGACGATTGGGACTCATGGGTAAGTACTTATTTTATGGAGTAATGGGGAAGAACATCATTTATTACCCCCATATATACGTTAATCTTAAAAGTGCTCCAAGTGTTTTGATTTTCTTAATTCGAGTCATTAGTTTAGTTAATTGTAAAGTATGTAAAGATTCAAGTGTAAGGGGAATTCCCATCCCCTATGATGTATTATTTTGGATGGTAGGGTAAGAGTGTATGCAAAAAAAAAAAAAAAAAAAAAAAAAAATGGAAAAAATCAAGAAAAAGAAAAAAATAAAAAAAAAAAGAGAGAAAAAACATACGGACTACCATCCCTTTTTATTCTATGTTTATTTTATGTTTTTGTTATTTTTCATTTATTAGCATAAGTAGAGTCTAGTCTTGGCTTAGCAACGCCATATTGTACATGTAATTAACCAAGATTGTTAACTCGCCACCAGTAATAATTTCCTTTATCCAACAAAACAGTGTAATTCATATCCCTATACCTAACGTTACAACCCTTTAAAAAGACCTCTTTGATAGTTTATCCTAGGTGCTTACGCCATGTGGTGGAGGTTTGATCCTTTCCCAAGCCTATGGTAATCTATTTTGCTATGACAGGTAGTGAGAGATATCTTCCGTTTCCATATTGTAATTTACACTTTATTACACCCGAGAGATGTGAGTATCTAAACACTATTTGTGAGGTGCTTGTGTATGACCTCTGTGCTTGTCTTTGGTCTTTAGTGGAACGATTATTTGTTATAATTACTTTTATATTAGTGTTAAATGACCCCTAACTTGTCTTTTGAGTAGAATAAAAGCGCATTTGCTTGAGGACAAGCAAATCTCAAGTGTAAGGGTATATGATGAGGCGAAAAATGATCCGTTTTTAGGGGGTCATTTAAGCCCGAATCCGAATTTATTTGATCAAATATTGCCCTAAATCGTTCCTTTTGTGATTTTAGGTACTTGGAGAGTGAATTCTGGAAAAGAAGCCATTTTGGACGTTTTTGGAGCATAAAAGTGAAGAAAACGGCAAAGTCTCAATTTTCCATGCTGGGAACAGTAGGTGACGGCGTCAAGAGTAAACCTCTGACGGCGTCAAACCTCAATAATAAAATCCGAGAGTTCATGAAGGCGTCAAGAGTTTTCCTGACGGCGTCAAAACCCCAAGAATTAAAATCCGTAGTTGATGACGGCGTCACACACAGGGCGTCAAGAGTAATTTGTGTGACGGCCTAGGCCTTGATGGCGTCAGAAGTAGATCAAGGCCGTCCGAGGAAGTATTTGGCGGCGAGATGACGGCGTCACACCTTTGTTCTTGACGCCGTCATCCCTATTTTCCTATATATAGTTTTCTAGTTTTTCACATTAAAAGAGAGAAGTTTTGGAGAAACCCTAAAGACGATTTTGGTGCAACTTTTACAGGTTTTTCAAGGGTTCCAAACCCTTGATACCTTGCATTGTAATTGAGATAAGTGTTCTTCTAATTCAATCAATATGTCTATGTGTTGGTTGTCTATATCTTGTTCTTGTCTCAATTCCATTATGCTTGGCTAGATCTCTTTTGTGTTTGCTTAGATCTAATGAAACCTAGATATTGATTATGTGTTGATTACTTGTTTATTCTTGTCTTGGATGAATGATTTATATGTTAGGCTTAAGAAAACTGGCAGATCTCCAAATGGTAACATGCTTGAACGTCTTAAGAAACATGAACCGAGGCGTACTAGGTCTTTATTGGTTGTATTTAATGCATGAGCCACTGTTTACAATCCCTATAGTTGTGCTGGGCATGGTGTAGGAGGAGATAAGAGCTCATAGAATTGGAGAGTTATGTATGCCACCCCATGAATGGTATTAAGGAATACAATCCGTCATCCATACAATTATAACAAGTAATTAACGTGTAAAAGATATCTAGGGAGTAGTGAAATCTAAGTAAACACATTTTCTCCAATTACTGCTCACAACTTTAGTATAATTAGTTTAATTTCATTTTTAGTATTTTATTTTGATTGCATCTTAGTTTTGGGTTAGTTGAATAGCAACTAATTCCGCCAACTCTTCCAAAACCCGAGATTTTTACTTGCTTTCTAAAAAATATAAAAATACAAAAATAATCATCCCTCACCTTTAGAACTAGTATTTAGGCTTTCTAATCCTAGCGACACTATTCCTAAGCTGAACGATCAATCCCCCGGTACTTGTCACTATACTATACTACAACAATCAGGTACACTGCCTGGTGGGGGTTGTAAGCTTCTCGAGATCCCTTGAGAGGTAAAGCCTGTTGCGATTCCCACGCATCACCTATCTTGCATAACTATTAAATTTTGAAACATCAAGTAAAATGTTACTTAGAAAGCCGTTTGCTTAAAAAAATTGTAAATTCATTTACTCAGGGAAGGTTTATGAACCAAACACACGATCTCAAAACAAACTTTGAAAAATCAATCACTGTATTACATCACTTATACATTTAGGATTTTGTGATTTGATGACATAGAACTTTGGGAAAATCTTAGCAATGGAGACTAAGCACCGTAGGTGGAGAAAGACTCAATTCATGACATCCTGCGGAGGATCACAACCTTATCCTAAACTATTATTTTCAACAACACCCTTTGACGGATTTAACCCTGTAAGTCTTTCAAAACAAGATTCATGATAACCGTCTCAATTATTCCTAATAGAGGAATTTAATTCACCTCGAACTCCTAGCTATTTCATCAAGATTTCTTTGGAGCCACACCACCTATCATCTGCAGACCAATGGTCAGAAATTAGAGAACGATTCAAACATAGGGAGATATGCTCAGAGCACGAGTGATTGACTATAGAAATGGTTGGACTAACCATTTGCCATAAATCAGATTCCTTTACAACCATAGTTACCACACGAGTTTAGAGACTACACCATTTGAAGCACTCTATGGTCGAAGTGCCAACATTCATTGACGGATCAAAACTTGAAAAAGCCCAACTCACTAGTCCCGTAAGCATTCATGAAATAACCAGGAATTTCCTACAAATCAAGAATCAATTACAAGTTCGATAAGCGGTAAACCATTAGAATTTCAAGTTCGTGGCAGGATTATGTTGAAAGTTCTGCCTAGGAAAGGCATGATTCCATTCAGAAAACTTCAGAAAGTTAAACCCGATACACACTGAACCATTCAATATTTTAGACAGAGTAGGCCTAGTGGCCGTTAGGCTTGAACCTTGTTAGAACTCAGTAGTATACACGATAAAAATCATCACCTTTTCACCAATACAACTTCAGAGACCAACATAAACTGAACTTCGGGACGAAGTTCCTTTTAAGGGGGTGAGACTGTAACAACCCGCAATTTCAGGACATTTCTCTTATTCACTATTCATCAGTTACTATTCATCACTTACTATTCACCAGTCACTATTCATCATTTTCGGAGTCAATTTGTGATTCCGAGAAGCATTCAGAAATTCTACTATTCATGTGACACTATTCATTTTCGGAAGGAAATCACTATTCCCGATTGCCGTTCATTTCATCGTAAATTGAGTTTACGGGTCTTCAAATTCGCGTAACCAATGTGGTTTAGTTGTGAATTCATGCATCATTCATTAATGACATTTCAAGGTTAAACAAATCAGAACTGACAATGGCACTGAATTTAAAAACCAGGACCTTGAGTGTTTCTGTGATGAGAAAGGGATTTCTCAGAATTTCACTTCTCCCTATACTCCTGAACAAAATGGAGTAGCTGAAAGGAAAAATAGAACACTCATTGAGTCTGCAAGGACAATGTTGAATGGCTCAGTCCTCTCAAAACACCTCTGGACTAAGGCAGTCAGAACAACCTGCTACACTCAAAATAGGTCCATTATTGTGAAAAGACACAATAAGACTCCCTATGAGATATTCAAAGGAAGGATCCCTGACATCAGCTACTTTCATGTATTTGGGTGTCCTGTGTTTATTCATAATCACAAGGATCACTTAGGTAAATTTGATGCCAAAGCTGATGATGGATACTTCCTCGGATACTCTCTGTTTTCCAAAGCCTATAGGGTGTTTAACACAAGGAGACAACAATTGATGAGAGCACTGAAACCATCAGGTTCTCCAGTTCCTCAGTTGAAGAGATTGGTATTGATGATTCATCAAGGAATCCTCCTGATGATTATCTCCTTGAGAATCACACTTCAACTCAATACCAAGCTGATACTGATGTCTCATACTACATCATCCCTCACAATCTACCCTAACCAACCATCAGTGAATTCCTTGAAACCCAACAAGTCTCCAATGAGACCACTACCACTGAACCAATTGTTCAGGAACCCTCAAACCAAGTCATTCACACTGAGGTCACTGAAGACCTAAATCTTGAGTTACCTCAGGTTCCTGTAACTGAACCCACTCCAACAAATCAGGCTTCTACAAGCTCTAACTCTTATCCTAGACCTCAAGATAGCTGGACAAAATCCAAAACAATTGAGCTTGTGAACATCATTGGTGAGCCCACTGAAGGCATGCTTACCAGAAGCATGGATGCCAAACTCAAGGCAGCCTCAGCCAATGTTTGCCTCTATGTGGATTTACTTTCTGACATAGAGCCCAAAAATGTTAAAGAAGCTTTAACTTATGAGAGCTGGGTTCAGGCCATGAGAGAAGAGTTGGAACAATTTGACAGGAATGATGTCATGACCCTTGTTGAATGCCCTAAGGGTGTTTTAGTCATTGGAATGAAGTGGGTCTACAAAAACAAGACTGATTAATGTGGAACAGTCATCAAAAACAAGGCAAGACTTGTTGCAAAAGGATATAACCAACATGAAGGAATTGATTATGAGGAAACCTTTGCACCTGTTGCTAGAATGGAAGCCATCATGATCTTCCTAGCCTATGCAACATACATGAACCTTAAAGTTTACCAAATGGATGTAAAAAGTGCATTCCTGAATGGTAAAATTAAAGAAGATGTCTATGTGCAACAACCTCCTGGCTTTGAAAGCAGTGAGTTCTCTAACCATGTCTGCAAGCTTAACAAAGCCCTTTATGGACTAAAGCAAGCACCCAGGGCATGGTATGAAACACTTTTAGCCTTCCTGATCCAAAACAAGTTTTTCAGAGGAAAGATTGACAACACCATGTTCATCTATAGAACAAAAAGTGATGTCATCCATGTTCAAGTGTATGTTGATGACATCATCTTTGGCTCAACAAGTTACAAACTTTGTAAACAGTTTGAAAAACTCATGACCACAAAGTTTGAAATGAGCATGATGGGTGAACTCACTTATTTTCTTGGAATTCAAATCAAACAGACTGACAAAGGCATATCCATTTGTCAAGAAAAATACATTAGGAACCTACTAAAGAAGTATGAGCTCTCTGACTGCTCTTTAGTAAAAACCCCTATGGTTCCTCTAAACAACCTTGGTCCGGACCTCACTGGTAAATCAGTGAATAAAACCCTATACAGAGGAATGATAGGGTCACTTATGTACTTACTTGCCTCAAGGCCTGACATCCAATTCTCAGTCTGCCTGTGTGCTAGATATCAGTCTAAACCAAAAGAGTCTCATTTCACTGCTGTCAAGAGAATCATCAGATACATGAAGGGTACACCTCACCTTGGTTTGTATTACCCTAAATGTTCAGGGTTTGATCTCAAAGGATACACTGATTCGGACTATGCAGGCTGTAATATGGATTGAAAAAGTACTTCAGGATCCTGCCAATTTCTTGGTGGCAAACTTGTGTGTTGGAGTACAAAGAAACAGCAATCAGTGGCAATGTCCTCAGCTGAAGCTAAATATGTGGCAGCTACAGGATGTTGTGCAAATGTACTTTAAATGAAGAACCAACTGAGTGACTATGGCATTCAGTACAAGATGGTACCCATCTTTTGTGACAACACCAATTCCATAGTCATCTCCAATAACCTTGTGCTTCATCAAAGAACCAAACACATTGACATAAGGTACCATTTCATCAGGGACCACATCATGAATGGAGAAATTGAATTATATTTCATCCCTACTGAGTATAAGTTAGCTGATATCTTTACCAAACCCCTGGATGAACCCACTTTCACCAGACTGAAAGCTGAGTTGGGCATGTTGGACATTGAGTCAGGCAACTGATTAAAATCATTCCAACCTGGTGTAAATTCTCTTTGGTCCCTGGACAAACCATTTCTCAGTGATGTACACCGCATCACAAATCATCAACACACTAAATGATAAATCATTCAGGGTGCTCGAGATATCAAATCGCATTAAATATCCTAACTAAATGCTCTAAGTACTTAGTTAGTAAATGTCCCAGGTAGGTAACTGACTCCTATTAAATATAGGAGTATATGTTGCTTACACAACTGGCATCTACATCTTGGGCCCCCACACCTACCTCACCAATACCACTAAGCATTAAATGCTCTCTCTCACACAAATACTTGTGTGGTGACATCACTATGCAAAAGTGTCTTTTGCAGAGCCACGCAACTGTTCATCTAATCATGTTGAGAAAAAATGGGTAATGGGAATCGTGCAAATTAATGCGGATGTCAAACAAGTTTTTTAACATCTTTGAAATTGATTACAAAAACCTTTTGATATCCGAAACTTTACAACCCTAATCCATTCCCTATAAATACCCCACAAAGAAAAACACACACATGATTTTAAAAATTAAGAAAACTCTTGCAAATTTTTTTTTAGAACTAAAACTTGATTTCAAACTGTGTGTGTTATCTTAATCAAAACCCTTTCTCAAACACCAGACCATTTTTCTCACAATGGCTTCTTCTAAAGTCATCAAATACGCTCCCAATGTGGATTTCCAAGTGGAGAGTGTAGACCTGACCAAAAATAATGTAGTGGGGAATTTCGCCTACCCTGAAGGGTTCCCTGAATACAGGGATATGGTGAAGTTCCTTCAAAACTATTTTCTCACCACTACATTCATTAAAACCCCCTCTGTCATTTATCATGACTATTTGAGGGAATTCTGGTGCACAAGGGTGGTTGAAAACCCTGATGCACCAAAGGATGCCACCATAAGGTTCTCAGTAAAGAATGGGACAAATTTCCTAACTCTTAACTATAAGACCTTTATCAAAGCCACTGATTATGCTGAGACCTTTGATGCCCAAACCACTGAAGAGGATGTGAAGGCAATTTTGCTGGAACTAGGGCCCTATGATAAACACCACCCTGAGGTAACTCCAGGGGCCCTCCTATCCAAAGCCCCAATTATCAAAACCTGGTTTCTGCCCCTTGGAGGATCCTGATGAGCTTTGTCATTCAGGTCCTTGGGGGAAACAAATCCTCCACTAAGCAACTTAACACTACTCAATCAATGATAGTGTAATGTCTCCTGGAGGGTATAAAAATTGGCCTTGGAGAAATTATCTTCAAGGACCTCATTGCAAAATTGGGTGGGAAGACTAGGCAAAAACTTATATCATACCCTAGATTTATTTCCTGCGCCCTGCAAGACTTGTTGGGGTCCGAGTATGTTAAGCCTGATGGCGTAGGCTTTGAGCCTGATGTCCTACATAAGGAAAATTACTCTCATGACCCCATTGAGGTTACACCTGTCGCCCTAACCACATATATGCTAACTGCTATCATGGGTAACAACAAGATTTCACCCGTTCCCTCTCCCACCAAGAAAGTGAAGAGGAAGAAGGGACAAGGGTCCAGGAAGGTGGCTCAACCCAAGTCACTCACCACTGGTACCTCTGTCTCCAAGCCTGAAAAAAGGAGGCCACAACGGACCCTGACTGCTGACACCCTCAGGATCATAACCGAATCATTGACCCCAAAACAACCGCCAACGGAGGGCACTGAGACATCACACTCAGTGTCCTTGTGTCACACCCCCAATTTACCTGACTTGCAGCGGAATGGAATACCTGGGGGTGTCTGTCATAGCACCACAGTTACAGTTACATTGAACGACCTAAAGTGTCGTTTGGAAAATACTGCATTTGATCATTGAAATAATTCAGAGTTTACAAAATGAGGTCCCCAAAATGTGTTGCATGTTTAGGAAAACAAGTCCTACTAGATCAAATGTTTACATAAGTGCATGAAATAATGATGAGACGCGTCGACTCTGCGACTCCATGAAGGTCCAAATGCATGTCTCATGAGCTACCTTAATAACCTGAAATACATTGCTAAAACGTCAACACGAATGTTGGTGAATTCCATAGGTTTGTAAAATGTACTGATGTACGGCCACCACAAGTAAAAGTGCAAGATAAAAATCTCATGAAAAATTGTACAATAGCCTTAAGCTCATGACACCGAAGCTATGACTGATGAAATTCTATGCCCCTCCCGAATGTTCTGCCGAAACATTCAAATGTAAAAGACATGACATGCATCCGCTTACTGTTGGTAATCACTACCACGGATGGAGGCGTCACCCTCGATAGATCTATCCACTCACTCTCGCTTAACGGTAAATTAACGGTTCATGATGTTACAGGGGACTTTTCACATGGCAAGGTAACTTAAGCAATGTACATATGTTTGAATACTTGGGCTCGTACTAAAATGATTGATGCAATGTATTCCCCCCGTGGGATTTGAAAACAATCAAAAATGTTGAATTGAAAACGGGGCTATGAAAACTCACCTTAACTGATGAAACCGTGATGAAATGAAATGAACACCAATGAACAATTTGCTGTCGTAACCCAATATGATGGTACCATGAACATGTACTGAGCTGAAAACAAGGCGCGCATACTAGCCGCAACCTAATATGAATGATGTACGATCTACTTTAGATCATGAAATGATGTTATGAATGTCCATGCACATGTTTACTATACCACTCTACTCTTTGAAAAAAAAAACACTTGTTGTTACCAAAAGTATATATTCCAAGACTTAGGAAAATATTGCTATTAGAAAATATAAATGGCTAGTTATAATATATATACTTATATATATATCACGTAAGTTTCCATGTTAGCGTTGAAATACTCGGGTTGTAATCCTTGAAATGATGAAAACATACTCATAATAACTAATACTACGTTAGTTATAAAGCTCGGTACTTGATATTATGTTTAGCTTGAAAATGCACTTCGTAGTTTTTGCGCCAAATATATTAAAAGCTGTCAATTAATAAAGGGTTTTAGCCGATTTTCAAACGTGAATATCTTTGTCGTTACTTGTCCGTTTTACTTGTTCTTTATGTCCACGGTTTCGTCTTAGTATGTAGTAATATATTTTGGAAAGCTCGGCTCCTCCGGGTTACATCTAAAGTCTCTTTTTGTCCAATGAAAAACGTCCAACAGCAAACATTTTCTGAAAAATACTTTTCGTCTACAATCTTGCAAAAATCATAACTCCTTCGTTATAGACTCTTTTTAATCCGTTCTTTCGCCTACGGATTCGTTTTTGAAAGTATTTTCTAAAAATTTTGCCAAAGTTTCCTTGGTGTTTACTGATTTTCCAGATTTTTACAAAACGGGACAGCATGTCTAAAATAGGTTCCAAATCAAGTTTCCAAGGTTAAAAACCAATTTCTACCATCACCAAACCTCTTGTAATCACCACATGACTAATCTAATCTTACCATACACCTTCTTAGGGTGCCATGGACTCCTAACCAAGTTATTAGAGCTAGGGGATTCATAACAAATAAGTTAGGGTTTGTATGTTTGTTTTTAGCCAAAATAAAGTGTGGTATAGCTACTTGTACATGGTTTTTAGCATGATACTTATGAAATACATGTAAAAATAGGATGATCCATAAAAAAATAAAGATGAAAACTTACTTGACAAAATGAGATGATTATTGGATGATTATGCTTGATGTTCTTGTGTTTTTGTTGCTTGATTCTTGTTTAGAATGATAAAAGGGACAAGTTTGTAGCTTTAGCTTTTGAAAAACCATGGATGGATCATGGAGTGGTGATGAGGTCGTGGGTTTGCAAGAGTGGGGAAGAGATGAGCAAGTTTTCTATCTTTCCTAAAATGAAGATTATGATTCTAGGTTTTTAGTAAAGTATGGTTTTTAAGGTTTATTGTTTTATATTAAGAAATCAATGCTTGAGGTTAAGGGGTGTCTCATGGGCCGGTTTTGGTGTGAAAAGGGAGTAGCCAAAACGGTTTTGATCACTTAGAAAATGTAGTGTAGCGTTACGTGTTATTACGTGTTATTCGTTAAAATCGGGTACCGGTTTTAATAGAAATAATTGTTCACGAAGTATACCGGGATGAAATTAGTTATAATAATGTTAAAAACATATTAAAAATATGTTGGGTACATTTACTGAGTGATCGGGTGATAAATGTTTAGTTTTAACGAAAACCGTCGTTATATTCCTACGCGTACGTTAAAAATAAAATAAATTTCCAAAATACTGGGTAACTAAATGTTATAACTTTTATGATGTTAAAATGGATATAAAAATATGTCGGGACCATTGTGGGAGTATTTAGATATATTCGTCGTGTATAAACCGGGTGTTAACGTTTACTATAAATACTTATACGTAAAACGTTAAATATACTGAATATAGTAATTTGAAAATCCTGAGAGTGGTATAACATGTAAATGACCTACTGATGATATGCAGACTATCTCCAGTCCGTATGAAATGTCATTACTGATAATGCATGAATTCGCACCCGAACCAATATGGTTACGCGAATTTGAATACCCGTAAACTAAATTTACGATGAAATGTGTAATGCACGTGAATGATGAAATCTTTTCCCGCAATGAATAGTGTTCCATGAATAGTAAATTTCCCAAAAGTTTCTCAGAATATCAAATTGACCTCGAAAACGATGAATAGTAAACTGATGAATAGTATTTTGATGAATAGTGTTTGATGAATAGTGTTTTTCCAAAGTTCGGGAAATGACCTGAAATGACCTGAAATGGTGAGTTGTGACAGTCTTCCCCCCTAAAAGGAACTTCGTCCCGAAGTTCAGTTTATGTTGGTCTCTGAGAATGTATTGGTGAAAAGGTGATGATATTCGAGAATTCCAGCGAACTCTAACGATAGGAATTCGACTCTGTTTCAACTGTTTGACCACATGGTCCATGATTTCTGTTGGTTCTCTTACAAGGTCTGAGATTGTTATTTGGGTTGGATCCATTCCAATGGAATCATGAGTGACTCATCTGAAAGTCATTTCTGGGGATCTGAAAATGTGAAATATGTTCGTGTAATCCTGTTGTTTTCTGGCAATGTTCAAATCTGACGGCCACTAGGCCTACCCTGTCTGAAATATAAATGATCCAATGTATATTGGTGTAACTTTCCAAGTTTTCTGAACGATAACATGCCTTTCCTAGGCAGAACTTTCTGCATAACTCTGCAGAACTTGAAGTTTTAATGGTTTACGACTTATTGAACTTGTAACTGATTCTTGACTTGTAGAAAATTTCTGGTTATCTCATGAATGCCTACTGAACTAATGAGTTGAGCTTTTTCCAAGTTTGGCCCATCAATCGATGGTCTGCGCTTCTTTAAGGTTTCAAATGTGGTACTGGTAATATATACTGCTGAATTCTGCCAGAACTCAAGTTTGTATGCTAGTTGGTCGATTCTAAAATGAATCTTAAATAGTCCAATATGCTAAAGGTTCAACCTTTCTTGTTATCCAATTTGTATCATGCCAATCCAAGGCAATGCTTCTAACTTAGTTTGTTCTCCCCCTTGAATCTGGATGGTTTGATGTTCAGGATATCCAATCCAAATGATGGGTGTTATGTACCAACCTAACTTCTGCCAGTTTCTCGCTGTGGGTGTGATAACTATTGTTGTAGATGAATTTGATTTATGTTGAGTGATTAGTCCAACCATTTACAGGGTCAATCACTCATGCTCTGAGCATACCTTCCTATGTTTAAATTGTTCTCTCGCTTTGACCATCGTTCTGAGGATGATAGGTGATGTTCACATCTAAATGGGTTTCTGAAGGAAATCCTGAAATGATTACCTGAGGTCCAAGTTGAAACGGTTTCCTTAACAGGAATAACTGAAATGGGTACAATAAACCTTTGTGACTAATTCCATAACGTTCGGTCCTTCGAACTTGGCGTTATCTGAAGGGATAGAATATAGGTAACAATTTGATTCCTTGTGTTTTGTTCTAACGGATGATAATACATATGTCTTTCTTTGTCTAGTGGGTTTGATCTCCACTACTGATGTTCGTGATTAATTTGTGATGTTCCTCCTAATTCCTTCATCACATATTCCAAATATTCTCTATTGTCAAGTCACAAATCCTAAATGCATAAGCGATGTTGTAGAGAAATTTGTTCTGGAAATTTGTCTCGCGATTATGAGTTTTAGTTGAAATCCTTTTCTGAATAAACGAATTTAGAAAATGGAGCAAATGATTTACTGGGTAATATTTTTCCTGATGATCCAAAATCCAGTAGTTATGAAATAGGAACTGTTTTCAAACATGTTGTGATTACGACTGCTTACCAAAGTTTGATGTTTATGTATTTTCCTCATTGTACCATAGTGTTGCTAAAGATTGACCAAAAAGGATCGTACTTGTTCAAAATAGGAATTTCAGAAATCATTTTTCCACAAGGTATGTGATTTATGTAAACGCATCAACTTTATTTAAAAGTGAAAACACTGAAAAGGATAAAATGATAGAATAGGAAATGTTCGCTTAAATGCATAGATGTCTAACACTTAGTTCCTGAGGTTGGATAATGTCTGTTGGTGGTTATCTGGCATAACTACAAGCATAGGCATTTAGACTAACTTAAGTCCTGAAATAGTTCATCGTTGTAATTGGCAAGACGAAGGTATCACTTGATGTTGTGTCGATGAATGTCTATTCTGTTTTCCCATGTAGATGAGGAGATATGTTCTGGCTTGATCCCTTGCTTGGTATGAAGGTGAGGTTATCTGAAATTTCAAGACATAATGCCTTAGTGAAATCTACATCGATATTCTTGATTCAAACAATTGTCCTTTGTGAAAACTTACTGCAGGAAAGTTTATGTATGGATAAGGCCATGTTTAAATGAAATGCTCTACAGTCTCAATTAGAAGCTGGGTTTATTTCTATTGTGTTGTCATGCGGACATTTATTGAGTTCAATCCTGTAGCTCAGTATAGCTAGTACCCTTGAATAATGACATTGGACAACTAAGTCAGAGATGGTGATTCAGATAGTCTCGCAGTATCTTAGGATTGTTGTTGAGTTATGAATTCTCTCACTATATACTTCTAGTCCTGGTTACTAGTTCTGTACTCCTTTCATTGCTTTTATTGTATAAAGGAATCCTGCATGTAATTGATATGGAAAGTCTCTTCTAGGAAAATCAATGGGAAAATCCAACTTAATGGCTAAGTGAGTGACAGGTAGGGTAAGTATCCAGGGATAGTTCGGCAAAATGGATGTTTATGAATGAGTTCCTTTGTTTACAAAACTTTTGGATGAAGACTGTTATCAACAATCCTTTGAAAAGGTAATTATTTCCTTCATGGCATAATCCTTCCTGAATTTTACATAGGTGATCAGGCTATGTATAATTGAGGACTAATGATGCGATGTTAGATTTTTTTGTCAAAATATCATAACTTTCCTCAAAAGTTTTAGATGGTGTTCAACGCATTGTTATTAAAATGGTATCCTGATGTTTCCTTTCAAGTAACATGAAAATTGCTTCGCGTAATAATAGTAAATACTTGGTGTAATGACAGAAAAATCAATGTATAGGGTGGTAATAAAATAACTTACTTCAGAAAATTTTTCTGTAAAACAGTTTCCCCATATGATAGTAAAATAGCTTGATTGGTGTATTGGATACGTGGGTGAATCTTGTCAAATGGTAATAGTCTACTAATTCGTCAAATACGAAATCAACCTAATACCTGATGAGACAATGCTAAAATGTTGCTAAACGATGGTTATGATTATCACCTAGGTAACAAAGGATAGATACTACATTGGATGGGAAAGTGCTTAATACCACTAGGTCATGTCATCGTACCAACGGTAAGTACAAAAGGAAAGATACAACCCTAAAGGCTTGAACTACGGTTTATATATCGAAACAAAGCTCCTCCTGCTGAAGCATTGTTGTTATCCTTGATGTTTCCAACATCCTGACGGTTCTCTTTCAACAACTCACGCTATTCCTTGGGCGATTCAGTCTTGATTCCAAGTTCCCGAGTTTTCCTTGTTCCTTAGTTCCGGGCAGTCATTCTTGAAATGCCCAAAGTTTCCACATTTGAAGCAATTCCCTGGGATTTTCTGATTTGTGAGTTTCCTACAATTTTCAGTCCGATAACCCTGCTTCTTGCACACTCCACACGTTTTACTGCAATGACCTTGGTGATATTGATTACACAGGTTGTAGTAAGGTAACTTTCCAATATACCTTCTCTTTGTGTGCGGTTCTGCAGCAAAGGCTCAATTCACTTCTTGTTATTTGGGTGATAGTTGAGCAGCATTGCAACCTAGATTGTTGTTCCACTTCCTCTTGTTGTCACTGTTGTTTCCTGATGTCTCGGCGTGAACTATGAGTTCCTTTGCCTCGATCGCCCTTTTGATAATGTACTTTTCAAGTTTCTTGCTTTCCGGTTCATCCATTGCAGGACCTAGTCGTGTTAATTCATAAAAATGATAGTGTACTCGTCACATCATTTCCTACCATGATAAAGTTTAGTGTTTCCTGTTCCCTTGCTCGTAATTCACTTCCTACACAAAATGTTATACCCATCATCCTTCTTAGTTTCTCCCAAGAGTGTGAGTAGGCAGTATCAACTCCCACCATCTTAATATATTTGGTCCACCATTCCTGGGCATGATTCTGAAAAGTGCATGTGGCGAACTTAACCTTGTATTCCTTACGACAGTCGCCACATTGAAATATTGTTTCTATGTCTTCAAACCATTTGAGAAATTCCTTTGTGTTTCTAGTTCCGCTAAAGGAGGGAGGATATAAGTCTGGTCCAGGGACTTCCTGGTGTCCCTCTGTGTGAAATCAGGTTTGTGGCATCATAAGGTTGGGATAGTCCTGAAGTGGTATCTGAAGTTGTGCATCTATCAAATCTTAGATAATGTAGGTTCTGAACCATTCCTGAAGAATCTGCGGATGTTTCTGTTGAGTCCATGTTATTGGTATTATCTACTAGGTGTCATCTAGTTCATGGCAAGTGGGAATGGAAAAGGGAAATGACAATGATGGTACCAGTGAATGAAATACTACCCTCTTTCGCGCTACCTCGCGACATCCAAAAGGTAAAACTAAAGTACACACTGTGGGAAGGCCAATAGTGTAATAAGCAACTGATGGTGGTGATAGTACCTGAGTAGTAAGTGCCCTACTAGTGATGGAAAGAAAACACACTATCTTCCTTGCAATAAGCATCCTAATAAGTCCATTAAGATTAATTCTGAATACACTATCAAAAGGCATTCTATGTACGGGCTGAATGATAGGAAAACTCTGTTCCTATGGCAATTCAATAGTACTAATGGTGGTGTAAGTGCAACTGATGGTATAATGGTAGTGGAAGATGACAAGGCATCTTCAATGTTGGAATCCGATAAAAGGATGTCAGGGTGAGTATCTGAAGGCATGTCACTTGTGAACCAGGTCAATAAAATGATATACATATACGGATATGAGTATAAATAACTCGCACAGGGGATGTATAAAACAACATGTATCATGATTATGCACTTATGATGAAATGATGAGATGCTATGATGATGTGGTTATAGTCTAGGGTCCAAGATACATCCTAGTTCGCTATAACCTTAGCTCTGATGCCAATCTGTCACACCCCCAATTTACCTGACTTGCAGCGGAATGGAATACCTGGGGGTGTCTGTCATAGCACCACAGTTACAGTTACATTGAACGACCTAAAGTGTCGTTTGGAAAATACTGCATTTGATCATTGAAATAATTCAGAGTTTACAAAATGAGGTCCCCAAAATGTGTTGCATGTTTAGGAAAACAAGTCCTACTAGATCAAATGTTTACATAAGTGCATGAAATAATGATGAGACGCGTCGACTCCGCGACTCCATGAAGGTCCAAATGCATGTCTCATGAGCTACCTTAATAACCTGAAATACATTGCTAAAACGTCAACACGAATGTTGGTGAATTCCATAGGTTTGTAAAATGTACTGATGTACGGCCACCACAAGTAAAAGTGCAAGATAAAAATCTCATGAAAAATTGTACAATAGCCTTAAGCTCATGACACCGAAGCTATGACTGATGAAATTCTATGCCCCTCCCGAATGTTCTGCCGAAACATTCAAATGTAAAAGACATGACATGCATCCGCTTACTGTTGGTAATCACTACCACGGATGGAGGCGTCACCCTCGATAGATCTATCCACTCACTCTCGCTTAACGATAAATTAACGGTTCATGATGTTACAGGGGACTTTTCACATGGCAAGGTAACTTAAGCAATGTACATATGTTTGAATACTTGGGCTCGTACTAAAATGATTGATGCAATGTATTCCCCCCGTGGGATTTGAAAACAATCAAAAATGTTGAATTGAAAACGGGGCTATGAAAACTCACCTTAACTGATGAAACCGTGATGAAATGAAATGAACACCAATGAACAATTTGCTGTCGTAACCCAATATGATGGTACCATGAACATGTACTGAGCTGAAAACAAGGCGCGCATACTAGCCGCAACCTAATATGAATGATGTACGATCTACTTTAGATCATGAAATGATGTTATGAATGTCCATGCACATGTTTACTATACCACTCTACTCTTTGAAAAAAAAAACACTTGTTGTTACCAAAAGTATATATTCCAAGACTTAGGAAAATATTGCTATTAGAAAATATAAATGGCTAGTTATAATATATATACTTATATATATATCACGTAAGTTTCCATGTTAGCGTTGAAATACTCGGGTTGTAATCCTTGAAATGATGAAAACATACTCATAATAACTAATACTACGTTAGTTATAAAGCTCGGTACTTGATATTATGTTTAGCTTGAAAATGCACTTCGTAGTTTTTGCGCCAAATATATTAAAAGCTGTCAATTAATAAAGGGTTTTAGCCGATTTTCAAACGTGAATATCTTTGTCGTTACTTGTCCGTTTTACTTGTTCTTTATGTCCACGGTTTCGTCTTAGTATGTAGTAATATATTTTGGAAAGCTCGGCTCCTCCGGGTTACATCTAAAGTCTCTTTTTGTCCAATGAAAAACGTCCAACAGCAAACATTTTCTGAAAAATACTTTTCGTCTACAATCTTGCAAAAATCATAACTCCTTCGTTATAGACTCTTTTTAATCCGTTCTTTCGCCTACGGATTCGTTTTTGAAAGTATTTTCTAAAAATTTTGCCAAAGTTTCCTTGGTGTTTACTGATTTTCCAGATTTTTACAAAACGGGACAGCATGTCTAAAATAGGTTCCAAATCAAGTTTCCAAGGTTAAAAACCAATTTCTACCATCACCAAACCTCTTGTAATCACCACATGACTAATCTAATCTTACCATACACCTTCTTAGGGTGCCATGGACTCCTAACCAAGTTATTAGAGCTAGGGGATTCATAACAAATAAGTTAGGGTTTGTATGTTTGTTTTTAGCCAAAATAAAGTGTGGTATAGCTACTTGTACATGGTTTTTAGCATGATACTTATGAAATACATGTAAAAATAGGATGATCCATAAAAAAATAAAGATGAAAACTTACTTGACAAAATGAGATGATTATTGGATGATTATGCTTGATGTTCTTGTGTTTTTGTTGCTTGATTCTTGTTTAGAATGATAAAAGGGACAAGTTTGTAGCTTTAGCTTTTGAAAAACCATGGATGGATCATGGAGTGGTGATGAGGTCGTGGGTTTGCAAGAGTGGGGAAGAGATGAGCAAGTTTTCTATCTTTCCTAAAATGAAGATTATGATTCTAGGTTTTTAGTAAAGTATGGTTTTTAAGGTTTATTGTTTTATATTAAGAAATCAATGCTTGAGGTTAAGGGGTGTCTCATGGGCCGGTTTTGGTGTGAAAAGGGAGTAGCCAAAACGGTTTTGATCACTTAGAAAATGTAGTGTAGCGTTACGTGTTATTACGTGTTATTCGTTAAAATCGGGTACCGGTTTTAATAGAAATAATTGTTCACGAAGTATACCGGGATGAAATTAGTTATAATAATGTTAAAAACATATTAAAAATATGTTGGGTACATTTACTGAGTGATCGGGTGATAAATGTTTAGTTTTAACGAAAACCGTCGTTATATTCCTACGCGTACGTTAAAAATAAAATAAATTTCCAAAATACTGGGTAACTAAATGTTATAACTTTTATGATGTTAAAATGGATATAAAAATATGTCGGGACCATTGTGGGAGTATTTAGATATATTCGTCGTGTATAAACCGGGTGTTAACGTTTACTATAAATACTTATACGTAAAACGTTAAATATACTGAATATAGTAATTTGAAAATCCTGAGAGTGGTATAACATGTAAATGACCTACTGATGATATGCATACTATCTCCAGTCCGTATGAAATGTCATTACTGATAATGCATGAATTCGCACCCGAACCAATATGGTTACGCGAATTTGAATACCCGTAAACTAAATTTACGATGAAATGTGTAATGCACGTGAATGATGAAATCTTTTCCCGCAATGAATAGTGTTCCATGAATAGTAAATTTCCCAAAAGTTTCTCAGAATATCAAATTGACCTCGAAAACGATGAATAGTAAACTGATGAATAGTGTTTTGATGAATAGTGTTTGATGAATAGTGTTTTTCCAAAGTTCGGGAAATGACCTGAAATGACCTGAAATGGTGAGTTGTGACACCTTGGGCAATCCCATTCCCAAAGTCTCTGCTGACATAAACAAGTCAGTGGAGTTGGAATCAACCCAACCTCTACATCCTGTTAAAGGCTCTGCCAAATCACAACCAGATTCTCAGGGAGTAAGGGGTCCTAAATCCTCGGTGGGGCAGCACTACTCCTTTGAGAAGGGGACCCACACCCTTTCACATCCTGCTAAAGGCTCGGGTAAATCACAACCCAAGCATCAGGGAGTCAATTCCCCTAAATCTTCCGCAGGCCAGCGCAAGCCTGTTGGAAAGGGGACATCACCACTCAGGTGTCTGATGAGGACATTCGCAAATCAAAGCTTTTGTCTGAGGGCACAACAACTCTTCCCGAAGACTCATAGGGACTTATACAACCCGCTGATAGGGACACAACAATCACGATTCCTAAGGATGGCACTGGGAAACGCCCATCAGTGTCTAAAGGGATCCCGGGGGACAAAGACTTAGAGGGAAAAACACCACCCGCTGATATGGAACCCAAACCCACTCATGGAGGTGCCTACAACTTGGGAACTGGCTCTAAGGACCAGGCAGATAAATCCCAGTCTGTTGGATTAGAGGGGTCAGGACTTGGCAACAATGAAGGCGAGTCTTCTTATGAAGAAGAGCCGGATAACCTTCTTTTGCAGATTCAGTCTATGGCTGATGTTCAGGCGGCCTTGTTCTCTGATGATGAATTCCAAAGTGATGAGGAGGTTTTTGAAGACGGAGATGACATGGAGGTTGAGGAGAAAGTCCCTGAACCAATCTTTCGGTCTCCTCACTTTCCTATCCATTAAGCTACTGAGTCCCACTCCAACTCAGAATCCTCAGATGATGATCAAGCTCCTCTCACTGGGAAGTTTTTACCAAGTTCATCAAAAAGGCCACCAATGCCTTATTCAGGGGAGTCACTGATGAAGTTTTTGACATGCACACTGAACAGGCAGTTCACTACATCAATCTCAAGGAGTTAGTTGAAGAGTTTAATGAAGATGTCAGGGAGCAAAACTCCTCCATTACCTTCTCCCTAACATAGATGTTCTTACATCTTAACCAGTTCCTTGAATCCCTCACCAAACTGAATACAGGGGTTCAGTCCATTCAAGAATCGGTTAAAGAAGATCCTGAACTCACCAGGAAGCTCCTTCGGGAATCAGAGACCTATCAGCTCAACTCTGTGCATCTCACTGAGCTACTCAACCTGATGAAGTCCTTCAATCTTCAGGCTCTCAGTACCTCAGTGGAGTCTGTCAAAACCTCCCTTGCTGCCTTGGATCAATCAGTGGCAGCTCAGTCTTAGAAATCAGCCTCAATAGCTTGGAGTTTTGGTTCTCACTTGACAGCAATGGAAATTTCTCAGGCATCACTTGAAGCCCAGGTGTCTAACATTCAACAAAACACCTCAGAAATCAAGACTACGATGACTGAGATCTATCAGGCCTTCAAGGGTTCCTCTCTGATACGTGGGAATCGCACCAGGCTTTACCTCTCAAGGGATCTCGAGAAGCTTACAACCCCCACCAGGCAGTGTACCTGATCGTTGTAGTATAGTATAGTGACAAGTACCGGGGATTGATCGTTCAACTCAGGAATAGTGTCGATAGGATTAGAAAGTCTCCTAAACTAAGTCTAGAGGTGAGGGATGATTCTTTTTGTATTTTTATATTTTATAAAAGCAATTAAAATCTTGGGTTTTTTGAAGAGTGGGCGGAATTAGTTGCTAGCCAACTAACCCAAATAACTACTAATGCAATCAAAATAAAATAAGGAAAATGAAATGAAACTAATTATACTAGTGGTGTAAACAATGATGGGGAAAATTGTGTTTACTTAGGTTTCATTACTCCCTAGATATCTTTTACAAGTTGATAGCTTGTTACAATTGCATGGATGACGGGTCATATTCCTTAATACTAGTCGTAGGGCCGTGTACAATATTCCCTAACTCTATAGGATCCTACTTCACTCCTATGTCGAGCCGTTAGAAGCTCCTAACATGGGATCATTAGAATTCTCCTACGCATTAAATACAACCAAATATCGTAGTACACCTCCGATCATGTTTCTTAAGATGTTCAAGCAAGTTACCAATGGAAGTCTGCCAGTTTTCTTAAGCCTAACATCGAATACAATCATCCGTAACAACTATAAACAAACAATCAACCCATAATTAACATCTAGGTTTCACTACATCTAAGCAAACACAAATGAAATCTAGTCGAGCATGTTAAATTGAAGACAAGTGTAAGATATATTCAAGCAACACATAGACATATTGATTGAATTGAAAGAGTACTTATCTCTAATAGAACATGAAAGTTTCAAAGGGTTAAAACCCTTGAAAAAGCTGTGAAAATCGGCCTAGAGTTTTTTTTCCCTTAAAGTTGCACACTAATGAATGAAATTTGGAAAACTATATATAGATTTTACAGGGTGACGGCGTCAAGAATGAATTTGTGATGCCGTCAACTCGCCGCCTATAATGAAATCGGATTGCCTAGATCCACTTTTGACGCCGTCATGTGTAAATTTCTTCTGGGCCATCAATAACAAATAGACCATGACGGCCTTGGGTGACGCCGTGATGTCCAATGCAGAAAACTCTATGTATCGTGACGTGTATTATCCACATCCACCTCTTGTATTACTCTTGACGCCGTCACTTGGAGACTCTTGACGTTGTCAGGTACTGTTCCCAGCAAGGAAAATTAAGACTTTGCCGTTTTCTTCACTTTTATGCTCTAAAAACGTCCAAAATGCTTCCTTTTCCAGATTTCACTCCAAAAGTACCTAAAATGACAAAAGGAACGATTTAGGGCTATATTTGATCAAATAAATTCGAATTCGGGCTTAAATAACCCCTTAAAAATGGTTCATTTTTCGCCTCATCAAATACCCTTACACTTGAGATTTGCTTGTCCTCAAGCAAATGCGCTTTCATTCTAATCAAAATACAAGTTAGTGGTCATTTAACACTAATATAAAAGTAATTAAAACAAATAATCGTTCCACTAAAGACCAAAGACAAGCACGGAGGTCATACACTAGCACCTCACAAATAGTGTTTAGATACTCACATCTCTCAGGTGTAATAAAGTATATATCACAATATGGAAATGGAAAACGTCTCTCACTACCTGTCATAGCAAAATAGATTACCATAGGCTTGGGAAAGGATCAAACCTCCACCACTTGGCGTAAGCACCAAGGATAAACTATCAAAGAGGTCTTTCAAAGGGTTATAACGTTAGGTGTAGGGATCTGGAATACACGGTTTTGTTGGATAAAGGCAATATTTACTGGTGGCGAGTTAATCATCTTGGTTAATTACATGTACAATATGGCGTTGCTAAGCCAAGACTAGACTCGACTTAAGATAATAAATGAAAAATAACAAAAACATAAAACAAACACTTACACTACCATGCAAAATAATACATCATAGGGAATGTACATTCCCTTACACTTGAATTTTTACATACTTTACAATAAACTAATCTAATGACTCGAATCACGATAATCAAAACACTTGGATTACTTTTAAGATTAACGCACATATGGGGGTGATATATGATGTTCTTCCCCATTACTCCATAACATAAGTACTTTACCCATGAGTCTCAATCGTCCCAAAACAATATGTACAAGATATGACTCGACTTAGCAACCATGTAATCAATTAGATAATTAACTAAGGGTTTAAACAAATAATAATAATGCACTAAATATGAGTGCATACACGGAAGGCTAAGGCGATTTGGTTGCACATTTAGGTGGGTTGTAACAAATTCTTCCTTTAAGTAAGATGCTTAAAGTTAGAAACAAAAAGATAGGCTCGGAGGGGTGTACTAGGGGTTTCGTGTGCTAAAAATGAGTACAACGCTAATGGTGTGGGATAAATTAATTGACTTTACTAGCCAAGTATTATGACTTAAATGGTCAAGTAATTATGATACGGATTTAACACAAGGGAGATCCTAATGCCTCTTATCATGTAGTAAATCCTACTACACGAATGTAGTCTCACTAGCGGTCTCGGGATCATCACTAACGCAAGTTCTAGAATCTAAATGCTACCGGTACACTCATAAGCACTAATAGTAAATGCTTTTCCTATCAAATCTAAAGGCGAACCTCACATATTTGGGTGGAAAATTTTTCTGAATGGTACGGTTTTGTGCTAGTCATACAACTCCTATCCATGAGACGCTTGCTAAGGCTAAAGTTTCACTCCTAAATGTTGTAAAAAAATTTAAATTTGGCGCTAAAATTACACTAACAAGTATTTAATTTCTCTTAGTTTGTGGAGTTTGTTAAACTCCATGGATCGTTTTGAGCATCTAGGGTTAAACAATAACATAGACAATAAGATCATGCAGCGGAATAAAAACAAATCATATGTTATTGACACAAAGTTTTTCCAACATCACCTCCAATTATTATTTGATCAGAATAATAACGTGTTACCTAAATGTAACAAGGATCTAAGACACCTCAGACCTTAGAGGATTCGAACAACTCTAACTAGTTCTAGGCATTTACAAGACATATGCCCTAGAACATACACACACGCACCTTTCTGTAAATTACATTATGGAAGACACACTAAAACATACGACCTGTATCCTCTTTATATATTAGAGGATTAGGTTTACAAAGAATATTTCTAAATAATAAAAAGATCCGTAGTAATCTTTTTCTTGCATTTGAAGTTTCATCCTTTGTCACATTAAGTCCCTCTTGTTTTCATTCTTTTATTTATTTTGTCACATCAAATCAAGAATCCCAACATAGTTTTATTACACACCTACAATCAAACAAACAAACTCAAGTGCAATTGTATCCTATAAGGTATCATCATTTACCCTCCCCTTATACTTAGGATGAACATTGTCCCCAATGTTCAATTAAAGAATGTAAAAGTGAAATAGGTAAAAGAATGAAAGAAAATACTCCCCTGATTCGTTCGGTGTGGATAGTGTGGTAACAAGGTTAGATCTTCCTCCAAGAAAATGAATGTTCCAAGCTTCCCTTCCAGAAAAATAAATCATCTTCTTGTCATACATAACCTGTTAAACCTGATAAAACAAACAAGGCAACCTCGCGTAAAATCGGCGGCAATCTATATATACTAACAAGTGCTAGAAAACAATGTAAGATATAATGCTTGTGGAATGAATGTTTGCAGATTTCCTGGAGTTTATAAAACTAAAGAATTAACAAAAACTTTAAGACTCCATTAGAAAAACAAAACTTGCAAAATTTCCAGAATTTTACACATGACGCCGTCAGGAATTAATTCATGACGCCGTCAGAAGTGACCTGCAGAAATCTTTACGTTAAGTTTTTGGAAAATTTCTAGAAAAAATTATGTCCTACTTCCTGGAAAAATCCTGCAAAACATCATTATGTCTCGATACAAGCATTTGACTCTAACAAATACTAATACATATGTCCATTTAATATTGTGGCGAATCAAGATCAATTTCGTTCTTAAAACAAATTTGTGGTTTCCCCTTACACTTAGCTTTTGCAAAATACCTTTATATCAAGTTAAGACGAAGTTAAACAACAAAATAAAGCATTTTCACAATTTTAGTTTGAAACATGATCTACCAACAATAAAAATAAAGCATGCATACAGAAACAAATAACAATCAAACAATTAAAAATCACACAAAACATGGGTTGCCTCCCAAGAAGCGCTTTTCTTTATTTTACGAGTCTTGTAGCTAGCCTCAAGGTCATGGGCAATTACGTGACCTCATCGTTGGTCTCATTCTCTAGGTCATCTCCAATCTTAGTTTTGTATTCCTGACCCAGTTGCAAACATTCCTTGTAGAAACCAAGGATTCTATTCATGACATAATCTACTCCTCTATGTCTATCCTCATCATTCCTATAATAAACTACTGGGTTGTGTTCCTTTTCTATGTTTGATAGAAGGCGGTATTGTTTAATCTTATAGGGCATTTGATAAGCAATCTCATCGTTCCCTTCCTTGAATCTAACTATCCCTAGGGTCGGGTCATAACTCATCTTAGAGGTCTCAACAAACGGTTTTCCGAACTCTACTTGACTTAGGCAATCATCTATTACCGGACGAGTATCCTCTACTATCACAAAGTCGATAACATAAGTGAAGTTTCCTACAAATACATGCAATCCTTTCACTCTTCCTACAAAATTGCTCATCCAATTTGTGTTAGGCATCATCCTATACCTAAGTTGCTTCTTTATTACCCAATTATAATAGGTTCTAGTCATGATGTTTATAGGAGACCTAGGATCGATGTAAGCTTTACACACATGCATATGCCCAATGTTGCATGGTATGTTGATGTTAAAGGGATCACCTACTTTAATAAGGGGTGAACCAAGGATGTATGGTGTCTCGGGATCATCGAATAAATCCTTGTGATATTCCCGTTCTTCCTTGGTGGGTAACTTATCAAAGTACTCTTCTATGTTTTCTACTTCCTCTAACTTTTCTTCCTTAGTATCCTCAACTTCTTAATCTCATCCCTAGGCCCGGTTTCTATTCCAACTTCATCCTTGTCACTTTCTTCCATATTCTTATCTATCGGCTTAATGGTGACAACATTGACAAAGTGGACGTGTTCGGATGATGAGGGGTCCTTAATTTGGATTCCGCTATTAGTGTCCCTAGTGTCCTTCCTAGGTGTAGTTAGCACTTGGTTGTTGAGGGCTTTCAACAAGTTATCAATCTTATTGGTCATCTCCGTTTGTTGTTGATTGAATTCGGTTTCAAACTTAGCTATGCAAGCTTCTTGAGATGCCATAAATTTGGACATCAATCCTTCAAGATTATTGGTACTACCATAGTTATTAGAAGGATTTTTGTTGAAAGTGCGGTTAGCGGGTGGACCGTTTGGTTGGTAACGATTAGGTGGATTGGAAGAATTGTTTTGGTTTTGTTTCCACCTAAGATTCGGGTGATTTTTCCAAGAAGGGTTGTAGGAATCACCGTAAGTGTTTGGCTTGGGTTTGAAAGTGTACCACTAATCTCCCGCTTCTTCAGTACGCGAGGATGTGTAATCCGCAAAAGCTTGTCCGGGGAGTTCCACGCAATCACGAGTGTCATGGGGACCACTACATAATTTGCATGAAGAAGTGATTTTGTTCACTTGGCTTGAAGGCTTGGGAGCTTCGTAGGATTTCATGAGAAACTTGACTTGGTCCTCAAGTTTCATGATCCTACGGTCGGGAGTGCTAGAATTGTTCGAAGGCAAAGATATTGCCTTGACCGTTTTGTACAAATCACAGGGATCATTCCAACTTTCATTGTCATAGAGAGCAAGATCTTCTATGAGTCCCCATAATTCTTCCGCACTTAGATCACGTAACTTGCCACCGGCCGATTGGTCAATGGTTCACCTTGTGGAGAGATCGATATAGTCATAGAAGATTTGGACTTGGAGCCAAAGATCTATGCCATGATAAGGGACTTTTTGGAGTAAGTCCTTGAAACGAGTCCATGCTTCATATAGAGTTTGACCTTGACGTTGTTGGAACATCAAGATATCATTTCTAAGCTTGGTAGTTCTCCCTGGTGGGAAAAATTGAGCAAGGAAACGAGTGGTGAGATCATCCCGTGAGGTGATGGATCCCGTGGGTAAACGTTCAAGCCATTGACTAGCTTGATCACGTAGATAGAATTGGAATAGGCGTAATCGGGTCGACTCTCTAGTTGTAACATTAAGGTCTATAGAATCTACGATTTTAAGGAAATCCTTGACATGTTGATTAGAATCTTCGGAACGAAGTCCATGGAATCCACATCCGCTTTGCACCAACCGGATGGTGTTGGATCGCAAGGGGGACACATTGGCTCCTTGAGTGAGCTCAATAGTGTTTCGATAGCCTTGGTGGCTAGGACGGGAATACTCTCCTAAGGTTCAGGGCCTAACAGGTTGGTTTGCTAGTGGTGGGTTTTGTGGGTGGTTTTGTTGTGGTGGGTTGATGGGTTCAAAGATGTTACCACCTTCCATGATGTCGGATGGTAAAGGTTACGAACAAAGACACGAAGAAATAAGATAGACTAAAGAAAACCTAAAAATAAAAATAAAATCTTACTAGAAAGGAATCTAACCTAGACAATAACTATTCCCCGGGCTGCGGTGCCAAAAACTTGATACGTGGGAATCGCACCTGGCTTTACCTCTCGAGGGATCTCAAGAAGCTTACAACCCCCACCAGGTAATGTACCTGATTGTTGTAGTATAGTATAGTGACAAGTACCGGGGGATTGATCGTTCAACTCAGGAATAGTGTCGCTAGGATTAGAAAGTCTCCTAAACTAAGTCTAGAGGCGAGGGATGATTCTTTTTGTATTTTTATATTTTATAAAAGCAACTAAAATCACGGGTTTTTGGAAGAGTGGGTGGAATTAGTTGCTAGCCAACTAATCCAAATAAATACTAACGCAATCAAAATAAAATAACGAAAATGAAATGAAACTAATTATACTAGTGGTGTAAACAATGATGGGGAAAGTTGTGTTTACTTAGGTTTCATTACTCCCTATATATCTTTTACAGGTTGATAGCTTGTTACAATTGCATGGATGACGGGTCATATTCCTTAATACTAGTTGTAGGGCCGTGTACAATATTCCCTAACTCTATAGGATCCTACTTCACTCCTATGTCGAGCCGCTAGAAGGTCCTAACATGGGATCATTAGAATTCTCCTAGGCATTAAATACAACCAAATATCGTAGTACACCTCCGATCATGTTTCTTAAGACGTTCAAGCAAGTTACCAATGGAAGTCTGCCAGTTTTCTTAAGCCTAACATCAAATACAATCATCCGTAACAACTATAAACAAACAATCAACCCATAATTAACATCTAGGTTTCACTACATCTAAGCAAAAACAAATGAAATCTAGCCGAGAATGTTAAATTGAAGACAAGTGTAAGATATATTCAAGCAACACATAGACATTTTGATTGAATTGAAAGAGTACTTATCTCAAATAGAACATGAAAGTTTCAAAGGGTTAAAACCCTTGAAAAAGCTGTGAAAATCGGCCTAGGGTTTTTTCCCTCAAAGTTGCACACTAATGAATGAAATTTGGAAAAATATATATAGATTTTACAGGGTGACGGCGTCAAGAAGGAACTTGTGACGCCGTAAACTCGCCGCCTATAATGAAATCGGATTTCCTTGTTGCATCTTTCTCCTAAAACAAACCATTTCGTTGAATGAACACTTCACTTGGATTGAGTATCTTCTCACTAGATCTCATCCAAAACCCTTGCTTGAACAACATCCAAACTCTCAATCACCCAAACATATACCTCCATTATTCCAACAATCTTACCCTAACTTAACCATTTTCATTCCAAACACTCAATCATCAACCATTTAAGCATAATATATGC
Organism: Artemisia argyi; assembly: GCA_030686995.1. Taxonomy (NCBI): domain Eukaryota; kingdom Viridiplantae; phylum Streptophyta; class Magnoliopsida; order Asterales; family Asteraceae; genus Artemisia; species Artemisia argyi. The sequence goes on from CM060689.1 coordinate 48,827,498, forward strand.
TTATGATTTTCCGTTTCAAATAAGAATCAACCAACCTTTTGTTACAAGCAAGTCCGATGGCTCTCTTTGGCAAATTAGGATCTTTAACATAATCTCTTTGAATTAATTGTTATGTATCCTTAATATTTGTTTGCTATGCTTGTTATTTGTATATTGCATATTTTTCTATGTTGTTTGTGCTCTAAATATTTTTGAAAGCATTCCATATCTCGATCTCTTATGACCTCAAAACGAGGGGGAGTATACTTCAAGGGGGAGCAATACATTCGTCGGGATAACCTTTTTGATGTTAACAAAAAGGGGGAGAAGTGATATAAACTCACTCTAAAAACTTGCATATATATTAATTTTTAGTTTAATGAGTTTAGATTTTGTAATCATCAAAAATGGGGAGATTGTTGATATAAATAATGTATAAAAACGTTATTAATATTTTTCGATATCCCTAAGTTTTGACGATCACAAAATATAAAAACATTAAATGAAAAGTTAATACATAAACAAGTCTTAAGCAAGTTTATATTATCTCATCCAACATAATCACTTAAGGTATGAATAAACAAGTGACTAATACATTTTATGATCAAATGGATGTTTATTTAAATAATACAAAGTTTATAAAATTAAATAAACTTATTATATATTTTTGAAAAACATTTTTGGTAATAAAGGAAAATATTTTATTCATAATAAATATATGAATTCAAAATTTTAACCAAAATCAGTTAGTTTTTCAACAAATAAACTTTCCCCAGAAAAAGAAAAGAAAACTACAGTTTTCGTCTGGGCGGCCCGCTTAATTATAAGGGCGGCCCCTTAATTTTAAGGGGCCGGCACACAATTAAGAGGACCGGCCACGCTCCCCTGTCAGATTCTGTCAGAAATTTTTCACTTTAAATACCACCTCAAACCTGGAATTTTTCTCACCTCTTGCACAAAAATTTTCAGATCCAGATCTCTCTAAACATCCTCCTAAAAACCCTTTGATCATATAATTGTTAATCCTTGTTTCAAGTGATTCATTCCCTCACCTCTCATCTCTCAAAGTGCAAGAGAAGAATACTCCTTCAATAACAAGTTGTGAAGTATTGTAGATTTGTGTATATAGTCTAGTTGTTGTGTACATTCATTGTAAAGGTGTGATAGTAGTGTAACTAGATAGATCTAGGAGTAGAAGTTGTGAATAGAAGTAGTGAGATATAAGTAGTGGTGTGAAGAAGAAGTAGTGGAGTAGTGTGAAGTTGTGAAGTAGTATTGGTGTGTACTAGTTGTGAAGAAGGTGTGCCAAGTCGTGAAGAAGTTGTGTAGAAGGTGTGAATAAGTTGTGACGAAGTTGTGGTGTGTAAGGTTTTCTCAGCCATAAGGGAGCTTGTTGACATAGTGAAGAAAACTCTCGAGTAGGTGACTCGAGGAGTGGAGTAGGGCAAGGAAGGTGTCCTTGTAGCCGAACCACTATAAATCCTTTGTCTTGCGGTTAGATCTTTCCATATCTTACTTATTACCTTGCTTATATCGTTATTACTTTTGTAGACGTAGACGTATATGTATAGTTGCTCATATAGTGTTAGTATTGATTTTACTTAAAGATCAAACAAAAGTTTCATTGACAAAACAAAGTTTTTACAATCAAACCAAAAAGGTAACATACATTTAATTGATCATTTCGATCAAGTATTGCTTTCATACAAAATATAACTAAGGATTATAAAATAAACGTTTACTTACCTATCTATCGTATATAGCTGTAATTGTTTATATTATGCATGTGTTGATTTCACATACTTAGTTTGCAGTATTATTATTGCTCATACTTAGATATAGTTGTTCATATTGTTCAAGACTTGAATTCACATAAGATCGAATCAAAGTTTTAAGAGTAAACAAGACTTTTAAACAACTAAGTTTTCATAAAACTAAAAAGACGTAAAACTATTCAACCCCTCCCCCTTTCTAGTTTTCCACAAGTGAATTTTTAGTCGAAACAGGAGAAAAGAGAGGAGGTCGTTAAATAAGGTTCAAGGACGAGACTTGCATCGAGGAAGGCTAGAAGTTGTAACACCCCCGAAATTCGGGTCCAGCGGAAGCATACATGTCACTGGGGTGCTACTCGAATGGTATCCCAACACAAGGTACAAAGAATAGTTTCATTTCATTTATTTAGAATGAAAGTTTTTATCAAAGCATTTATTTTACATATTATAAAAGAAGATTGGAAATAGGCCCATAATTTAGTTAAAGCGGTCCCAATTAGTTATCAGAGTCTTCTATGACCATGCCATGCCAAAAGCCACCAAAGGTAAGATAACGCCTTAAGAACCTGAAAATACATGCTAAAACGTCAGCATAAAGCTGGTGAGTTCATAGATTTTAGAAAACAAGTAATTTTCGGTAAACAAGTACTTCCAGTAAACAAGTATTTTCGGTAAACAAGTATTTTCAGTAAACAAGTATTTTCAGTAAACAAGTATTTTGCGGAAGGCAAGACAATATAACAAATACAATGTCACAGCCAAAAATAAGGTATACAGTGCCTAAGCTCATGACCCCGAAGCTCGACGTAATCGTATGCAATCAAGCATAAAATGCCCCAAGTAAGTGTTTGCCAGACACTCGGAAGTAATCCGAATGATATGCGTCCGTTTGACAGGTTGGCGCGACCAACTCGGACGGGGTGTCAACCCAAATAGATCTATCCACAGCATTCGCGCTTACACGCATGTAATTAACGGTTCATGATAAAAAGGGACTTTAGTGGCAGTAATCGGTAACTCAGGCAAAGTAACAGTTTTGTATTTATATCCGCAAAAGCAAGAACTTGTATCCATAAGAAAGTAATCAAGGATGGAATAAGTAATTCATAAGGTATTCAAGTAATCAATCAAGTATTTCAACCATCCAGTAATGTTTGAGAAAGTGAATCGGGTTCAAGTAAAACAAGCATTGAATTTAAATAGTAATAAGCATGTATCTTCCCCCAAAACAGTTGTAAAACAAGTAAAAGTAGGGGTTATGAACTCACCTTAGCAAAAGCAATATCCGACAGACAAAGTAGTAGTTGGAAATAAAGTTCGGGTACTCTAATCGCGGCCTAATAATGCATATGTCTTAGGTTCGAAAACAAGGTCAAGCATGCAAGTCATACACTATATTATCACTTGTACATGTTGTTGGATTTTTATTTTATTTTTTTATTGCCAAAAACGTAGGTAATCAAAGAAATCTCGTATTTAAGACATCCACCATTTTAGAAAACGTAACTTGTAAATCTCACGACCAAATATTAGTCGTCTTGAAAATATATATTTTAAAAATCTCTAACGTACCTAATAGGTATACGCAATGTTCTACCATTTTTATATACGTCATTTTAGCCAAATAATACTCTAAAATGTCCAAAAGTCAATTTTAAATATTCCATCAGCTTTTATCATTTGAACCAAAGCTGTCAAAAAGTATATGTTTCGTCGCAACTTTCCTAGGCCATAACTTTTGCGTCGTAACTCCGTTTTTCAAGTTCTATATATTCCCGCGAAGATATACAAGTATACTTTAGGTTTTTCAAGGTCTCGGCTAGCCTAAATGTCATTTAACCTCAGTTTTTCCTAGCTCAAAAATCGGGACAGAAACCATTTTTCAGAAAATATAGTTTTCGTCGTCAATCTTGAATATAGCATATCTTTTTCGTTATAAATCAGTTTTAACCCGTTCAAGCGGCTACGTTTTCACTATTAAATCTATTTTCTATATTTCTAGCCTAATAAGGCCACCAAGATACTGATTTTCCACAGGGAGTCGAAAAGGGACAGATTTATCATGGATGATGTCAAGTTATTTTTCTAGTGTTTTTATTTGCTACAACCTTTTGCCAACAACTCCAAATCTTGTCCTAGGTCATCCATCAACTAGAAAAAAAAAAAAAAAAAATAGTGATCTAAACATAACCTAATAATATTTAAAGTCCTTGTTCAAGATCATCCAAGTATTCAAAACTAACATATATATATAAAGTTTATTTCATTTTCTTGTAGAGATTTTTATTAACAACTTTTCTTGTGATCAAAACTTGTACAAAATATATTTTCTTGGCAAGAGATCAAAGTGGATGTAAGATGTTTCAACATGTACCAAGTGATAACTAAGTATACACACTTATCAAACATAAAAATCATGAACTCATGAAGTATAAGTAGTGTAAGTTTACTTACAAAGAGGTTTGTGAGATGAGATTTGTAACAACACTTGTGTAACCCCCAAGATTAGTATCAACCCTTGTTAATCTTGTCCTAAGTATTCTTGTAAGTGACCAACAAACTCCTTTCTTCCCTTGCTCCTTAGGTGTGGCGTTTTGTATATATGAATGAGAGGTGATGTGTGTTTTTTTTTTTTTTTTTCTTTGTAAAATGAGTACTAATATGTGTATATATATAAAATACCAAATGTGGTCCAAATGGTCAAAGAAAATCTCATGAATTGGTCTTGTGGCTGCCGAATTTAAGGGAAAAGGTGGGGCAAAAATGTGGCTCTAGCCACCTACATTAATTTGTTGTCTCAACACTAGATTACAAGTTTGAAATTTGTATAGATCTTGTTGTATATTTTTTTTTTTATACAAAATATAGAGGGGGCGGCTTCTTACTAAAATTTGGAAGAAAATGTTTGTTATTTTTTTTAAAATATATATATTGAATGTATTGGGTATTAAAAATATGTATTGGGTATTAGTTTGGTAGTTAACGGAAGTTATACGTAATTAACGTAAGGTGTAAAGAATTTAACTTGGACATCAGAAAATATTTTTGGGACTTTTGTATTAATTTTAGAAGTATAAAAATACCCTAAAAATAATTGTTGAGAAAGTCGGGTATGTCGAGTGTTACATTTTTGTATAAAAATTAACGATTGTTGAATTTAAAAACCGTAAGTACTTAAAGAATAAAATTTTGTTTCATAGTATAAAATGGTGAACTAGAGAAGGAGCAAGGTACCGGAGCGTTGTGGACTAAAATTAGCCTAAGTCCTAGTGTACTTAGAATTTATTTAAAAATTCGTGTCGATTCAAGTAAAAGGCTCATGTAAAAATGTTTCAAATCAAACGTCAAGAATTTAAATTCTAGTTTAGAAATTAGTATTGACCTGGGAAATAGCGGGTTGTGACATTCTACCCCCCTAAAAAGGAATCTCGTCCGCGAGATTCAGTCAGCGTTGGTCATTGAAGTGGTATTAGCGAAGAGATGGGGGTACTTCTGACGAATCCGGTCTTCTCGCTCCCAAGTGAATTCGGGACCTCGTTGAGAATTTCAGCGAACCTTAACGATAGGAATTCGACTATGTTTCAACTACTGGACATCACGATCCATAATCTCGACCGGTTCTTCGATAAAGTTAAGCTTGTCATCAAGCTGAATCTCTTCTAACGGAATGATAAGGGATTCGTCGGCTAAGCACTTCTTGAGATTGGAAACATGAAACGAATTGTGCACACTGCTGAGCTCCGGCGGAAGCTCAAGTCTGTAGGCCACTGGACCAACTCTAGCCAATATCTTAAATGGACCAACGTATCTCGACTTTAACTTCCTGCATTTTTCGAACCATACCACGTCTTTCCAAGGCAAGACTTTCAACATAACTTGGTCGCCAATCTTGAAATTCTAATGGTTTGCGTCGCACATCGTATAGCTTCTTATGTCGATCATGTGCAGCTTGTTGACTTGGAGCGTTGTTCCAAGCCCTGATGTGTACCAACGATCAATGAAAATGAAATGACCAAGGAAGCGTACTAATAGCCAAAATAAGTAGATGTCAATGCTAATGAAAGGAGTGAGAAGTACATTACAATACACATGAAAGAACTAATGAATCATAAGAATAAAAAGGGAATCATGTCAAGTACCATGTTTTAAGAACATAGAATGTTAAAACTGAAAGGTTGCAAACGAAAAGATCAACAATAGAAAGAACATTCGTACTAGTATGAGCCAATAATGCTTGAAAGAAAGATTAAATATCCGTACGAATAAAGAAGAAAACTGCTATTGATTAACGAAAAAGAATTAATGAATCACAACAATAGTAAATAGAATTAGATGTCAAAACAAAGAATGATTGAAAGGAGATTAGATGTATGAATGGAGAAGGAAAACGCGATTGATTTATGCTAACGAAAGAGTCAATAAATCATAACAATAGTAAATAGGTTTAGATGTCAAGAACAAAGAATGCTTAAAAGGCGTGTTTGAAATCAGGATGAACAAAGAAACAAACGAAATGATGGGTGAAAGAAAGACCAATAATGATGCAAATAAACACAAATAGAGGAATCATAAATCATCACGATAGCAAAGAGGATGGATAGAGAATATCAACACAATAATAAATTAACCGAGAGAACCAAAGTGTTCAAATAATAATCAAGAGGGGTAAATACTGAAAGACAGAGTGTCAAATGAGGACAATCAAGAAATGAGACCGACAGTAAGCATCCCATATGAGAATAAATGAGGACAAACAATAAATGAGAAAAGCATTACGCAAATCGAATGCTAAGTAAGAACAACAATAAATATGAAGGACATTAATTTTTCGAATGTTGATTGAAGGTAATTGGGAGCGAACAATAAATGAGAAAGACAATAAATGTCATAACTATGAACAAGTAATCAGCGAGAAGTCAATTAGTATTACGAATTTTGATTAAGATTGAATGTGAACAACAAATAACCGGTTAGACAATAAATGTCACGAATGAGAGCAAACAGTAAATGAAAAGTCGAATATTGATTGAGTAAGGATAAAGACAGTAATAAATGGGAAAGACAATAAGTGTCACGAACGAGAATGAGTCAATAAATGCAAAGTCAAATAAGTATCAAGGATGTTGATTGATTATGAATGAGAACAACAATAAATGTGATAATCAATAAGTATGGCGAATGTTGATTGAGAAGGACAGAATATTCGTACTCAACCTCTCAGGCTTTATTCTGGTCTATCGAGATCGTAGGTTGGTCGTCAAGCAGTTTCTACTGGTGCGTGATGTTCCTTACGAGGCGCCATGCGTGTCACCGGTAATAGGGTAGAGTGGTGAATGGATTTTCTGGTGATAAACTCTAGTCGGGTGGGAGGAGTAGGCTTATTAGTGACTCTCCTATTCGTCTTTCGAGAGGTCTCATTATTGACTTCGAATGGCTCCGTCTCATTATCGGGCATTAGTAAGTAGGTCAGTGATATGGGTGTTGGGAGGGTGGCCGACAAGTTTTCCAACTCGTCCTCGGAATCGAAAAATACGTTAAGTAGGGGTAAACAATGCTGTCGAGTTCCGCCGTTACATTCCTGGTGACGTGATTCTTCAAAACCACAAGAAGTGAGGAAGAATGAGGTGTTATAAATCCGTGTCCCGAAAGTAGGTGTTCCAAAAGTATAGTGTTACAAAAGTATAGGACGAGTGTTGAAACTAATCTTCAGAAACGGCTAGTAAGGTAATGAGTTTTAATGTCACATAAAACGATGTCACATATGATTTTAAAATTTTTAGAGACTATTTGTATCAATCATGATATGTCGGAAGGTTTAGAAGACCTTCAAAAGTACGAGTGTATATGTTAGTTTAGTTACGCTAGTAATATGTCTCTAGCTTTTAAAAGTTGTTTTGAAAGACCAAAATGAGTGTCCCAACTTGAAGTCAAATGGTAAGATTACGTAGGGGAGAAGGCGTAACGGTGTGACAGGTACGGTATGTATGTATAAGTGTATAGAAAATACTTATAGTGAATAGCGTAAATCATGTAAAGTATAGGTTATCAAGTAGCAAGGTATAACACATAGTTACGTCACATAGATTATTAAGTAAAATATCAAGTAAGGCAGTGGCTTGGCAGGCAGGCATGTAGCGGTCATAGGGTTAAATTTTTGTAAAGGTAGTTATAGTCTGGGTTTTGGAAATACCCAATTCTCTATAACCGAGGCTCTGATACCAATCTGTAACACCCCCGAAATTCGGGTCCAGCGGAAGCATACATGTCACTGGGGTGCTACTCGAATGGTATCCCAACACAAGGTACAAAGAATAGTTTCATTTCATTTATTTAGAATGAAAGTTTTTATCAAAGCATTTATTTTACATATTATAAAAGAAGATTGGAAATAGGCCCATAATTTAGTTAAAGCGGTCCCAATTAGTTATCAGAGTCTTCTATGACCATGCCATGCCAAAAGCCACCAAAGGTAAGATAACGCCTTAAGAACCTGAAAATACATGCTAAAACGTCAGCATAAAGCTGGTGAGTTCATAGATTTTAGAAAACAAGTAATTTTCGGTAAACAAGTACTTCCAGTAAACAAGTATTTTCGGTAAACAAGTATTTTCAGTAAACAAGTATTTTCAGTAAACAAGTATTTTGCGGAAGGCAAGACAATATAACAAATACAATGTCACAGCCAAAAATAAGGTATACAGTGCCTAAGCTCATGACCCCGAAGCTCGACGTAATCGTATGCAATCAAGCATAAAATGCCCCAAGTAAGTGTTTGCCAGACACTCGGAAGTAATCCGAATGATATGCGTCCGTTTGACAGGTTGGCGCGACCAACTCGGACGGGGTGTCAACCCAAATAGATCTATCCACAGCATTCGCGCTTACACGCATGTAATTAACGGTTCATGATAAAAAGGGACTTTAGTGGCAGTAATCGGTAACTCAGGCAAAGTAACAGTTTTGTATTTATATCCGCAAAAGCAAGAACTTGTATCCATAAGAAAGTAATCAAGGATGGAATAAGTAATTCATAAGGTATTCAAGTAATCAATCAAGTATTTCAACCATCCAGTAATGTTTGAGAAAGTGAATCGGGTTCAAGTAAAACAAGCATTGAATTTAAATAGTAATAAGCATGTATCTTCCCCCAAAACAGTTGTAAAACAAGTAAAAGTAGGGGTTATGAACTCACCTTAGCAAAAGCAATATCCGACAGACAAAGTAGTAGTTGGAAATAAAGTTCGGGTACTCTAATCGCGGCCTAATAATGCATATGTCTTAGGTTCGAAAACAAGGTCAAGCATGCAAGTCATACACTATATTATCACTTGTACATGTTGTTGGATTTTTATTTTATTTTTTTATTGCCAAAAACGTAGGTAATCAAAGAAATCTCGTATTTAAGACATCCACCATTTTAGAAAACGTAACTTGTAAATCTCACGACCAAATATTAGTCGTCTTGAAAATATATATTTTAAAAATCTCTAACGTACCTAATAGGTATACGCAATGTTCTACCATTTTTATATACGTCATTTTAGCCAAATAATACTCTAAAATGTCCAAAAGTCAATTTTAAATATTCCATCAGCTTTTATCATTTGAACCAAAGCTGTCAAAAAGTATATGTTTCGTCGCAACTTTCCTAGGCCATAACTTTTGCGTCGTAACTCCGTTTTTCAAGTTCTATATATTCCCGCGAAGATATACAAGTATACTTTAGGTTTTTCAAGGTCTCGGCTAGCCTAAATGTCATTTAACCTCAGTTTTTCCTAGCTCAAAAATCGGGACAGAAACCATTTTTCAGAAAATATAGTTTTCGTCGTCAATCTTGAATATAGCATATCTTTTTCGTTATAAATCAGTTTTAACCCGTTCAAGCGGCTACGTTTTCACTATTAAATCTATTTTCTATATTTCTAGCCTAATAAGGCCACCAAGATACTGATTTTCCACAGGGAGTCGAAAAGGGACAGATTTATCATGGATGATGTCAAGTTATTTTTCTAGTGTTTTTATTTGCTACAACCTTTTGCCAACAACTCCAAATCTTGTCCTAGGTCATCCATCAACTAGAAAAAAAAAAAAAAAAATAGTGATCTAAACATAACCTAATAATATTTAAAGTCCTTGTTCAAGATCATCCAAGTATTCAAAACTAACATATATATATAAAGTTTATTTCATTTTCTTGTAGAGATTTTTATTAACAACTTTTCTTGTGATCAAAACTTGTACAAAATATATTTTCTTGGCAAGAGATCAAAGTGGATGTAAGATGTTTCAACATGTACCAAGTGATAACTAAGTATACACACTTATCAAACATAAAAATCATGAACTCATGAAGTATAAGTAGTGTAAGTTTACTTACAAAGAGGTTTGTGAGATGAGATTTGTAACAACACTTGTGTAACCCCCAAGATTAGTATCAACCCTTGTTAATCTTGTCCTAAGTATTCTTGTAAGTGACCAACAAACTCCTTTCTTCCCTTGCTCCTTAGGTGTGGCGTTTTGTATATATGAATGAGAGGTGATGTGTGTTTTTTTTTTTTTTTTCTTTGTAAAATGAGTACTAATATGTGTATATATATAAAATACCAAATGTGGTCCAAATGGTCAAAGAAAATCTCATGAATTGGTCTTGTGGCTGCCGAATTTAAGGGAAAAGGTGGGGCAAAAATGTGGCTCTAGCCACCTACATTAATTTGTTGTCTCAACACTAGATTACAAGTTTGAAATTTGTATAGATCTTGTTGTATATTTTTTTTTTTATACAAAATATAGAGGGGGCGGCTTCTTACTAAAATTTGGAAGAAAATGTTTGTTATTTTTTTTAAAATATATATATTGAATGTATTGGGTATTAAAAATATGTATTGGGTATTAGTTTGGTAGTTAACGGAAGTTATACGTAATTAACGTAAGGTGTAAAGAATTTAACTTGGACATCAGAAAATATTTTTGGGACTTTTGTATTAATTTTAGAAGTATAAAAATACCCTAAAAATAATTGTTGAGAAAGTCGGGTATGTCGAGTGTTACATTTTTGTATAAAAATTAACGATTGTTGAATTTAAAAACCGTAAGTACTTAAAGAATAAAATTTTGTTTCATAGTATAAAATGGTGAACTAGAGAAGGAGCAAGGTACCGGAGCGTTGTGGACTAAAATTAGCCTAAGTCCTAGTGTACTTAGAATTTATTTAAAAATTCGTGTCGATTCAAGTAAAAGGCTCATGTAAAAATGTTTCAAATCAAACGTCAAGAATTTAAATTCTAGTTTAGAAATTAGTATTGACCTGGGAAATAGCGGGTTGTGACAGAAGTCAATCATGTAACTTCCAAGAAATGTCATAGACGAGAACTAGAGAGCAAACAAAGAGTGAGGCAACTGTGCATCATCTATAGTGATTGATTGACGAAAGTTTGATATTAATAATGGTTGTGGTAAGACCATTGTCGAGCCAGGCGATCCTTTTTTTCTGAAAAAATGAGTCGATCAGTCTATATGGCGGGAATGAAGAAAAAAATGGTCGAGATGGGTAATTAACTCTAAAAATAAAATATGCATACGGAAACAAATAACATCAAACAAAAAAAAAACACACAAAACATGGGTTGCCTCTCAAGAAGCGCTTGTTTTTGTTCTAGTCACGAGCCTGACTCTACCCTTATTTCTCGGATAAAGGTGAAGTTTTCCCTACACTTAGGATGAAGTGCGGGTGATAGTAGTGATACACACCATCTCGGTTGAAATATGCCACGTGAGGGAAGAGTGGTGGATGAATTATATGCTCAAAGATGTGTGCTCCTATCATCATAACCTTACTAAATTCAATTGGGTTAATGGGTGGATTAAGATTTTCTCCTAGAAAGGGATCATTTTCTATCAACTTCGAGAGACTCCTAGTTGGGGATCCATCTTAAACTAATAACCCTGGTTTAAACAAATAATGTTTCTTGTGATCAACCATAAATGGGTGATGTAAGCATGTAAGGTCATTTTCCACTCCTATATTGGCTTCCTCTCTACAAGGCTTAGAGTCCATTACCTTTGTCCTAAGACTACCCGAACTATATGGTTTGATGGGTGGATCGGAACCTATTTCAATTCCTAAATTTTCATCCAAGGATGGAAGATTAGGTAATGGTTTTGGTTGAGGCTCCAGTTCATCAAAACTAGGAACTTCCTTAGAACTAAGAGAAAGGTTGTGACTACAAGTATTCAAACCTATATTCTCAAGTTGTGCTTGGTCCAAGGGAGGTGTGTATGCATCAAATGATGGTGGGACTTGTGGAGCACTGAGTGGGCTTATGTTATTCACCTCGTCCTCCATTGTATCTAGATTACCTATGTGTTCATCTTGTACTAAGGTGAAATCAAACTACTCCGTGCACCTAGGTATCTCATCTATAGGCTTATTATCCCCAAACAAACTTCTTGCTTGTTCCCTTAAACTTGCTATCAATTGATCCGTAACAACGTTTGTTGGGTTGTCTAACTTCTTAGCGAGTATGGCACAATTCTCTATGGCTTCCCATGCTTCATCAGCACTTAATCCCCAAAGGTCCCCATCTGCGGTATGGTCAATGTCCATTTTGGTATAGTGGTCGACACGATGGTAAAATATTTCAATTTGGGACCACAGATCAAAATTATGATGAGGGACTTTTCAGAGTAAATATTTAAAATGAGTCCATGCATCATAGATAGGTTCATCTTCATGTTGTTTAAACATCAAAATGTCATTGGGAGTAGGTGAATTTCGTGGTTGGTAGTATGGTGGATTTGCGTTCTCCATAATGGTGAACGGAAGAGTCAATGGAAAGGTTTTTACGAACAAAGACACAAAGAAAAGATAGACTAAAGAACACCTAAAAATAAAAATAAAAAATCTTACTAGAAGGGAATCTAGCAAGTATACCTAATAAAAAGAAATTCTAACCTAGACAATAACTATTCCCCGGGCTGCGGCGCCAAAAACTTGATACGTGGGAATTGCACCCTCGCAACAGGTTTTACCTCTCAATAGATCTCGAGAAGCTTACAACCCCCACCAGGCAGTGTACCTGATCGTTATAGTATAGTATAGTGACAAGTACCAGGGGATTGATCGTTCAACTCAGGAATAGTGTCGCTAGGATTAGAAAGTCTACTAAACTAGGTCTAGAGGTGAGGGATGATTCTTTTTGTATTTTTATATTTTATAGAAAGCAAGTAAAATCTCGGGTTTTGAAGGGGTGGGCGGAATTAGTTGCTAGCCAACTAACCCAATTAACTACAGATGCAATCAAAATAAAATAAAATAAAATAAATGAAAATAAAACTAATTTACTAATGTGGTGGAAACAATAATGAGGTAAGTTGTGTTACTTAGATTTCATTAATCCCTAGATATCTTTTACAGGTTGATTAGCTTGTTACAATTGCATGGATGACGGGTCATATTCCTTAATACTAGTCGTAGGGCCGTGTACAATATTCCCTAACTCTATAAGATCCTACTTCACTCCTATGTCAAGCCGTTAGAAGCTCCTAACATGGGATCATTAGAATTCTCTTACGCATTAAATACAACCAAAAATCGTAGTACACCTCCGATCATGTTTCTTAAGACGTTCAAGCAAGTTACCAATGGAAGTCTGCCAGTTTTCTTAAGCCTAACATCGAATACAATCATCCGTAACAATTATAAACAAACAATTAACCCATAATTAACATCTAGGTTTCACTACATCTAAGCAAACACAATGAAAATCTAGCCTAGCATGTTAAAGAGAAGACAAGCGTAAGATATAATCACACAACACATAGACATATTGATGATTTGAATAAGTACTTATCTTCAATTGAACATGGAAGAATCAAGGGGTTGAAATCCTTGAAAAAGCTGGAAAATTTGTCTAGGGTTTATTCCCTCAAAGTTGCACACTAATGAATGAAGTTTGGAAAACTATATATAGACTTTACACTTTGACGGCGTCATGTATTAGCTCGTGACGCCGTCAACTCGCCGCCATGATAAAATCGTATTGCCTAGATCTATTTGTGACGCCGTCATGTAGGAATTTACTCTAGGCTGTCACGTGTAGTTGGACCCTGACGGCCTTGGTGACGCCGTCAGGCCATAAGCTTGCAAACTTTCTAGGTTGTCATGTTATAAGTCCATATCCACCTCTTTTGTAACTCTTGATGCCGTCATGTGTAGATCTTTGACGCCGTCAAGTACTGTTTCAGCAAGGAAATTTGAGACTTTGCCGTTTTCTTCATTTTTATGCTCCAAAAACGTCCAAAATACTTCCTTTTCCAGATTTCTCTCCAAAAGTACCTAAAATGACAAAAGGAACGATTTAGGGCAATATTTGATCAAATAATCTCGAATTCGGGCTTAAATGACCCCTTAAAAGCAGTACACTTTTCGCCTCATCAGTAACAGGTATTTAAATTTTGTGATTATCAAAACACGAGAAGACCGAATAATGTGAATAACGTGTTTGAAATTATTTGTATTAACAAGACGCGCCAGGACCCTTTGAACCAGACGGTGTCAAGAGTAGATCTAGGTAATCCGAGAAATTGTACGGCGGCGACTTGACGATGTCACGACCCAAAAGGTGACGTCATTAGCTTTTATTTTCTATATATATTTTTGGATTTTTCATTCATAGGGGAGGAACTTTTGTGCGACAAACCCTAGACGATTTTACAGGCTTTGTAACAGTTTCAAACCCCTTCTTTCATCCATGTTTAATTGAAGATAAGTGATCCATTAATCATTCAATATGTTTATGTGTTGTTTGATTATCTTGTATGCTTTTCTTTCTATTAACATGCTAGCTTAGGTTTATTTGGGTTTACTTAGATCTAATGAAACCTAGTTTTTGATTATTGATTGTTGGTTTGTCATTGATTGTTGTGGGTGATTGATTTTAGCGTCAGGCTTAAGAAAACTAGCTAATCTCCTATACAGTAACTTGCTTGAACGTCTTAAGAAACGTAATCGGATGTGAACTATGGTTTTATTGGTTGTATTAAATGCATAAGTAACTATTAATGAGGCCATGATATGATACTAAACATGTCGTCATAGGAAGAGATAGAAGCTTATAGAGTTGGGGAAGATCGTACACGGCCCTACGAATGGTATTAAGGAATGCAACCCTTCATCCACGCAATTGTGACAAATTAACTAATCAATAAAAGATAACTAGGGAGTAACGAAATCTAAGTAAATACGCTTTTCTCCATATAGAAGTTCCTACCATTTTATTTTCTTGTTATTTTATTTTTATTGTTTAAGTAGTTATTTGGGTTAGTTGGCTAGCAACTAATTCCGCCCACTCTTCCAATACCCGAGATATTTACTTGCTTTCCATAAAACATACAAATACAAAAAGAATCATCCCTCACCTTTAGACCTAGTTAGATTAGTTTCAATCCTAACGAACACTATTCCATGAGAGAACGATCAATCCCCCGGTACTTGCCACTCACTATACTACATCGGTCAGGTACA
This sequence comes from Artemisia argyi, assembly GCA_030686995.1. NCBI lineage: Eukaryota > Viridiplantae > Streptophyta > Magnoliopsida > Asterales > Asteraceae > Artemisia > Artemisia argyi. The sequence continues at coordinate 48,842,771 of CM060689.1, forward strand.
CTGCCTGGTAGGGATTGAAAGCTTCTCAAGATCCCTTGAGAAGTAAAACCTTTTGCAAGGTTGCAAAACCACGCATCAATTACCACCTATTTCTTGATCATCAAAGTGTAGTTTCCTCCCCCTGAGTCTGAACATCTATCTTCTTCCCCTGTTTGGGAGAATCTCCACCATTATCATCACCACAATCATTAGAACTTGAAGATTCCACTATAGTTGCTCTCATCTTGGCTTTAAGTTTCTTGACCTTGTCCTGCAACTTCTTCACCTTCGAAACCAGTTTGGTGTAGACAATCCCATAAAGTTGCTTGGTATCCTTTAGGTCTTTATCAAGAGAAGTCACCTTATTTGACAAAGTAGCACAGAAAACCATAAAGTGTCATGCTGCCCTCAGCTCTTCCAGATGTGTTACCTTCTAGGAGAGGTGCATCATGGGGGCATAGACTCAGGCTCAACCGAAGTATAAGTATATGAGCCACCCATAGTATCCATTTGGCTTGGGATTTCACCACTTGCATCAAGTCCATGAGGACTAGATACATTAGGTGTTGCCATGGTTGGGGTCTTAATTATGTTAACACTTTCCTGTCCAGCTACTAATCTTGTGACATGTTAGGTCACCATTTTAATAACATAATCACTTAAGAATTCTAGAGAGAGAAAGTAAGTAGAGAGAGAGAGTGGAAGGAACACCTAATGACAATAAGAGACTAATAATATTACTAGTGAACCAACCAACCTCAAAATGAGGTTATACATAGCTATTTATAGGTGAGGATTAGGGCTTCTCTAAACTTAGTCAATATTACATACTTAGCCCTTAAACTTTATCCAAACCTATAAACCAAGCATAAAACTTACAAAACTTATAAAATAACTAACGTTATAACTAAGTAATGCAACCTATACCAAAACTCAATGACCGACACTTGAAATAATAAAGTCTATTCCCAACAATCTCCCCTTAAGGGTCGGTCATCAATGGTTGCTTGACGTCGTCATCTTCTATACTTTGACTTTGTAGTCGACGTCCTCAAAAGTAGTAAGAAAAATCTTTCATCGTTCTTTGTACTTCGTTCTTTGTTGATGTGATGGTGATCATGTTATGAAGTTGTCTGCCGATCGTCCCTTCGGTGTCTGTGGTGGTTGTCCGCCATTCCAACATGCTCATACATCTTTGGACTTAGACTTATGAAAGCACGAAGTTCCTTTACATACACTTAGATCTTTAGTCTTTATACTTTGCAGATTCTTTTCTTTTTTTTTTTTTTGGCGTAGAATCTTTCTTTGAACTTTGTGGTGCTAAGATCTTTGGGGGAGCGTTCATTTGCTTCAAGATGTATGTATAAGCATGTTGGAATCTACCATCATGGAGGAGATGTACCTGCAAGTAAACAGTTAGCAATAATCAACCGGTACTTACAGATAAGGAATTAGAGCTTGTCAACAGCATATTGTGAAGACTCCTTCTAATCCTTATCCAGGCCGTTCCCATATCAGATACTCCCGAAGGAGCTTACGAGACCTACTAGGTAGCTCAATGACTGGGTGAGTAGTTGGGGATCACTCCACGACTGTAGATCGCTAAAGAACCACCACGAACACTAAGCGTAACCCTTGTGGGGTTACCGAAGTGACCTGCTGTCAGGGCTGTTTGATGTTGACCCTGGCAGGAATTTCTGTTCAATCATTGAGAAATGCATATGTAATTCTCTCATGAACGTTCTCGGCAGATTGCTAAGATCTGCGAAGGACTCGATAATTTACAGCTGGTGCCCATTGATGTAGAACACCAGTTGCAGAAATACTAAGTGTTCCTAAGAGATCTTTGATGTATCTCATGGCTCTAGACTCGATAAGTGCTCACTTAGGTTTCCTATACAGAGACTAGGGAGGGGTCTCCTGCTTCAATATCAACTATCTCTAAGAGATAAGTCGATAGATTACACTGGTTCCCCATGAGAATGAAACAAGCTCTTTTAAGAGAACTTGAGTGGCTAGAAGGTTTAGTGCATTGCGTCACTGGGTCCATGACGACTTAATCTTCAATACCGGTGTTGTCTTTGCAACAGCCAGTAGCATATGAATTGAACCCGGTGTCTGCCCTAAGGTTGAACATATGGAGGGCTATTTCTTTTCACCCTTTTCTTTAGTTTTCTTTTTTCATTCTTCAACCCCTTCTTTCTCCTTTTCATTCTTTACTCCTTTTTTTTCGTATCATACCTAAGGACTTCTAGTTCTAACTATTGGTGATGTCCTTGGGTAGATCCCTCCGGTTTAGGCGGATCATAGGACGGTTATTACCTAACCTTAGTCACCTTATAACTCCATGACTATCCTATAATTGCCATTGAAACCTTTGAAAATCTCTCAAAGTGTTTGTGTTTGTCAAACATTTTGTTTATCACTTTGAGAGTTTTATGTTTTACTTATGAAGGGCTCCCCCTTCACATGTGCTCATATGTATTTAATAAATTTGCACATACGGGAGGAGCGAGCACTTTTGAATTGATCCACTTTCGGTGAACCAGACCGATTCGAGACACGCTTACATCACTAGTTGGACTAGCTTGAAGTTATTACCCGGCCTGGTCAAGTCCACAAAAAGTTTCTCGAAATGGTACATTTCTACTAAGACAAATCCTTTTCGAGACACGCTTACGTGGCTAGTTAAAGAGTTCCATTGTCAGCTTTTAGGTGACAACTAGCTCTAGTAACTAACTTGATGTTATTACCCGTCGAGGAAAAGTCTTTTCGAATTTACTAACTTTTATGTTTCATCAATTCCTGGGTGAATCTGAGTCTAGCTCGCATGAGATTTGACATTTCAGCAACATTTAACTTTCATATTTTAATCACTTTCCTTTTCTCCCCCTCAAAAATAGCATATAAGATGTTGTTTTTGAGAAACAGTTGATTAAAATATGCTTTTTGAGTCTTATGGGGAGATATCCACAAGAACTTTTGTTTTCCAAAACGATGAGTTTTCAAGTGCTCCCCCTCAACAAGTGAATACTCATTGAGGTGAAATACTTGTCTTTTGAGCAGAATTATGAAAATCAGAAAATGTTTGATTAATTCTACTCAAAAGTAAGAAGCCTTCGCTCCTTATATAAGGATTGAGGCACTGATGCGTACCTCAGTGTCCTTTCTTTACAAGAACGGGTTGTGCACTGTTATGTGTGCACAAACCATCAAAACATGATTTTGACAAAGCATTTTGATTTTGAATACTCCCCATCAAAACGAGCATGTGTTTTGACATTTTTAAACTTTGGAGCGAATTGGGGAGTAAAGGTTTGAAAAAAATCTTGAGCAAAATTTTGAAAAGTTTTGAAAAACCTTTTGAAAAATTTTGAATAAATTTTGCTCAAGATTTTAGATAAGCTTCGCATGAAAAACTTCTTCTTGTTTTTAAGGATAAGTGCGCGTTTGGTTTTAAAGAATGGTTTAACAAGGCACTTTCCTTTCTTTGAAACCCGAGTTGTACACTGAAATGTGTGCACAAGTCGTTGTTTTTATACAAAATTAGTTTTCTATTAAACAAAACACTCCCCCTCAAATAATGAACATTATTCGAGAGATAGTCTTCTTGAGCAGAATTTAGAATCGTATTAATGAAATACTTTTTGAAAAATTCGAGAGATGATTCTGCTCAAGGTTTTAGAAAACATAATTAAGTATTATACAACAAAGAATGTTTGAAATTCAAAACTCTTTTATTGTAGAAAGTTGTTTGAGACCCGGAGTCTCTCTTTAGAGTTTTAAAATCTGAAAAAAATATTTCCATCTAAATTTGAACCTCATGGGTTCTTTTTGAAGATTTGTTATTGTGATGAATGGAAAACTTCCGGTATTTGGGATGTACAAATCAGAGACATTCTTTTATTGAAGCCAAAGCATTCCAGATTTTGAAAATTTGAAAGGTTTTGAATGACTTTGCTTTGGTCTCCACACTTGCTTTACCGGTGTAAAACAAGAGTGTGGAGTTTGGGAAAATTTGCTTCTCACCATTTTGGATCCATTTACCAGTTTAGCCTTTAAACACATTTTGCCCTTTGAGCTCAAAATATGTTCCATAAGAAACATTTTGACGAATGTTGAAATTTTGACTTTCAATGGGATGACATGTACTTGCACACAGAGAAAATGCATCAGGCACAAACAAGTATAAGATGAATCAAAAAAATCTCATTCTAAATCAACCTAAGTGCTCAGAATTCTCAGATTAACACACAAAATCACAGATTAATTCATTCTTTCACTCGAAATTTTCCAATTATGATAATGGTTTGGGGTTATGATAAGAGTCTAAGCACACTTGTTAGCATCATAATGCCTGAATATTAAACAAACAAACGTCCTAGTAATAGCAGCAAAGACATCGACATCGTAAACCCTAAATCACATGATTCTAAACCTATGATGTTCCTAATCGAGCAACTACACCAATCGAGCGTTCTTTGGTGTTCTCTAAAGCTATATAAACTAGTTAATTAGACTAAACACATAAAAAAAATGAAAGCCCTGATTGATAACCCTAGTTTCTGATTATGCCTTGTTGAAAACACTTGAAACATTTAGGGAACGATTAGACAACAACCATGAAGAAATTAGAAACTCACAATCGGGGACATTCGAGAATAAAAAATCGTTAGTCTGAATCGTGAGGTTTATCGATTATGTGTGATACTTTCGAGAATATTTAAAGAAACATTTATTAGAGCCCGTTTTATTTTCCATGCAAGATCCTTTTTCCTAAGTTTAAGACATTTGTGAATCTTTACTCATTAAAGGTTAATTACTTTTCCATTTGAAGTCCAAACAAAGTCAACTTGGAATCATTGCAAAAAAAATTTCCTTTCTCCCCCTCGAATTAGCATATATTACGTGAAACCTTTTTGTACATTTTAATTCGAGAGATCATAGAAGTTTTTGAAAATGAGATTTTAATCCGAATGATGAAGAAACATTTTATCCTTGAAGAATTATGATGAGGTGTGCAAACTTCATGATAATGTGAAAAGATTTCTCCCCCTCAAAACATGTTCCATTTTGACAGAGTAAAGCAAAATTTGTTTTAATGAAGGAACATAGTTTTGAAGTTACGAAGTTTGTACACAGAGAAAGAAGATTTTTTTTTTTTTTTTTTTTTTTTTTTTTTTTTGATAGAATATTTACAAAAAAAGTTTGATGTTTGACTCTCTTAGTTTTTAAGAAAGTTTTGCAAATCATCTGGAGTCAAACACCGCATACCAATATGGTGAACTAAATCAACAAACCTTGATGGAGGTAATTATCTCGCATGTGAGCAGGATCCAAATTGCGTGTAGACGACTCAGTAATGTCAGGAATGAGTTAAGCCGGTGCAAACGGATTAAAGAATGCTTAAAGAACACCTCTGGGTCATGCTCTGCGGTTTGTGGAACTGATTTAGGTATGGAGTCTTCAGCTGATTGTCGTGAGTTGGAAACGGTTTGTTTTGCCGTTGTTGGAGATGCAATTGGAGGACCGTCTCTCTCAACAGTTGTTGTTGTTTGTTGAGGTGAATCAGGTACTTGATTGTGATCAAGATGTGCAGCGGAAATTGGTGAGACCTCAGGAAGACGGTTTTCAATCGTATCATCAAACAATGGAGCAAACATGGTTTCCACTTCTTTACAGGAGAGAGACAAAGGTTCAGCCGAAGATTCTGGAAAGTTTAGACGGTTGAATGCGGGTCCTAAGCTGTTGTGCTCAGAAGCCACTTGTGTGAGTTCATCAAAATTAGCGTGAATAGTTTCTTGAATTTCTCTTGTTCGACGATTCCAGATTCGAAAACCTTTAGAATGTTCACAGTATCCCATGAACACTCCAATGTCAGCCTTTGCTTTAAGTTTACCTAAATCATCACGATCATTTTTCGGATAACAAAGTGCTCCAAATACATGAAAGTAGTCGATGTTTGGTTTCCTTTTGTGAACAATTTGATAAGGTGTTTTGCGATGGCATTTTGTAATCATGCAACGGTTTTGGGTATAACATGCAGTTGAAACAGCTTCCGCCCATAAGTAATCTGGTAATTGAGCATTAACCAACATAGTTCTAGCAGCTTCCACTAACGTCCTGTTGCGTCTTTCAACAACTCCATTCTGTTCTGGGCTTCTAGGAATAGATGTTTGATGTTCAATTCCCACTCTCTCAAAATATGACCGAAGTGTCTGATTCTTAAATTCAGTTCCATTGTCAGTTCTGACTATTCGGACCGTGTTGCGTAACTGAACTTGAATTTTAGTGAGAAAGGTGATGATCATTGAAGGAGCCTGATCTTTACTTCGTAGAAAGTAAACCCAAGTCCATCTGGAGTAATCATCCACAATTACAAGAATGTAGCGTTTACCGTTGATACTTTGAACACGCATCGGTCCACACAAATCCATATGAAGCAGTTGTAAAACATGATTCGTACTGTGCTCTGGTTTAGAAGGAAAATGAGCTCGAGTACTTTTTCCTTGTTCACAGGTTGAACATAAGTGATCTTTGGTAAATCGAAATCTTGGAAATCCATCAACAAGTTTATAACGAGCAAGGTCAGTCATAGTTTTGAAATTCAAGTGCGAAAGACGTTTGTGCCATAACCAAGATTTAGTCGATTCTGCTTTGGAGAGAAGACATATCGGAGATGTAGTAATCATATCTGACATTGATATGGTGTAGAGATTAGAACCACGTGAGCCAGACATCAGATCGTTTCCTTGTAAGTCACGAACGAAACAAGTTTTCTCACGGTATGCAACTTCTAGATCCCCATCACAAAATTGACCAACAGAGAAAAGGTTGTGTCCAAGGCCTTCCACAAAATAAACACGACTGATTTCAATGTTTCCACTGACATAGTCACCATATCCCATGATTAAAGCGTAATGATCATTCCCGAATCTGACAGTACCAATGAACTTTGAGACAAAGTTGTGTAACAGTTTAAGATTGCCTGTCATATGTCGGGTGCATCCGCTATCAACAATCCAGAGAACAATCTGTACCACCTGCATCACAAGAAGAAGACACAGATGGAACAGAAGTAAGGGTGGAACCCAAAGAAAGTGCGGGTTCCTGTTGGTTAGAAGCACATGTATTCAACAATTTAGGAATCCATTAGAAGTCAGGTTTATGTTGTAACCAACGTTGCCAATTCCAACTAGTTTTTGCTTTCTTAATGGTGAATTCACTAGTAGTTGGCTTATTCCTAGATTTGTTCTGGGCACTTATGGGGGTAACTTCAACTTCATTAGAAACCGTAGAAGGCGGCTTTCCTAAGATAGACTTAGAGGCAGTAGTGGGCCTAGAAGGAATGCGTGTCCTACGTTTCTTATGACGAGTAAGAAGAGAATTAGCTATACACTTAGTATGTTCACCAGATGATACGCTTTTACGACAAAACACACAAGATGCATTAATATTCAAAACATTCAAAGGTTCATCATTCGTTACATTTAGATTTTGATTAGGATTTGCCAGATTAGAATCTAAATCTGATGCAACATGATTTTTATTCAAATTCCTAAGTTGATCTTCTACTCCTTGAGCTTCTAGTGATCCTCTCTTACGTTGCCAGAGCCTATTCTTCTTTTTACTTTTTCGCTTGGGTCTGCTAACGCTATTAGGGGAGACTAGTCCTGTAGAAGTGGAGTTATCAACATTAGTATTTTGAACAACCTTTCCTTTATCAGTTTTGTGTAATTCATACATTCCTGGTGCTATCACCGTGGTGTCAACCATCTTTCCTTTTTCAAGTATCTTAATTTTCTCTTTCAAATCGATGATGATGTGATTCTTATCCTGAATATTTGACTCAAGTACACCATTGCAATATTTGATGTCTGCGTGGTTTTGTTGATATGCGTCATTTTCAATTTTTAAATCCGCAATTTCTTTCTCGTATTTGAGACACAAACTTTTGAAAGACTCATTGTTTTTGCAAAGCTGACAAGAGTTTGAAATATGTTGATTTTGAAGTTTCAATTCCGTTTTAAGACTTTGAGCTTGACACCATTCAAGCCTCTGTTTGAGTTGACAAATTTCTTTTGAAAACTGTTTTGTCACATCATCATTCTTTATTCTCAGCTTGTCATTCTCATGTTTAAGTGTCTCTAATTCCACGTTCAACAAGTTATTATCCACACAAAGATCATCCGCAAGCATAGAAGTACCAGATTTATAGAGATCATTCATGATAACAGACAAAAATATCAGCATTGAGAACTTGTTCCAAGAGTCGATCAGCATCATTTTTTAAAACTCTATTTCTTTGCTTTTGAACCAAAATCTCATTTTCAGTTGATTTGAAAACGTTTATCATATTTTTGACCTCGTTTTGAAGTTCCTGATCCCAACGTGTAGCACAGAGACGGAGGTGTTTGACAATTGGTAACATTTGTTTTTGAAAAATATCTCTCTTTTCTCGCTCGTAAGCGGATTGAAAAGTTTCAATTTTTATTTCAGAATTGCGTTCACTTGTTTCCTCCAAAATTTTGATGTCTTCCATAAAAGTTTCGAAATAATTTAAGACACGACAACTTTTCGGTAAAGGTGTAATTTCACCGGATGATGGTAAAGGACCATTTATTTGTGCTACAGTTTGGACAGGGGCTGCATTAGAGGATGAAACATATAACTCAGTGACATACCATGATTTCTCAGGTAATTCCTTTTGAGGAACAAAAGATTTAGAAATATGTGGAGCTTTGGAATAGTCATATGGTGTCCAATATTGAACATAACTCATTTTTAATCGACTCTCTTCTTCAAGTTCTTCCTCTTCCTCAGTATCAAAAACAACAGCACGCACAATCGTATTATCAAGCATGTGGTCCATACTGTAAATCTTAGGATTTTCTTTGAATGCTTTGTGAAGAAACATTGATTTAAAATCGCAAAGTGCAAATCCTTTATCGGGTCTCGGTTTTAAAGAAAATTTCTGTATTGTTGTGACAGAGTTCCCGTGTTTGTAAACAATGTTACGAAATTCTTTGAGTTGTTTTTCAAGATCAACAATCTCACCAAGTAAATCGTTTATATACTTCCTTTTTCGTATTTTATGTTCACAAAACTCCTTTTTACAACTTGACAATTCTGTTTCTGTTTTTGAAAGTACTGTTTGAAGACGTTCAACTTGCATTTTTAGTTCACACTTTTCACTTTCAAGTTTAGAAATCAACTTTCCGTTTGACTCAATTAAATCTTGCATTTTGTGTTGAAGATCTTGCTCTTTGTTAAAAGAATCTTGAAAAGCTTTTTCAAAACTTTTTGTATGTTTAATCTTGTCTTCCTGATTTGAAAGCTGAATTTTATAGCACTCAATATCTCGTGCAAGTGACGCATTTTTGTCTATTAAAGCTTTGTTTATCTCGTTGCATTTTTTGATTTGCAATTGTTGAGCATTCAGTTGTGCACTCAGTTGTTTAGATACCAATATGAGGTCAGGGTCTGGATCAAATGATGGTTCATGTTGTTCTAAATGATCATGTTTATCATTCTCAATAGGATTATCAAATGAAACAACTGTGTCATCATCAAATATGACAACTGTGCTTATTTGTTCATCTGTTTGAGAAGATGAAGATGATTCAGATGGAACAACTTGCGCCATATCTGATTCATAAGCAGAAGGTGAGACTATATCATGTATGAAGCATGCATTGAGGTCATGTACCTGAGACAAGCCGTCAGTGTCATACACTAGACCTGAATCATTAAGCTTAAGTTCCTGCATGTTGGCCATAAGCATCACAGCTGCATTGGCTTCTAGATCTTCCATGTCATCGTCATTGTTCACATTTGCCATGAAGTTGTTGTCCTGTTCAGGGAAATGTCCATCTTTTTCATCTTGAAGAGCCATGAGTAATGCCTGCTTGTGAAACTTACTACCCCTAGTTCTCGGTTTAGGACATGCAGTCGCTATATGACCTTGTTCATTACAGTTATAACACCACACTGCATTCCCTGAGTTGGAGTTCCTAGTTGCAACTGGTTCAGACCTTTGCTGAGAAGAGCCTGAGTTGTTTCTGAACCCTCCATTGTTATTAAACCTCTGACCATTCCCAAAATTTCCTGAAGAACTTCCTGAACCAGATCGACCAAAGTTACGATTCTGAATTTCCACCCTTCCATCATTGACAACAGCTTGATTCCTTGTGTTAGAAGATGAACGTTGACGGTTGTTTGTTTTGTTGGAGAATTTGCTAAAAGCACGAGCAATAAGAGCAAGTCCCTGATTCAACGTGTTAAAGTTATCATCGTCATCGTCATTAGAGTTTGAGTAATACATAGCATCATTGTTGTTTAATGGAACAAGTTGAGTGGAAGCATTCTGTGGAGATGAATCATAAGGGACCATTTGGTTTGAGGTCGAAGATTGTGGATAACTGAAGTAGTTCTACTCTTGAACATATGCATGGTTTGACATTGGTGGTGGAGCATAGGGAGATTGAGCTACGAGTGCCAAAGAATTTGGTGTTGGTGTTGGTGTGTATCCTCCTCGTAGAGCTCTATCTTTTTCCACTTCAGGTTCATGGTGTTTCAGAAAATCATACAACAAACCATATGGAGCATCATGAAGATTTTTTGTTTGACGAACAAATGTCACATATTTATGCCAATCCGGGCCAAGACTACCAACGAATTTGGAGTTGACTGCAATCCTTGGTACTGTGATTTTGTGATGTTCCAGATCATTGACCACATTTGTGAAACGATGATAGTAGGATTCGAGTGACTCTCCTGGTTCAATTGTGATGTCAGTGTATTCCATGTAGAGTTTGGATTCCATATCATCTTTGTTCAATTGAGTGCCTTCCATAAGGAGATGAACATGTTCCCACATAGCTTTGGCTGTTTTCTGAGCATCGACACTTCGATAAATTGGATGTGGTATTCCTTGAAGTATATAAGCCATTGCATACTCATCAGCTTTACGATGTAATTTATGTTCTTCTGTGAGTTGAGATTCTGGAAGAGGTCTATCACCAGGAGAACGTGGAGGATCAGCATTTGGATCACCAATTTCAAATCTTGTTGGCCACTCAAATGGTCCTTCAAGTATCACTTGTTTCAAGAATTTTCCATGAGGTTTCTTAAGTTCAAAAAATCGTAAGAATCGACTTGACCACTGAACATAGTTCCCAGGTGTAAGCATTGGAGGTGTTTCAAGTGATCCTGCCTCATGTCTGGATTGTTGAGTTGTAATACCTTCACACATCCTATCAAACCAGTGAGGTTGTTTTGAGGAAAACTGATTCTTATGTTGTGACATTTGATGTGGTTGTTGTTGAGGAATGATTTGATGTTGTTGCATCATTAGGTAATGATGTAGTGGATTAAACGGTTGTTGTTGAACGTGTGATTGTGAAGGTTGTTGATACGGTTATTGCTGATGGTATTGTTGTTGCTGATACTGCTGATGTTGTTGTTGCTAAGGATGAGGGAAGTAGTAATTAGGTGGTTGAGACATCTTTCATGATTATGGTAAACTTAGATCGTTAAAGATAAATAAAGGTTGTAATTAGATTTGAAAAATTTGATATCAAACTCGGTATGTAAAGATGTTGTTTCAAACTCGGTATGGTCAATTAATCTTCAAACTTGGTATGTTCAATTAATTTTTAAACTCGGTATGTTCACTTAGTCTTCAAACTCGGTATGTTCACTTAGGTTTCAAACTCGGTAAGGTTTATAAATGTTCCTAACTCGATAAGTTCTAGTAAGTATCCAAACTCGATAAGTATCCAAACTCTAACTCGGTAAGATAAGTTGAATATCTAACTCGGTAAGAAATTGGAATTCCTAACTCGGTAGAGAGACTTGAGTTGGGCAGAGTTTCCCCTTAGTTAAAGTCACAATATGCCTAACTCGATAGAAACTCCCTAAACTCGATAGAAATAAATTTCAAACTCGATAGAAGTGAAACCAATCCTAACTCGCTAAGAATATACCCCAAACTCGAAACTCAGGCGATGAACATTACCAGTATATCACAAATACACAACAAAACCAAGTTTTTACTACCAAATCAATCCTAAATCAACCTATATTATCCCTTGGCGAATGATACCACTTGTTAGGTCACCATTTTAATAACATAATCACTTAAGAATTCTAGAGAGAGAAAGTAAGTAGAGAGAGAGAGTGGAAGGAACACCTAATGACAATAAGAGACTAATAATATTACTAGTGAACCAACCAACCTCAAAATGAGGTTATACATAGCTATTTATAGGTGAGGATTAGGGCTTCTCTAAACTTAGTCAATATTACATACTTAGCCCTTAGACTTTATCCAAACCTATAAACCAAGCATAAAACTTACAAAACTTATAAAATAACTAACGTTATAACTAAGTAATGCAACCTATACCAAAACTCAATGACCGACACTTGAAACAATAAAGTCTATTCCCAACATGACAATAGTGTTAGCCTCTTCCATTTTGTCAACATTAACAGCCTCATCTGCTGCTTGGGTATGAGTAGGATAACTAGGCTGAGGTACCACAGTTTCTTGTCTGTTTCTCCTCCTATAGGTGTGTGTAACAATAGGTGTGTGCGATGTATATGGAACAACAAGGGGTGTGTGTTGGGACTCAACTGGGATTGTTGATCCTTCACCCTGTATCTGAATGAGCATTTCTTTAAATAATGGAACTACTACCCCATTATACCCCTTTGATGCCATACTCATGTTTCTAAAAAGTTTTTGTTGTAGGCAGGGAGTTGGACAAACATTTTTATGGGATAGCAGTGAACTTTTTCCTGCTTTCAAAACTGTTTGAATAAACCTTGGGTACATTAAAAACTTTGATTTGGAATCCACATTCTTCACCATACTATCAAAAATAAATTTAGAAAAATTAAAAGTCCTGTTAGTGGATAAACATATGAGAGAAATAGCAATATTGCCACTGAATTGTTCCCATGAGGTTTTCTTAGGATTGAGACAGTGAAGAAGTGTATGTATGAAAAATCTCCATTATGGGGAGAAACATCCTTTTTGAAAAGTCAATAATTGGTGAGATGTATCATACCCCATTCTGTAAATATGATGAAAAATTTTAGTGTTTGGCAAGTAAATAATACTATTTTGATCATCTAAATGGAGATGTCTCCTAATAGATGACTTAGTAATATTGATAGTTTTGCCATCCACAGTTGTATTAATCTGTTTGTCCCCATTCTCAAAAGTATTGACAATAGCAGTCTGCCAAAACTGCTTGATTTGGGAGACATAGATAGTGGGATTAATAGTTAGAGCATACCTTATGTGCGCATTATTCAAGAAATCGACTTTCTGATGGAAGCCTTCACTTCCTTCTGGTTTCTCTAAGAAAGCGACATGATTGTATGTTTTCACGAATTCCAAATTAGCCATTACAGTATATAAAGCTTTGATTAGATTGCAGAGGTTTGATCGTTTATGAGTGAATTATAATATGACAGAGCCAACTGAATTTTAATAATAGGTACTTTAGGGTTTGAGATTTCTGCGAATAGATAATTATTATTTTTAAAGAGAAAATATGAGATTTTTTAGAAAGAAGATAACTATCACAACTAATAACCCTATAAGTATGGTAAAAGTGCAAAAATAACTCAACGACTATATTAAAAAAACGGTACGACCAAACAGTACCAACGGCTATACAGCAGTACAAATTTTATGCTAGCAGTACAAAGTTTTGCCTAGTAGTACAAACTTTTGACAAAAATTTTCTTTAGCAGTATAAACTCAATGCTTTTAAAAACATACTGCTTACAACATTTTGAAGGGATTAAGTCATGTAAAGGAAGACACTTAATCAAAATTCGGTTGCATTTAACCTTTGGTTATATGAGAACCAATGTATTCAGGATAACTGCTGCCTGTGATTAGATAAACTCATTCAAAGAGCTTTCTTGACAGGATTTCCAGCTCATGGCAAGTGTTACCTCAAACATAAATGTGTTAGATTCACTTTTTCTCGTTGTTCTCTTTACCAGATGTCCTTAGACTAACACATTATACTAATAAAAGTATAAAATGGTAAAGAGTGAGTTAGACAGTTACTATATGACTAACTTTGCCATTAATACATGTTCAAAAACAACATAATTAGATTTCAAGAAAGAGATTTTAAAGAATATCCCAACTCAGGTGTAAAAACCTTTTTCAAGTGATCCCCAAATTTTGTCCATCATTAATCAATCATGTCAGCAAACATTCCACCACTTTTGCTTCTCACACATAGCAAACTTCAATCATATTGCATTCTCATCCTATAATTGTTAGTCCAAAACCAAGAAAACACAATGCAAAGCATTTGGTTAATAACAGTATAAAGTATGACTAACAGTTGAATTACAATAGACTTAATTTGTACTAGCAGTACAAATTATACATAGCAGTACCAAACTAGATAACTAGCAGTACAAAATCCTTTTCATTACAAAACATTAAGAGATTAGAATTTCAAGGATTAAGTATTCTAATACTTGCAACCAAGTACTGAAACCTCCCCGCATCAAAAGCTTTGGTTAATAAATCAACAAAATATTCATATGTGTGAATTTTAACCACCTGAATTAGCCTTTTCTCATTACAATCTCTTATAAAGCGATGTTTAATATCTATATGCTTAGTTTTAGAATGTTGAATTGGATTTTTTATAACACAAAGTGTACTGCTATTATCAATAAAATCATGGTATTCAAAAATTGTACCCATAATCCAACATCGGATTTTGGATCCAAAGTACTTGTCCACAGCAACTTGCAGCAGCCACATATTTAGCTTCAGTAGTAGAAGTGGCCACCATAGTCTGCTTCTTGCATTGCCATGATATCAACCTGTTCCCTATGAATTGACAACCACCTGTTGTTGACTTCCTATCCAAACTAGCACCAGTATAATCACTGTCACTATAAGCCACAAATTCAAATGCAGAATGTCTAGGATACCAAAGGCCCAATTTAGGTTGACCTTTTAGGTACCTAAAAATCCTCTTCACTGCTTGTAAATGTGAAGCTTTAGGAGTGACTTGAAACCTTGCACATGCACACATAGCAAACATAATATCTGGTCTTGATGATGTGAGATACATCAAAGACCCAATCATAGATCAGTATACATGTACATCAACATCTTCCCCATTTTCATCCTTAAGTAAAGGCTTCTCCTTATCCACAAGAGTGCTTGCAGTCTTGGCATATGTGAATTGAAATTTCCTCAAGATCTTAGCAACATATTTATCTTGGCTGATAAATATTCCTTCAGCCTTTTGCTTTACTTGTAGCCCCAAAAAGAAAGTAAGTTCACCCATGGAACTCATTTGAAACTTCTCATGCATAAGCTTCTCAAACTCTATGCATATCTCCTTCTTTATATAACCAAAGATGATGTCATCTACATAAGTAAGTGCCAAGGTCTTGTTTATCATACAGGTCCAAGATTCTGGTATGAAACTTGTATGATAAACAAGGTCTTGTCAATCTTGCCTCTGTGAAACCCATTGTTCAATAAGTACGTGGCCAAGGTTTCATACCAGGCTCTTGGAGCTTGATGCAAGCCATAAAGAGCTTTTACCACCTTGTAGACTTTGTCTGGATGATCAGAGTCTATAAACCCTGGATGTTGAGAAACATACACCTCCTCTTCAATAGTACCATACAGAAAGGCACTCTTCACATCCATTTGATAAACCATAAAGCCCATGAATGAAACATAAGCTAGAAAAAGCCTTATTACCTCAATCCTTGCTATAAGTTAAAAAACCTTCTTCATAATCTATTCCTTCCTCTTAAGTGTATCCCTATGCTATTCCTGATAACAATCCCTCACTCATCCTTCTTATTCCTGAAGATCCACTTTGTACCAATCACTCTCACACCCTTAGGCAAATCTACAAGTACCTAAACCTTTTGAATCTTGAATTGGAGAAGCTCCTCTTGCATAGCTTCCACCCAACTTGAATCTTTTAGTGCCTTAAGAACATTCTTGGGCTCTTCTTGTGATAGGAAACAGACAAACAAACATGTATTGGTGTCTTCATGTGTCTTCTCTTCATAAACTGCAAAGACAAAACCATGTTCATCTGAATTCTTTGTTTGCCTTCTTGTCTTAACACCTGACTGTACATCTCCAATTACAAGATCAAGAGAAATATCCTTATGAATTCTTGTTTAGGGAATTGAGGGAACTTCATAGGAAGGAGGGATGATAACATCAAATAGTTATGATATTTTAGTGTTAATTACCCCCTATCATACTCATCTTTTATGCCATTTTACTAGAGTATATACTCTTATTCGTTTATATTTCATTTTCAGGGCAAAGATGAGCATTCGAATGAAAGGACTCGGATTTGGAAGGTTATAAATAAAAATTATTGAAGTATGCTGAAATTGCACTAACTACGGCGTAGAGGTATTCTCTACCTACGCTGTAGTTACCATTTACACTGAAGACAAAAGTCAACGCTGACTTAGACCTACAGCATAGCCAACTTTCATCTACGGCGTAGTTGTGACTACGAGACTTCTACAGGCATAGCTATCATTCAAGCTACGCCGTATATCTTCATTCCCATACTTAGACGAATTTTTGTGATCCTTGACGAAGTTACGACATAGTTCCTCATTTGACTATGCTGTAGATGGGTGTACAAGAGTTCTACGGGCGTAGCAGAAGAACCAACTACAGCGTAGGATTTCTCAGATTGTTTGTCAGATGACGCTGCTGGATGAAGATTTGTTACCTCAGCTTTGTGGGTGCACTGTTAACGATGTTTTTATTGGTGGGGTATGTGGAAAACTAGAAGGGGGGTTGAATAGTTTTACGTCTTTTTAATTCATTATAAAAGATAGTTTTAGTGTTTTCTTAGCTTTTAAAAACTTAGATTCGATAATATGTGATCTCAAGTCTTGCACAATATAAACAACTATCAATAAATAATATATAACAATGATAAGTAATGAAATAAGTAAGAGATGGAAAGATCGAACCGCGAGACAAGAGATTTATAGTGGTTCGGCTACAAGGACACCTTCCTTGCCCTACTCCACTCCCCGAGCACCTAACTCGAGAGTTTTCTTCACTATATCAACAAGCTCCCTTATGGCGGAGAAAACCTTATACACCTATTTACACACCAATTTACACACCACAACTTCTTCACACCTAAGTCACAACTTTTACACAACTTCTTCAAATCAATCTACTTCACAACTAACTACTCCACACCTATCTTCTTCACACCAATTCACTTCACAACTAACTACTCCACACCTAGCTTCTTCACTACAATCTAATTCCTAACTTTTCTTCTTCACACCAAGCTACTAACTAATCACACAATCTATATATCTGGCACAACTATCTACAATCAAATATTCACAACAATCTTCACAAAGAATAATGTAAATAATCTTGATGATGCACCAACAACTTGGATGTGGAGATCACAACAAGTTGTAATACTTCTTGTCTTGGGGGATAGAAGTATTCTTCTCTTGCACTTGAGAGGATGAAGTTTGAATCACTTTGAAACAAAGAATTATACACTTATGATCAAAGGATAAGAGAATAGAAATGTGGATCTAGATCAGAAAGTTTAGAAGTGCAAAAGGTGAGAAAATTCTGAGGAATGAACCAGTATTTATAGGGGAGAAAAATATTGTTCTGGAGCGTGGCCGGTCCCCTTAATTAATGGCCGGTCCCCTTAATGATTAAGGGGGCCGCCTAAGGAATTAAGGGAGCCGCCCCTTCAGAACTTTGGTTTTTCTTGTCTTTTAGTGGGGAATATTTTTCTGGATAAAATTTGCCATTTTTTGTTGGAAATTTGAAATCATATATTTATAATGAATTAAACATATTCTTTTAATTCCAAAAGTAATTTTTTAAAAGATATAAGATGTTTAATACATTTTATAAAAATTCTAGTGATTAGAAAAACTTCCTTTGATCATGAAATGCAATAAACCCTTTGTTTATTCATACCTTAAGTGATATGGAAGCAAAGACAAATATTAAGCACAAAAAACTTGTTTATGTCATAAGTTTTAGATTTATGAGTTTATGCTTTGTAATTATCAAAACATAGAGACATTGTTAATATGCTAACAATGTTTTAAGACATTATTTATGTCAACAATCTCCCCCTTTTTGATGATTACAAAACCTTAAACTCATTAGGTCTAAAAAATAATTTTTAGACAAGTATTATTAGAGTTTAACATTCTCTTCTCCCCCTTTTTGTAAAATCAAAAAGGTTAATGCTCCCCCTTGATGTATGCTCCCCCTCATTTGAGAGCACCAAGGGAATGAGCTATGGAAATCTTGGCTACACAAAAATATTAGAAGAGAACAAGGCACATATACATGCAAAGCAATAATTATAAAAATAGATTCATTCAAGCATCATAGAAAGCATTACAACATTTAATATGCCTAAGGCATATTAATCATAATGAAACAAAAGAAAAGACATAGTCCTATATTGCCTAAAAGAGCACTTGGACTTGCTTACAACTCATGGTTGATTGTTTTATTTGCTTGAAGGATAACATAAGCATAATGCTTAGTTGTTAGACGGAGAAGGATATGGAGTGGGGTATGGAGCGGAAGAGGTGGACCTTACGATCTTGTATCGTGTTAAGGGTGGAATGGGATGAGGTCGAGTGAGGAGATATTCAATCCAAGAAATATCTTCACTCAAGTATAGGATTTGTTTTTGAAGGAAGATGCAACAAGGGCAATAGTGAGTGTGGTTTGTAACTTGATCCAAGTTGAGAGAGTGAGGAAGGCAATTGTTGTAGGGTGATGATGGAGGTTGCCCTTTGTTGCGTTGTGCAAGATGCATGGCATTGAGATCACAAAGATCATGGATTTGTGATATTTCATCACGAAACTTTTGCTTTTCCGTGGTAATGCGGAGAAAGTCATTGTGTTGATATGGATGAATTAGGTTTGTATAGTTGGAGTTGTAGTGGGATGGTTGATCAAACTTGTATGGATCATTACAAGTGGTTGGAGGATGAGATGAGTGGTTTGGCATGAAGGAAGATGTTTGGCCAATGTTGTATGGTTTGTAAAGAGGATCAAATGAATGTCCTTGTGAATTTGGTGTAAAGTTTGGGAAGTAAGTGGTTGGTGGTGTTGAGTGATTTCCAACTTCATTTGTTATGATGGATTTGTTTCGAGGGCTTTTTCTTTGCCAAACGGGTTTTTCCGTCATTCTTGCAAGCCTTGAGGATTTTGGTTTTGGTTTATTTGGAGAAGCAATGAAGGGATGAGTGAAGAGTTTTGAGGATTGGGGGTATTTATAGTGTAAGATTTGTGTGTTTATGGATGGATAAAGTTTGTTTGGGAGATTAGGACAAAATGTGTTGGTGAAAATTGGGAAATGTAGGTTGAAATGGGCTAAAAAGCAGAAAAGATTCTATAAACCCGACCATCAGATGGCCGGTCCCCTTAATTAGGGGGCGGTCCCCTTAATGATTAAGGGGGCCGCCTTACAAAATTAAGGGGGCCGCCCATCTGGTGATTTCCAGGTTGCCAGAATTGGGTTTTTGGCAGAAAATTTGCAGAAAGGTTGTGTGTTTGAATTAGAATTCAAGCAAGTTCAATTCCTTTAGGCAATATAGAATCTAATCTAATCAAGATATAGCATGCATGCAAGAACACATAGGCAAAAGAGCAAATAATCAACACATAATAAGCAAGAGGAGATAAGTAAAGGCAAGATCACTTAAACTTCCTAAGGCACCTATCTTAGATCAAAGGCAAAGGAAACTAGTGAGTGAAAAACTAGTGATGGATCAAGATGACAACATTATTAGTGAATTTGTCTTAGTGTGTGTCTATATGCAACAAATGTGGAGTTGTGATTGTTTCGACTCCTAAATGCAAAAAGAAATAACGATCCTAAGAAACAATCCAAATGATCTCCTTGATTCAATTTTTGCTCGATCATGAATGTCAAAGACATATATTAGATTATATACCTTGACAATTTATGTGAGAGTTTATGCATGATTTTGAAAAGCAATGTTTTTAGTATTAGTCAACAATGCAAGGAAAATGATCTTCATGTGATTCCTAGATGTGAGAATAATTTTTAAAGAAAATTTATTGGGTTTTACAAAGGATTTTATGCAAAGAAAATAAATTTTCCCAATCTTTAATTTTGTGCGAAATAGATTCCTAGACTCAGAAAAGATGAAATGGAAGAAACATAAATTTTATGCAAGTATAAATTTGTATTAATTCAATATAATTTAGTCAACTTGTTCCATTATTCCTAATCCTAAACGCAAGTGGTTGAATAATTCACGCTTAAGGGGTTTTGTGAATACATCCGCAATGTTGTCTTCCGATGCAACCTTTTCTATAGATATATTTCCTTTTTGTACATTATCCCTAAGAAAATGGTGGCGTATTTCTATGTGTTTAGTCCTAGAGTGTTGCACCGGATTTTTACTTAAATCTATCGCACCTTTGTTATCGCACATAATGGGGAAATTTTCTAACCTAATGCCATAGTCTACGAAAGCTTGTTTCATCCATAGTGCTTGTTGACATGCCTTTCCAGCGCTTACATATTCGGCTTCGGTGGTAGAAATAGCAAGAGCGGTTTGCTTCTTCGAAAACCAAGATGTTAGACAACATCCCATAAACGTGCAAATACCGCTAGTGCTCTTTCTATCTACGTAGTCTCCCGCATGATCCGAATCCGCATAGACGATGGTTTCTATGCCGGATCCCTTAGGATACCATAATCCTAAGTGTATAGTGCCTTTAACATATCGGAAGATACGCTTAACCGCTTCTAGGTGAGAGGTTTTGGGATCCTCTTGAAAACGGGCACAAAGGCAGACACTAAACATGATATCGGGTCTACTTGCCGTCAAGTATAGTAAACTACCTATCATTCCTCTATACTTGGTGTTATCTACGGACTCACCTTCATCGTCCTTTGTGAGCTTTACTTCCGTAGACATGGGAGTTTTCATGGGTTTTGAGTCTTCTAGGCCAAATTTCTTAAGCATTTCCTTAATGTACTTAGATTGGTTAAAAAATATTCCACCTTCTAATTGTTTTATTTGTAATCCTAGGAAGAAGTTAAGTTCACCCATCATACTCATCTCAAACTTATCATGCATGATTTTGGAAAATTCATCACACATGTCTTGACAAGTCGATCCAAATATAATGTCATCAACATATATTTGGACAATGATGAGATTTGGGTCTTTCCTTTTAGTGAAAAGAGTGTTATCTACCATTCCCATGGAATAATCATGTTTAATAAGAAAAGCTTTTAATCGATCATACCAAGCTTTGGGAGCTTGTTTGAGTCCATACAAAGCTTTCTTTAACTTATAAACATAATCAGGTTTTGCGAAGTTAATGAATCCTGGAGGTTGTGCCACATATACCTCCTCATTGATAAAACCGTTAAGGAATGCACTTTTCACGTCCATTTGGAATAACTTAAAATCTAGGGCGCAAGCATAGGCAAGTAATATCCTAATCGATTCTAGTCTAGCTACGGGGGCATAAGTTTCGTCATAATCAATTTCTTCTTGTTGGTTATAACCTTGGCCAACTAACCTAGTTTTATTCCTAGTAACTATTCCATTCCCATCTAACTTATTCCTATATACCCATTTGGTTCCTATGATGGTCATATTCTTTGGATTTGGGACTAATTCCCAAACATCATTTGCCTTAAATTGATTTAATTCTTCTTGCATAGCTATAACCCAACTTTCATCTTTTAAAGCCTCGCTAATATTCTTAGGTTCTATTACTGAGAGGAAACAAAAGAAATTGTTTTTATCTTGGGCTTGTGACCTAAGGGTTCTTTGGTTAAGATGTCCTATTATATTATCTAATGGATGTGATCTAGATTCTTTAATATTAACAGTTTCGTTATTTTCTAAGTAAATGTCTTCATAATCATTTCCTATGGGTTTTGTTTTACTAACCTCAATAACTTCATCTTCGACTAAATCATCATCTTCTAAAGGTAATGTTTTAGGAGGTGGTGGTGTTTCATCAAATGTTACATTAAGTGATTCCTCTACTTTCATGGAGTGTTTGTTAAGTATTATATATGCTTTGCTATTTTGTGAGTATCCTAAAATTATTCCTTCATATGATTTTGGATCAAACTTAGTGAGGTAATCCTTAGTGTTTAGAATATAACATTTAATTCCAAATACCCTAAAGTAGCTCAAGTTTGGTTTTCTACCTCTTAATAACTCATAAGGAGTTTTTCCTAGAATTCTCCTAATTGATACCCTATTTAAAATATAAGTTGATGTATCTACGGCGTGACACCAAAATTTTTGTGGGATGGATTGTTCATTTAACATAGTTCTACTCATTTCTTGTAGTGACCTATTTTTTCTTTCTACTACGCCATTTGATTGAGGAGTACGAGGAGCGGAGAAATTGTGAGATATTCCATTTAACTCACAATATTTTCCGAATTGTACTTCGTTATCAAATTCCCTACCATGGTCCGTCCTAATGGCAACTATTGAGCATCCTAATTTATTTTGAATCATTTTACTAAATATTTCAAATTTTTCAAAGTCTTGGGTTTTGTCACTTAAAAACCTAGTCCACGTGTATCGTGAGTAGTCATCTACTATTACTAAGGTATATTTGTTTCCTCCATAGCTCCGCACAGCGGATGGACCAAAAAGATCCATATGTAATAATTCTAGGCACCTAGTAGTGGATACTATATTCTTAGCTTTGTGACTAGCATGAGCTTGTTTTCCAATTTTACATGCATCACAAAAATGCTTGTCATATTTTAGATTAGGCAAATTTCTAACTAATTCCTTAGCGGCCAAAGATTGTATTTGTTGCATGTTAGCATGTCCTAATCTTCTATGCCACAATGTAGAGTTTTCATCTAGGGTCGTTAGGCATATCCTATCCTCAGGCTTGTTTCCTAGTTTCATAACATATATGCCACCTTTCCTAATTCCTCTACCTATAATTTTTCCATTCTTAACTATTTCGCTATCCTCTTCGGTAAATGTGACTCTACATTTATTATCACATATTTGTCCTACACTAAGCAAGTTATATGTTAAATTATCTACATGCTCTACATTTTCAATAGTAAGTGAGTCTTGAGAAATCGTACCTTTGCCAATGATTTTTCCACGTAAGTCACTACCAAAAATAACGTTACCTCCATTGTATGCCTTGTATGTAGAGAATAGCTTGCGGTTCCCCGTCATGTGCCTCGAACATCCGCTATCTTTGATCCATTCGTCAGGTTCCAAGTCAATTCCTAAACATATTTCGTCAGTTTCTTTTGCCATAAAACACTTTTCGTCTCTTGGCTTTTCAACTTCTTCTTTGTCACTATCACTCCATGTTCCACTAACAAAAGCGCCTTGATTTTCATAACCCGATGGCTTTAGACATTCGCCAATCAGATGATTTGGACTTCCACATCTAAAGCACTTTCTTTTCCCGTAGTTGTCACTTTTATTTCTTTGGAATGCTTTTCTTTCGTTTCGTGATGATCTAGTGAATCTTCCTCGTCTCTTGAAGAATTTCTTGAATTCTCTTACGGCCATTGCATATTCTTCGTCTTCACTTTCGTCACTTGAATCATCATCATCACTAGGTTCCTTTTTGGCTTTTAGAGCAATGGATTTGGTTTGTTCTTTCTTGACTTTGACCGTTTCCGAATCTCTTCTTATGATTTCTTCATGAACCTTCAAGTTGCCGATTAGTTCATCTAGTGATAACGTCATGAAGTTCTTTGATTCTTCAATTGCCGTGACCTTAGCTCGCCATTTTGGATGCAATGCCCTAAGAAATTTTCTAACACAATTTTTACTAGAAAATGTCTCATCAAGTGCTTTTAAACTTGTGATAATAGTGTTAAACTTAGCAAAAACATTATCAATTGATTCCTTTTCCGGAATCATAAATTGTTCATATTGTTATACAAGAAGATCTATTTTATTATCTTTGACTTGGCTATTACCTTGGTGAGTAATTAGTAAAGAATACCAAATTTCTTTGGCAGTTTTACACATAAAAATTCTTTCATATTCTTTGCGTGGTAACGCATTATAAATGACCATTTTAGCCTCATTATTTTTTGCTAATTTCTTTTTCAAATCATCATTTTGTTCTTCGAAAGATACAATTTCATCCATTTTAGTTTCAACATTATATTGAATAGGAGGAAAATCACCAAAGGTAATAATATGCCAAAGATCAAGATCTTTTGATTTCACATACGTTTCGAATCTATTTTTCCAATATAAAAATCCATCACTTTCAAATAGTGGTGGTCTTTACATAGATTGCCCTTTTAAATATTTTTCAGATTCCATAGATCGTTGCAAGTTTTAAAATACAATATATTTTAAAAGTCTTGCTAGACATGGCTCTTGATACCAATTGTGGAAAACTAGAAGAGGGGTTGAATAGATTTACGTCTTTTTAATTCGTTATAAAATATAGTTTTAGTGTTTTCTTAGCTTTTAAAAACTTAGATTCGATAATATGTGATCTCAAGTTTTGCACAATATAAACAACTATCAATAAATAATATATAACAATGATAAGTAATGAAATAAGTAAGAGATGGAAAGATCGAACCGCGAGACAAGAGATTTATAGTGGTTCGGCTACAAGGACACCTTCCTTGCCCTACTCCACTCCCCGAGCACCTAACTCGAGAGTTTTCTTCACTATATCAACAAGCTCCCTTATGGCGGAGAAAACCTTATACACCAATTTACACACCACAACTTCTTCACACCTAAGTCACAACTTCTACACAACTTCTTCAAATCAATCTACTTCACAACTAACTACTCCACACTTATCTTCTTCACACCAATTCACTTCACAACTAACTACTCCACACCTAGCTTCTTCAGTACAATCTAATTCCTAACTTTTCTTCTTGACACCAAGCGACTAACTAATCACACAATCTATATATCTAGCACAACTATCTACAATCAAATATTCACAACAATCTTCACAAAGAATATTGTAAATAATCTTGATGATGCACCAACAACTTGGATGTGGAGATCACAACAAGTTGTAATACTTCTTGTCTTGGGGGATAGAAGTATTCTTCTCTTGCACTTGAGAGGATGAAGTTTGAATCACTTTGAAACAAAGAATTATACACTTATGATCAAAGGATAAGAGAATAGAAATGTGGATCTAGATCAGAAAGTTTAGAAGTGAAAGGTGAGAAAATTCTGAGGAATGAACCAGTATTTATAGGGGAGAAAAATATTGTTCTGGAGCGTGGCCGGTCCCCTTAATGATTAAGGGGGGCGCCTAAGGAATTAAGGGGGCCGCCCCTTCCGAACGTTGGTTTTTCTTGTCTTTTAGTGAGGAATATTTTTCTGGATAAAATTTGTCATTTTTGGTTGAAAATTTGAAATCATATATTTATAATGAATTAAACATATTCTTTTAATTCCAAAAGTAATTTTGTAAAAGATATAAGATGTTTAATACATTTTATAAAAATTCTAGTGATTAGAAAAATTTCCTTTGATCATGAAATGCAATAAACCCTTTGTTTATTCATACCTTAAGTGATATGGAAGCAAAGACAAATATTAAGCACTAAAAACTTGTTTACGTCATAAGTTTTAGATTAATGAGTTTATACTTTGTAATTATCAAAACATAGAGACATTGTTAATATGCTAACAATGTTTTAAGACATTATTTATGTCAACAGGGTAATCACTATCTGCCACCTAATTTTAGAGGTTAGTTGCATTTTTAATACATGTTTTTCATAATCAATAATTGATGAACAGAATTCTGAAGCTGCAAACGACATCATTTAGGCTAAGTCTATTTTAAACGGACCAACCCATGCCTTAAACGGCATCGTGTTTGCAAAATCAAAACGCGGTCGTTTGCTACGCTATTGTATAAAAGGGTAATTAGTGAGATCGTAGCTAGATTGCACTTTTTGTGAAGTTCATTCGTTTCACGAATATAAGTTTTGTTTATTCTAATGATGAAGTTTGTTTGCTTCAATGGATTTTGTTAGTGAGATCGTAGAATTTGACTTAACTGAAATTGTTGTAGGAGCACGTGTTTAAGAGAGTTGTTTGATACGCTCTTTTTTATTATTTTCACACTTCAGTTTACAAATTAGAAAAGCAGCATACAACAAATGTATAAGTCTTTATAATGCAGAATAGAGAACAAAAGAATTCAAGATTACTGGTAAAATCACATATGTAGACTTATTCGTACTTTTAATTCATTATCAAGTTTCAACTTAAAATCTTAAATATAAAAATTGTTAAACATCATTTTGGCATCTAATTATCTATTTGTCATTCTTTGTCACGCATTTAATCACTAAAGAAATTTAACTTTATTGCAAAACTATTGCATGATTCTGATTTTAACAATCGTACCAATAGTAACTTATCCACCGCAAAAACTGAGAAAAATAATCAAAAAGCAGAAAGTTGACATTGTTCTAAGAACAACTTTAGCAAATACCTAACAAGTGATATATCTTGATAACCTTTATTAATGCATTAATTAACAAACATATCACACACTCGACGAATAACTAAGAAGTTTATGGACACAAGCCATTCGAGCATATGTTTGAAAAAGTTCAATAAATAGTTAAGGAAAATGAGTTACCATGATATGATCGATGCACATGTTCTATTAGTGTATTCTTGCTTACTGAAGAGGATGCTATAACATTGTTAGCTAGGCCGGGTGTAATGGGAGGTGGTGCACCACCATCACCTACCACCACCACGCGAAGGCCGTAAAAATAAATTTCATCATTTTATTTACTTTTAAATACTCTCATAACCCATTATTTTTATTCACAATTTTAAATATCATCTTTCTCAATATATACACAAATTTCATACAACATATTTCTCATTCCTCGTTATCCAAATGGACTCTAAATCATTCATGTCCAGAGATTCATTGGAAGAAGAAGTAAATAGCATGAACTTGGTTTTATAAAAAGTGTAGCGTTATTTATTAATAAGAAACGAAAAGGTGAAAGTTCACGAAGTACAAGAAACATCATAAGTAGAGATCGTTATGTTGCTTTTGATCATTTAATTGCCGCTTAATTTTGTGAGCAACCAATGTACGACACATATACATTCCAGAATAAGTTCTGAATGAGTCAAGAACTATTCACAAGCATAGTTGAAGATATAACTAATCATTATGAATATTATCATAAAAATACTAATTGTACTGGAAAAGAATGCATTTTGGCAATGATGAAGTGCACCTCCCCACTTCGTCAATTTGCATATGGCACCATTCCTAACACCCTAGATGAATATTTTCAAATTGGTGCAAAACTTCCCGTGATTCTCTTGAGCATTTTTTTAGGTCTATTATAGAAATATACAGAGAAGAATATTTGTGAAAACCTACTTACACTGATGTGGAAAAATTATTGATTTCACGAAGAAAAGCACGGGTTTTTGTGAATGTTGGGAAGCTTTGATTGTACGGATTGAGAGTGGTTTAGTTATCCAAATGCATATCGCAGTTAATATTATAGACGTGAACATGGCTTGAACCCATTCATTTTGCTAGAAGTTATTGCTTCACAAGACATATGGATATAGAATGCTTTCTTTGGTGTTTCTGTAACAAACAACAGCCTCAATGTTATAAATCAATCTCCTTTATTCAACAATCTTAAAGATGGAGAAGCTCAAGAGGCTTCATTTGTGGCTAACGTCATAAATTACAAATGGGAATATTATCTTGTTGATGAGATATATTTGGAATTGGTGACACTTTGTAATTCAATTTCGCATCTAAATGACAACCACAAACAAATAAGGTATAAGCAAATGCATGAAGTAGCAAGGAAAGATGTGGAATGAGTGTTGGTGTTCTCAAGAAAATATTGGCTATAATAGCCAATCCTGCACTACTGATGTCTCTAGTTAAAATAAAGAATGTGATGTATAAATGCATCATAGTACATAATATGATTCGAAAACACAAAGAAAATGCGATATCTCCCAACTTTTATCCAGTGGAACAACATCGTAACGACGACCTCGTACGAACTCACGAACAAACGCTACAAGTTATAAGATAAATCAAATCGGCAGACACACATCAAAGTCGTCACACCGATTTGGTCGAACACTACAAGAAAAAGGTCTTTTAGCGACGTTTTTTTGCGATGCGTGCATTAATGTCGCAGTTTGGCGACATGTTAGCGACGCCAACTTCGTCAATGACGCGAACTATGTCGCAATGTAAGTCGCAATCAGTTTTCGAATAATGTTGTCGCAAATTGTGTCACAAATGACGTTGCTATTTTCGCGACATTTATGACCAAATCGCAAGCGAAGTCGCTAATTTGACGACATCCAAATAGACGTGGACGAATGAGTCGCTAAGTTGCGACTATATAGAAACAAGTTGCTATTTATGTCGCAACTGAGCAGCTTTACATAAATTCTATATTTCCTGATAACAAATTAAAACCATTATGATACTTTCACAAATATACAATAAGGTAATCATAAGATAAAATAATAATAACTTCAAGTTGGTCATAACAACATTTATCAGTTAACAAAAAAACAAAGTAGTTATATACCAAAAATGAAGACTGACAATACTACAGGGGTTAATTATGTAACTTTCTCATCAATTTGTGATTTAACTAACCCCTGTTTGGGGACACCACTAACCTCCAATTTCATTGAGAAAAGTATATGGTGACATAAGTCCACAACCTATAAACGCTATACACCATCACTGCAACATCATCGTGATTCCGCCGCAACATCATCGCGACTCCGTCGCAAAACCACCGCGGCTCCACTGCAACATCCGCGGCTCCAATCGATTATCAGGTCAAATTTGCTTTAATCATTCTCAAAAACCTCAATCTGATGCTTTATTCATGACTTTTATTTATCAATAAGCTATGATTTGCTTTTTAGGTGTTCAATTTGCTTATTCAATGAACAATCGCAATGGATCACCACTTTGTGACATCATTCATTCAGTAAGGCAACCGCTACGACACGTGTCATTTTGATCAATGTACTGTTATTTGAAATGATATACAGATATACATACATTTGTTGCCGTTTCATTGTTGAGCCCTAATTTTCATGTCAGTTGACTGTAATTAGTTAATTCATGTAGTTGTATAATTTTAGTCATAACGCTGATTGGATGCTACTAGGAGTGTGTGAAACTCGAGATGAAACTATAGAACTTTAGATAGAACTAGACTTGTGCAAAATAGGTAGCGGATATAACTGTTACAATTAGTCAATGATGTCACGACACATGTCATGTCGATGAACTCACCAGAAATAGAGTCTTCGTGCGATGGTGCATTGCTCGTTTTATGTGTGGTTGATAAACTTATAGGGTGATTGGGACAAATTATCATGTTGGATTTTATGTAACTTGTTCCACAAACTGCCTGCTTGTCTATTTAGGAGCGACATATATAACTTTTGACATCTATATTGATTTAGTAACTGATAGAAGGAATGGCGTTAACTGTCAATATAGTAACTAGTAAGTGATTCGACATTTATGTCCTAGAAAATGGAATGTTGATAGTTAAGTAGCAGAGGAAAAACAAAAGCTGATGATGAAATTAGACGGATACTAGAATTATCTCTTAACAGAAAGCGAAATTTTTATATGATATCACTTTTTCATATGTGAATTTAATTAGTACATGCTCTTAGAACTATATTCTTATTATTCTTTGTTTGATCAAACGTGCTATGCCAGTATCTCTTAGTACTTGAATTATATTGCCTTCGCCAGAAAACACTTGCAATTTAATGAATCCCGTGCTTTTAACAAAGTTTAGAACACATACATAATGAACACTAGTATTTGAGTACATAATTAACTGAGACCCTCCTTGTGTGATATGTTGTCAGCTAGCATGGATGAATAAGACATGAGAGATAATACACAACTCAGAATGGGTCTAAGGAAACAACAAACCACAGCAGGGATGACATTTCCAAATTGTCTTTATTTCAATCTGATGCATTCAAGTGCCAAATTGTTTGATGATAAACAGGTTACTGCTAAATCAGCGCATTCATCTGGCTCATGACGTAGTCGTTGGAACTCGGTAAGGATATTGTGAAGATTGTTTAAGCCCATCTAGGATATAGTAACGTTGATTGCATAGCGGAATAAGAACAATAAGAACATAATCAATATTACTCCAAGGTTTTCTTTTATTGAATATAAAAGAAACTACTACAACTAATATACACACGCTATAATCGTGTGTCTAGACTCTCATTGAAAGAGTGTTCTATCACTTCGATTCTAAAACCAACGCCCTACCCCTCTTTATATAATATAGAGGCTAGAGTTTACATAAAAACCTAGCTTACAAATCAAGCTAGCTAACTATTTTATATTTAGGTCCCTCTTGTTTATTCTTTCTTCATTCTTGCTCGTGGTTTTGTAATCTTCAAATCTTGTAATTCCCAACAATCTTCCCCTATTTGATATTACAAAACAATCTGCATGAAGAAACAATGTCATCACCAATAATAAGCTGCACATCATAACTATTCTTCCCCTTTTTGTAATCTTCTAATAGCGGTCTTGTGCATCTCGTAAACGCTTCCCCTCAAGTGATGCATGTAGATGGTTAACAAGCTTTCCCTTAAGAATAGATAACCATCTCAGGAACCAACTAATAATTAATAATAATAATAATAATAACTTTTTTTTCATTTCTTTTAACTAATAACACAAGCATCAGTAACGAGCAGCAGGAACGAGAAGCAGTATCGAACAGCAGAAACAAGTAAGCACACCAGCACAAAGTGTAAGAGGATCGCCAGGTATATTAACAATAAGCTTCCCCTTAAAAGTATACTTGCCATCTCTTGAATCCAGTAGGTTCCATGGAGTGATCACTAATGAAGAAAATCAACTATAACTGATTTGATGAAGAAATGGAATCTCCCAATCTTGCATCTTATGTCTTGCACTATCCACGTGACGGCCTCTTGACAGACTCCTCATTGACTTATCCAATGAGACACTGAGCACTACAGCGTAACTCCTTTAAGTGATAGCAAATGTACGCATTAGGCATAATAAAATGGATCATACCCCTTCACTAGAGTCGTCAAGTCTTCGTCACCATACAAACCAAGCAAGTTATCTTTAAAAGCTGCTGATCCCTTTAAGATATGATAAGAACACAATACTTGGGAAAATCAATTACAACATCAAACAAGCGATAATCAAATGTCTTCAACAAGTAATCTCCTCAATGAAATAATGATGGTTGATAACTCCGTCCTCCCTAACCATTAGTAATCTCACATGACTAGTAGGAACCAAAACCGACCAAAAGAAAAAGTATACAACAAGCCAGTAGGAACCATAAAGAAGTCAGCAAGAATCGTATGTATCAGCAGGAACCGACTAACCACCAGGAGGAACCGATCAGTAGGAACCACCAGGAGGAACTGGAAGTCATCAGCAGAAACGATTAAGTGTAGCAGTAGGAACCATCAAATATGAACATCAGTACCAAAATTCTTTATGAGCATAAAAAAAGTATAGCAGCAGCAGCATTAAACTTTCACACCAATACTAGCTTTCTTGGACCAGCAGAAAAAAAATAATAATCTCGAACCAATTGAACCATGTTGTGATATGTCGTTTTCTAGAGCCTCCAATCAGATAGGGATCACATGTAATTCCAGCGTCGACCCCACAAGCCATTCGACCAATTAAACAGCAAACGACTTAGTACGAGGTTAAAATTGTGAACCACAAATAGAAGACGACAAATATGTTCAATGTTATCCATTATCTTCATTAAGAAACTGATTGACCCATGTGATCTTAATATGTACTTGGTACGAGGTAACAAAGTAGAATCAACCAATCACGAATCTTAGCCTGACGTGATAACACATGATCCTTCGAAACAAACAGCAGCAATAATCAACCACAAATAATAAGATAATCGATCCATGATGCCCACATGTGACACACTTGATAACGACAATACTTGACCTGCTATTCTTTAATATGACCCATGCGTATGACCAAGGAATATCAGCCTTTAAATTACCAAATAGGACATAGCAGCAGGAATGACCAAGAATAATGTCAGCAGCAACCTATGTAGTTAATCTCGGCGAGATCTCGTCGAGATCTCGGATCTCGGACCTAGGAAAAATATCGGTTCCAAATCTCGGTGGTAAATATCGGAGCCGATATTATCGGTGAGATTGGCCGAGATTTTGCCGAGATTTTGATATCGGAGCCGATATTCTGGGCGAGATTGGCCGAGATTTTGCTGAACCCTTGGATTGCAATTAATTTCCGTTTGAACTTGTGGAAAATGAAAAAAATGGAGTTCATGATGTTGAAGGAAAAGAAGAATAGTTGAGGAAGAAGAGTAGTTGGGAGGATGAATAGATCGGAGAGAGAAAAGTGAAAAGATAAATGAGTGATTTAATTGGACCATTTAACTTTTGATAAGAAAAAGAGTGGTTGGGAGGATGAATAAATTGGAGAGAGAAAATGAAAAGTAACTAATATACTATTTAATTTAATTGAACAATCAAGATATCTACTGATATCTACATAAATACAGAGTATTCATTAGCAAATGTTATATAATATACTAATATATTTACATTATTACTTCGTATAAAAGTACAGTAATATTTAAAAAATATATATGATTATCTAAATATATAATATAAGTGATTAAAATGTTGAAACGTAATACTCATTTATGACTATATATATAATATTTTAGATAATATAAAAACCGATATCTCACCGCGATAACCGATATTTCAAATCTCAGACCTTGAACGATACGAGATTTTTGACCGAGATAACTACATAGGCAGCAACACAATATAATATCAACACCCATCAGCAGGAATTGACAAGCCTTTAATACTTGACCCACGTGCAACCTTCCAACTCATAATCATAATATAACCACTTAATTACCATAGCCGTTTGATCACCGACCTACGATTCTTGAATATGTAATCGAACAAAGCACAATGCCAATATACAAATCGTAATCCACAGCCAATTAAAAGAATACGAGGATATATATACCGTCATCAACAACCATTAATTTCCTTTAACCTAATAGTGAAGCCCCACAATCAATTACCATGCAGATCATGACAAACAAAAAGTATTGAATATCATGACCAATGACCAATTAATTAACAATCGATTGTACAAGGTCAATTAATGGGAATCAACCAATCAAAAAGTACTAGGTATCTTCACCTTAATTACCACCAACCAATTATTCACCATGAATCCATAACCAGTACATGATAAACCAATTAATTGTAGTACTAGGTTTAATAAAATAGATCAATCCATCCCCACAATCACAAGACGACAGATCGGTAACCCCATAATAAATTAAGTACGAGGTCTTAGTAGTTGAAACAGCCAATCATTCAACAAACAAAGAAGTAATAATTACGATGTAATTGTAGTAGAAGGGAATTAACCTTATTCAAATCAGAATCATGTCATCACAACTGCCTTTAAAAAAAATCCAAATCGTACCATCTTCAAGTCTGCTCTTCAACATCATATTTTTACCGGATCTGCTCCTGTTCGAAACTGCTCTTTATTGATAAACACGAACATGAAAACCTTGAAACCCTAGATATCGAGCCCCCTGTGCTCTGATGCCAATTGTGAAGATCGTTTAAGCCCATCTAGGATATAGTAACATTGATTGCATAGCGGAATAAGAACAATAAGAACATAATCAATATTACTCCAAGGTTTTCTTTTATTGAATATAAAAGAAACTACTACAACTTCTTAAGTATGTCTAGACTCTCATTGAAAGAGTGTTCTATCACTTCGATTCTAAAACCAACGCCCTACCCCTCTTTATATAATAGAGAGGCTAGGGTTTACATAAAAACCTAGCTTACTAATCAAGCTAGCTAACTATTTTATATTTAGGTCCCTCTTGTTTCTTCTTTCTTCATTCTTGCTCGTGGTTTTGTAATCTTCAAATCTTGTAATTCCCAACAGATATCAACTTTTTGCTTACCCTTTTTTCATAGCATGTTGTTGAGGCTAAACCCAGATTACTTTTATGCAGAACTCGTGAATGGGTCGTATCTTTCAATAAAATAGAGACACAAAATGATCCTACACACACTTCTTAAGTTGTTCGATCCATCTCAATGCACATCATTCATGCAGGTCTGTATTTATGGATTACCTAGTACGTTCTTCAATATTACATAGTCTGTAGAACCGTAGAGGGGGGTGAATACG
The DNA here is from genome assembly GCA_030686995.1 of Artemisia argyi. Classification (NCBI taxonomy): domain Eukaryota; kingdom Viridiplantae; phylum Streptophyta; class Magnoliopsida; order Asterales; family Asteraceae; genus Artemisia; species Artemisia argyi. The sequence goes on from CM060689.1 coordinate 48,877,149, forward strand.
GTTTCTTCGCCCTTTTAGAACGTTTAAAAACTTTAAGCCACGAAGACAACCAAGTGGTCTAAGTAGGAACAACCACAAACACAATCACAAGTATATAAAGCTAGTAAAGAACACCACGATATATACTGGTTCGGGATGGGGGTTTATACCATCCGTACGTCCAGTTGCAAATCCACGACACTATACTATTCACTAGTATAATCCTTTCGGTGGACTACAAACCGTTACAATTCACTCCACCGATATTTGCCAATATCGATGCTCACAAAGAAGGAGTTAATCCCACGGTATTCCGCCCTCGAAAACCACACTAAAGAATCTCGTGATTCGACTTACACTTGGTCACCTAGACCACAACCAAAACTTCCACCCGGAAGTATCAAACCTCAACTAGATCCCCAATGATCTAGGATTGGTCACAAAGACACAAGATTTCCCTTACAAACAATAGAATGAATAAGAGATTGTTTGTTCAATCAAGCCCTAACCTAACCTAGTGACTCGATTCTAGTAGAAACAGTATAGATAAGAAGACCCTCGATACAATCACAAGAGTGGATTAAGTTCTTGTGATTCTTCCCTTGCAAGGAGATGTGTTATTTCAAAGATGTTAAAGTGTTTAACTAAGAACACAAGATAGAATTAGAGAGATTAGAGAGAAAGAATATAGAGAGAAAGAATAATGGCAAGGGGTGAGGAATACAAGAGGCAAGGCATGGTATTTATAGGCAAAACCTAAACTTGGGAAAATTTTACCGAGGCCGGCGCGTCAGCCACGCGTCAACGCGTGGGCAGCGCGCCAGGCGTCTGTAAGAATTTTCCCAAAAACTTTGGGTGTTGACCTTTTAAATACCTTACCTTGCTAAACCCCCAATTGTACTTCACATTAAAACCTTAACATTAATCAATCTAAGGTTTACCAACTCAAATAGCCAATTTAGAAAATGTTTTGTGAAGTGTTTATGAGAAAACCAAATACAAAGGTTAGAAGAGTAGAAAGGGTAATTTGGTAGGGGTAGAAATGGTATTCCTCACATGGAATAATAGAGAAGAGAATATGCCATGAGATATTCCTCCATAGGGAAGAGTGTGTGAGGTTGGATTAGAAAGCAACCATGGTTAGGTTAGGTGTAGAGAGATAACCATAGTTAGGTTAGGGTAACCATGGTTGGGTTAGAGATAGATATTCCAAAGGTATATTCCTTTGCTTCGGGGGGAAAGAATGAGATGGAGGGTTGAGATGAGATGGTTTGAATTGGATGACTAGGATCAAAGGGAGCCTTTTTTGAATTTCAAATTAAATCCCATGTGTTGAATTAGAGAGGAGGTGACGAGTTGTATGGATGGGATGTGAAAGGGTGCAAGGGAATATGTAAGAGATTTATGTAAGAGAATATATGGGTTGGATATGGTGAGTTGGCTAGTATGTGTAGAGAAGAGATGGTTGTGAGAGTAGTGTGTGTATTTGAAATCAAGTGTGTGTATACAAGGTGTATAAGTGTGTGTATAAAGATTGTATATAGAGAGGGAATATTGTGTGTGGGAGATTTGGTGGTATTTGTCTTTTGTAAAAATGAGATTAAGAGAAGATTAAGAAGTAATCTAATTGTCATTAAGAAGAAAAGGTTTAGACAATTAAGATTATAAGTTGAGAAATTCATAGGTTACTTATTAGTTCAAGTAACACAACGTCGAGAATCCATAGTTTCATATCTCGTGACTTTCCACGACTCGACGTTCTCAACTAATACCTTGGTTCAAACAAGTTAAGTGCTTTGCCTAGATGTAAAGCATAACCCAAGTGGGAAAGGATGCGTTTACGCAAAGTGACCTTTGACTTAGTTTGGGAGTAACCCGTTACGTAATTAGAGAAGACGTAAGCACGGGATATGAGCATATGAATGCTTTCACATGATGTTACGTGAAGTATATAATCTCCCTAAGTTTAGAAAAGTCTTGGCTATAGGCGATAGTTAGAAAACATGAGTTGGCGTTTTCCCGTAAACGGGTGTTTTAGAAAAGCCTTGGCTATAGGCGATAGTTACATACCTGAATTGAAAGATCCACATTTGTCGGGTAAGGGGAAAGCTGACTTTCAAAATTTTCCCGGAGCAATAAAGACTCCTGGCGTGTCACCCGCGCGTTGACGCGCGGGCAGCGCGCCAGCAGCAGCTATTGGCTCCTGCGATTTTAGGCTACCGTTTGTTATTTTATGTGTTCCAAAGGTTTATTTGTCATTATCAAAACATTAGGAGATCTTGATAATGTTGTCTCAACAATCTCCCCCTTTTTTATGATGACAAATAAAACCCAAAAGCAAATAAAATTTCCAAACGTAGCGAAGACAAAGCGCGCCTTTGGTGTAGCTTGTGTCTTGACCGTTGACGTGTAATTTGGTGAAGCCTTTGTTTGTTCTTTAACTTGGTCTTCACGCTCTTGCTTTCATTCTCCCCCTTTTGTCAAATCAAAAAGGTGGGACTTCCATTTGAATGGGGAAGTAGCTTGTAAGTGCACCCGAGCATGCTCCCCCTTTAACATAGCTCCCCCTAGAACGTTGCTCCCCCTTGTTTCAAGGCGGGGATCCATGGGTCAAGAGCCTCACCTTTGCAGTCACCTAGCTACATAAAAAGCACAACATGCAACAAACAAGAAATCCTCACATGTGAAAGTTCCAAAAATGGGTTAGGTTACCATTTGGATACTTGCATCAAGGGTTAGTCCACAACAATATGTATATATATTTGTCCCATATGACTCCAATAACCATTTGTTGAGCATGGTATATGAATTATTTATTGTGGATATATGCATTATGTTATATAAATACCAACATAACAAGACATAACCTATTGATGAGGCGAAAAATAAACCATTTTTAGGGGGTCATTTTAGCCCAGATTCGAATTTATTTGATCAAATATTGCCCTAAATCGTTCCTTTTGTCATTTTAGGTGCTTTTGGAGTGAATTCTGGAAAAGGAAGCATTCTGGACGTTTTTTGAGCATAAAAGTGAAGAAAACGGTAAAGTCTTAATTTTCCTTGCTGGGAACAGTACCAGACGGCGTCAAGAGTTTCCAAGTGACGGCGTCAAGAGCAATGCAAGAGGTAGAAGTGGATAAAGTCCGTGATGGTCTAGAGAGTTTTGTACTAAGGACATGACGGCGTCACCATAGGTCGTCATGGTCCAAATGTTAGTGACGGCCTAGAGTAACTTTACACATGACGGCATCAAAACTGGATCTAGGCAATCCGATTTCATTATGGGTGGCGAGTTGACGGCGTCAGAATTTTCTTCTTGACGCAGTCACCCTGTAAAATCTATATATAGTTTTGCAATTTTCATTCATTAGGGTGTAACTTTTAGGGTGTAACTTTGGGGAGAAACCCTAGTCCGATTTTCACAACTTTTTCAAGGGTTTTTACCCTTTGAAACCTCTTATGTTCAATTGAGATAAGTACTCTTTCAATTCAATCAATATGTCTATGTGTTGCTTGAATATATCTTACACTTGTCTTCAATTTAACATGCTTGGCTAGATCTCTTGTGTGTTTGCTTAGATGTAGTGAAACCTAGATGTTAATTATGGGTTGATTGTTTGTTTATAGTTGTTACAGATGATTGTATTCGATGTTAGGCTTAAGAAAACTGGCAGACTTCCATTGGTAACATGCTTGAACGTCTTAAGAAACATGATCAGAGGTGTACTATGATTTTTGGTGGTATTTCATGCGTAGGAGAATTCTAATGATCCCATGTTAGAAGCTTCTAACGGCTCGACATAGGAGTGAAGTAGGATCCTACAGAGTTAGGGAATATTGTACACGGCCCTACGACTAGTATTAAGGAATACGACCCGTCATCCATGCAATTGTAACAAATTATCAACCTGTAAAAGATATCTAGGGAGTAATGAAACCGAAGTAAACACAACTTTCCCTATTATTGTTCACACCACATTAGTAATTAGATTTATTTTCATTTTTGTTATTTTATTTTGATTGCATCTTTAGTCATTTGGGTTAGTTGGCTAGCAACTAATTCCGCCCACTCTTCCAAAACCCGAGATTTTAATTGCTTTTATAAAATATAAAAACACAAAAATAATCATCCCTCACCTCTAGACCTAGTTTTTAGGCTTTCTAATCCTAGCGATACTATTCCTGAGTTGAACGATCAATTCCCCGGTACTTGTCATTATACTATACTACAACGATCAGGTACACTGCCTGGTGGGGGTTGTAAGCTTCTCGAGATCCCTCGAGAGGTAAAGCCTGGAGCGATTCCCACGTATCAAGTTTCTGGCGCCGTAGCTCGGGGAATAGTTATAGTCTAGGTTAGGATTTCTTTTTATTAGGCCTACTTGCTAGATTCCTTTCTAGCAAGATTTTATTTTTATTTTTAGGTTTTCTTTAGTCTATATTATTTCTTCGTGTCTTTGTTCGTAACCTTCACCATCCGCCATCATGGCAAATGAAGATCTTTATAACCTTAAAGTCACGAGGAGTCGTAGTTCCGTTAGAAACCTCGTTTTGCCTTATGCAGAACCTGAAAGGGAAATGCGTAGGCTAAGGCAATCTCTCTCAACACCCAAACCTTAGTATTTAGGGATAGGATCCTCCGCTTCCGAAAGGGAAAGGACGAACCCATCCATAAATCATGGATTAGATTCAAGGATCTAATAAGACAAGTTCCCCATCATGGCATCGAACTTTGGCTTCTGGTCCAAATCTTCTACGACAATGTCTTCTCAAACGACCAAAATGGAATCAATAATTCTAGAAAAGGAAAAATAGCTAATCTTAGCGCCGAGGAAGGGTGGAATAGGATTGAGGAATATGCTCAAGACCAGGACGATACTTGGGATGAACCTGAATCGACTATGAGCATGTATGAAATTACACAAACACCCTCAGATCGGCTTAGGAAAATTCACGAAAGGATGGAATACCTTGCGGGGTCGCGAACAACTAAACAACTTTCAAATCCTTACTTGATCTGCGACTACTGTGGGGCCCGCACGAAGTAGAGGAATGCGGAGGAGAAACCACGACCGAACATGCGTGTTTGTCAGGACATGACATCTACGCTGACCCCTCCCTTTTGTCTTTTTACTAAAACGATGATTATACCCTTTGGGGAAATCTGGTGAAAAGAAAAGAAGGGGGGAAGTCCCTGAATACAAAATCAGGAGCACTTTCGAAGATGACCTTGGTCACTTTACTCAAGAAAAAGGCTTACAATTGAAGGGTCTTGACGAGCTCATTTTCGAGCAACAGAATGACATGGAAAAATGGTTCGACAAGCTTAATTCCACCCTTGATAACCATGACAGGCCATCAGTAAGCCAAAAAGATCCCCTGCTCGCGGTAACCGCTCGAGCTAGGACAACAACCAAGGACCCTCCTAATCCAAGGTCACACCCTGTCACCATTGATCCAAACGAGCCCCACGAGGAGGAAGGTAATGTGAGCAACGAGGCTCCTGAACAACCTCCCCTGGTGACCCTGTCCCCATCAACTCCACCTAACCAACCTGTGAGAATCCCATTCCCATCCCACCTAAAAAACCAGAAAATTGAGAACGATAATAAGAGATTCTAGTCATATCTAAAAGACTCAGTGGTCACCATACCTCTCCTTGATGCTTTCTATCACATGCCAAAGTATAGCTCATACTTCAAAAGATTACTCGCCAACCGAAAGAAACTCGAGGGTCTTGTGACTCTGGGGAAAGAATGTTCGGTGGTGACCCAACGAGGGCTACCAAAAAAGGTAGACGATCCAGGCAGCTTCACCTTGCCCTGTTCCATAGGATCTATGCTCTTGCCGATTTAGGGGCGAGCATCGACCTCATTCCCCACTCCATGTTCCTCAAACTAGGATACTCCGGACTAAAGCCTACCCGTATGAACATCCAACTAGCCGATAGATCAGTCAAATATCCCCTAGGGATATGCGAGAATGTGCTAGTCAAAGTTGGGAAGTTCAAATTTCAGGTTGACTTCGTGATCTTGGAGATGGAGGAGGATGACTTGGTGCCCATCATCTTAGGGAGACCATTTCTTGCTACCGCTCGTGCAGTCATTGATGTTCATGACGGCAAGTTAACCTTACGAGTAGGAACCGATAGCTTAACCTTCGACAATAAAGACACTATGAATCTGTCTCTCAAAGCAGCTAACCAACTCTATTTCATAGGAGAGGTCGATGAACTCACGGATGTCATTGAAAACTGTGTCGATGAACAGATCGAAGAAGGCTGGTTATGGGATGAGATTCCTCCCCATATTCGAAGAGGAAAAGATAGAGGGCGCTAGCGCAGTCTCCTTCTATCCCAGACAAGAGACCACTGAACAGATCAAGCTCTGAAAGCCCGAAAACAAGCTTAAGCACTCTATTATCGAACCACCTAAGCTAGAGCTTAAAGAACTCCCTAACCACCTAGAGTATGCCTTCCTTCAGGGAGAAGATCAACTGCCAGTAATCATAAACTCTTCCCTTGAACATGAACAAAAAGATAGGCTCTTAGAAGTCCTGTAGAAGTATAAGGGAGTCCTTGCATGGAGTGTAGCCGACATTAAGGGGATTGACTCAACTTTTTGCACGCATAAGATTCTTATGGAAGAAAACTATAAACCAGGCGTGCAACCCTAGAAGCGGGTGAATCCCAACATTAAGGAGGTAGTGAAGAAAGAAGTCATCAAACTTTTGGATGCAGGACTGATTTACCCAATTTCGGATAGCCCGTGGGTTAGTCCTGTACAGGTTGTACCAAGGAAAGGAGGAATGAGTGTGGTGAAAAATGACAAAGGTGAGATGGTACCCCAGAAAACGGTTACTGGCTGGCGGATATGCATCGATTATAGAAAGCTCAATGATGCCACCAGGAAGGATCACTTTCCCCTACCATTCATTGACCAAATATTGGAAACATTATCCGGGCACGAGTACTACTGTTTCTTGGATGGATTCTCAGGATATTTTCAAATCCCCATAGCACCTGAGGACCAAGAAAAAGCCACGTTTACTTGCCCTTATGGAACATTTACCTATAAAAGGATGCCTTTTGGGCTGTGTAACGCTCCCGCCACCTTTCAACGATGCATGACCGCAATCTTTCACGAATTAATGGAAGACAGCATGGAAGTTTTCATGGATGACTTTTCGGTCTTCGGGAACTCTTTCGACCGCTGTCTTGCAAACCTAGAAAAAATGCTCAAACGTTGTGAGGAAACAAACTTGGTCTTAAATAGGGAGAAATGCCATTTTATGGTAAAAGAAGGGATTGTGTTAGGGCATAAGGTCTCAGGGAATGGGATTGAGGTGGACCAAGCAAAGGTTGAAGGTATATCTAAATTACCTTATCCCACGACTGTTAAGGCAATACGCAGCTTCTTGGGCCACGTCGGGTTCTACCAGAGATTCATCAAAGATTTCTCTAAAATAGCTCGGCCAATGACTCAATTGCTGGTAAAAGATGCCCCTTTCGATATCTCTCAAGAATTCAAGGATGCATTCGATCTCCTAAAAAAGGAGCTCACGCAAGCCCCAATCATGGTTACACCCAACTGGGAGTTACCTTTTGAGATCATGTGCGATGCTAGCGACTATGTTGTCGGGGCAGTATTAGGCCAAAGGCGTGACAAACAATTCCAACCTATTTACTACGCTAGCAAAACTATGAATCACGCTCAAGAGAATTACTCTACCACCGAAAAAGAATTATTAGCCGTAGTGTTCGCCTTTGACAAATTCCATCAATATCTTGTCCTTTCAAAGACGGTTGTTTTCACTGATCATTCGGCTCTCTGATATCTTTTAGCTAAGCAAGACGCTAAACCATGTCTAATTCGGTGGATCTTGTTGTTACAAGAGTTTGATGTTGAAATTCGCGATAAAAAAGGGGCGGAGAATTTGGCTGCTTATCACCTCTCTCGTCTTGAAAATCCCTTTAATGAGCTTGATAAAATCGAGATTCGGGATTCATTCCCTGACGAACAGCTCATGTAAATGATAGATTCTGAACCTTGGTACGCTGATTATGCTAATTATCTTGCAAGCAGGCTCATTTCGGAACACATGACTAGATACAAAAAGAAAAGGTTCTTTGCCCAACTAAAATACTACTTCTGGGATGAACCATTCTTATTCCGAAGATGTCCTGATCAGATAATCAGGCACTGTGTTTCGGGAAATGAGGCGATAAAGATTATGAAAGAATGTCATTCGGGCCCTTCTGGGGGCCATCATGGGATAAACACGACCGCACGAAAGACTTTCGATGCGGGAATCTATTGGCCCACGATATTTCTTGATGTTAAAGAGATGATACAAGCATGTGATGCATGTCAACGGGCCGGGAATATATCGAGCAGAGATGAACCGCCTCAGAATTTTATACAAGTTTGTGAGGTTTTCGATGTTTGGGGAATCGATTTCATGGGACCCTTTCCATCTTCAGGGGGAACGAATACATTTTAGTGGCCGTCGATTATGTTTCAAAATGGGTAGAGGCACAAGCCCTTAGGACCAACGATGCTAGGGTAGTTATTCATTTCCTGAAAAAGCTGTTCGCTAGGTTCAATAGGGGGACCCACTTTTGCAATGCGCAAATGGAAAAGGTCATGAAGAGATATGGAGTTTCCCACTGTTTCTCCACCGCATATCACCCACAAACCAATGGTCAAGTCGAAAACACCAACAGGGCAATTAAAAGAATACTAGAAAAAATGGTTAATCAAAATAGAAAAGACTGGTCATTTAAACTCGATGAGGCCTTATGGGCATTCCGACCTGCCTACAAGACACCTATTGGAACGACCCCATTCCGCATGGTTTATGGTAAGGGAAGTCACCTTCTGGTTGAACTCAAACATAAGGCTTATTGGGCGCTTAAGGCATGTAATTTGGACTATACAATCGCTGGAACGAATAGGTTCTTGCAACTCCATGAGCATGATGAGCTAAGGCTAGAAGCGTATGAATCTTCCATTACATATAAGGAGAGGGCAAAAAGATGGCATGACCAGCGAATTAAGAAACCTAAGGAATTCTCAGAATGGGACAAAGTCCTATTGTATAACTCTCGGTTAAGGTTATTTCCCGGGAAACTCAAGTCTAGATGGTATGGGCCCTTTACGGTGAAAAGTTCCTCTAAAACTGGAGCTATTGTGTTAATAGACGATGAAAATAGAGAGTTCACTATCAACATACAACGTGTAAAACATTATCAAGAAAGTACTAATGAGATGATTAGTAAGGAGGATGTAACATTTGACGATGAGGCAACCCCTATTTTGTGTGATTTTATTTGTTTGATGTTATTTGTTTCCGTATGCGTGTCTTATTTTTATTGTTGGTAGATCATGTTTCAAATTAAATTGTGAAAATGCTTTATTTTGTCGTTTAACTTCGTCTTAACTTCATATAAAAGTATTTTGCAAAAGATAAGTGTAAGGGAAAACCCCAAATTTGTTTTTAAGAACGAAATTGATCATGATTCTCCACAATATTCAATGGACATGTGTATTAGTATTTGTTGGAGTCAAATGCTTGTATCGAGTCATAATGATGTTTTGCATGATTTTCCAAGAAGTAGGACATAAGTTTTTCCAGAAATTTTCTGGAAACTTAACGTAAAGATTTCTGCAGATCACTTCAGACGACGTCAGGAATTAATTCCTGACGGCGTCATGTGTAAAATTCTGGAAATTTTGCTAGTTTTGTTTTTCTAACGGAGTCTTAAGGTTTTTGTTAATTCTTTAGTTTTATAAACTCCAGGAAATCTGCAAACATTAATTCCACAAGCATTATATCTTAATTTGTTTTCTAGGATTTGTTAGTATATATAGATTGCCGCCGATTTTACGCGAGGTTGCCTTGTTTGTTTTTTCTCAGGTTTAACAGGTTATGTATGACAAGGAGATGATTTATTTATCTGGAAGGGAAGCTTTGAATGTTCATTTTCTTGGAGGAAGATCTAACCTTGTTACCACACTATCCACACCGAACGAATCAGGGGAGCATCTGATTTCATTCTTTTACCTATTTCACTTTTACATTCTTTAATTGAACATTGGGGACAATGTTCATCCTAAGTGTAAGGGGAGGGTAAATGATGATACCTTATAGGATACACTTGCACTTGAGTTTGTTTGTTTGATGGTAGGTGTGTAATAAAACTAAGAGAAATACTTGTTAGTGTAATTTTAGCGCCAAATTTAAATTTTTTTACAACATTTAGGAGTGAAACTTTAGCCTTAGCAAGCGTCTCATGGATTGAAGTCGTATGACTAGCATAAAACCGTACTATTCAGAAAAATTTTCCACCCAAATATGTGAGGTTCGCCTTTAGATTTGATAGGAAAAGCATTTATTATTAGTGCTTATGAGTGTACCGGTAGCATTTAGATTCTAGAACTTGCGTTAGTGAGGCATCCCGAGACCGCTAGTGAGACTACATTTGTGTAGTAGGATTTACTACATGATAAGAGGCATTAGGATCACCCTTGTGTTAGACCCGTATCATAATTACTTGACCATTTAAGTCATATTACTTGGCTAGTAAAGTCAACTAATTTTTCCCACACCTTAGCGTTGTACTCATTTTTAGTACACGAAACCCCTAGTACACCCCTCTGAGCCTATCTTTTTGTTTCTAACTTTAAGCATCTTACTTAAAGGAAGAATTTGTTACAACCTACTTAAATGTACAACCAAATCGCCTTAGCCTTCCGTGTATGCACTCATCTTTAGTGCATTATTGTTACATGTTAAACCCTTAGTTAATTATCTAACTGATTACATGGTTGCTAAGTCGAGTCATATCCTTGTATATATTGTTTTGGGACGATTGGGACTCATGGGTAAAGTACTTATGTTATGAAGTAATGGGGAAGAACATCTTATATTACCCCCATATGTGCATTAATCTTAAAAGTACTCCAAGTGTTTTGATTATCTTTATTCGAGTCATTAGATTAGTTTATTGTAAAGTATGTAAAACTTCAAGTGTAAAGGGAATGTTCATTCCCTATGATTTATTATTTTGGATGGTAGGGTAAGAGTGTATACAAAAAAAAAAAAAAAAAAAAAAAAAAAAAAAAAAAAAAAAAAAGGTTAAGAAAAAGTAAAAAAAAAATAGAAAAAGAAAAGAGAAAAAGAAACATACGGACTACCATCCCATTTCATTCTATGTTTGTTTTAAGTTTTTGTTATTTTTTATTTATTAGCTTATGTCGAGTCTAGTCTTGGCTTAGCAACGCCATATTGTACATATAATTAACCAAGATGATTAACTCGCCACCAGTAAATATTGCCTATATCCAACAAAATCGTGTATTCCATATCCCTACACCTAACGTTATAACCCTTTAAAAGACCTCTTTGATAGTTTATCCTAGGTGCTTACGCCAAGTGGTGGAGGTTTGATCCTTTCCCAAGCCTATGGTAATCTATTTTGTTATGACAGGTAGTGAGAGATGTTTTCCATTTCCATATTGTGATATATACTTTATTACACCCGAGAGATGTGAGTATCTAAACACAATTTGTGGGGTGCTAGTGTATGACCTTCGTGCTTGTCTTTGGTATTTAGTGGAACGATTATTTGTTTTAATTACTTTTATATTATTGTTAAATGACCCCTAACTTGTATTTTGATTAGAATAAAAGCGCATTTGCTTGAGGACAAGCAAATCTCAAGTGTAAGGGTATTTGATGAGGCGAAAAATGAACCGTTTTTAGGGGGTCATTTTAGCCCGGATTCGAATTTATTTGATCAAATATTGCCCTAAATCGTTCCTTTTGTCATTTTAGGTACTTTAGGAGTGAATTTTGGAAAAGGAAGCATTTTGGGCGTTTTTGGAGCATAAAAGTGAATAAAACGGCAAAGTCTTAATTTTCCTTGCTGGGAACAGTACCTGACGGCGTCAAGAGTTTCCGAGTGATGGCGTCAAGAGCAATGCAAGAGGTGGAAGTGGATAAACTCTGTGACGGTCCAGAGAGTTTTGTACTAACGACATGACGGCGTCACCATAGGCCGTCATGGTCCAAATGTTAGTGATGGCCTAGTGTAACTTTACACATGACGGCGTCAAAAGTGGATCTAGGCAATCCGATTTCATTATGGGCGGCGAGTTGACGGCGTCAGAATTTTCTTCTTGACGTCGTCACCCTGTAAAATCTATATATAGTTTTGCAATTTTCATTCATTAGGGTGTAACTTTGGAGAGAAACCCTAGTCCGATTTTCACAGCTTTTTCAAGGGTTTTTACCCTTTGAATCCTCTTATGTTCAATTGAGATAAGTACTCTTTCAATTCAATCAATATGTCTATGTGTTGCTTGAATATATCTTACACTTGTCTTCAATTTAACATGCTTGGCTAGATCTCTTGTGTGTTTGCTTAGATGTAGTGAAACCTAGATGTTAATTATGGGTTGATTGTTTGTTTATAGTTGTTACGGATGATTGTATTCGATGTTAGGCTTAAGCAAACTGGCAGACTTCCATTGGTAACATGCTTGAATGTCTTAAGAAACATGATCAGAGGTGTACTATGATTTTTGGTTGTATTTAATGCGTAGGAGAATTCTAATGATCCCATGTTAGGAGCTTCTAACGGCTCGACATAGGAGTGAAGTAGGATCCTATAGAGTTAGGGAATATTTTACACGGCCCTACGACTAGTATTAAGAAATACGACCCGTCATCCATGCAATTGTAACAAATTATCAACCTGTAAAAGATATCTAAGGAGTAATGAAACCTAAGTAAACACAACTTTCCCTATTATTGTTCACACCACATTAGTAATTAGATTTATTTTCATTTTTGTTATTTTATTTTGATTGCATCTTTAGTCATTTGGGTTAGTTGGCTTGCAACTAATTCCGCCCACTCTTCCAAAACCCGAGATTTTAATTGCTTTTATAAAATATAAAAACACAAAAATAATCATCCCTCATCTCTAGACCTAGTTTTTAGGCTTTCTAATCCTAGCGACACTATTCCTGAGCTGAACGATCAATCCCCCGGTACTTGTCACTATACTATACTACAACGATCAGGTACACTGCCTGGTGGGGGTTGTAAGCTTCTCGAGAGGTAAACCCTGGTGCGATTCCCACGTGTCAAGTTTTTGGCGCCGCAGCCCGGGGAATAGTTATTGTCTAGGTTAGGATTTCTTTTTATTAGGTCTACTTGCTAGATTCCTTTCTAGCAAAGATTTTATTTTTATTTTTAGGTTTTCTTTAGTCTATCTTATTTCTTCGTGTCTTTGTTCGTAACCTTCACCATCCGCCATCATGGCAAGTGAAGATCTTTATAACCTTAGAGTCACTAGGTGTCGTAGTTCCGTTAGAAACCTCGTTTTGCCTTATGCAGAACCTGAAAGGGAAATGCGTAGACTAAGGCAATCTCTCTCAACACCCAAACCATCCAGCATAGCTATCAAATTTGATGAGGCCCTTTCTGAAGAAGATTCAGATAATCACCTTACACCCTCTAGCCCCCAATCCAACAACGATATGAGCACCCCTGAAACTCCCACTCCTAAGCGCCTTAAGGACTACTCCTCCCCAAATCCTTGTGGCTTCTAAAATGTCATTGTCTTCCCAAACGAACACACCGATGAGGTCTTACGGGCAAGCGATGTTTGGCTTGTCTAAATTTTGTGCAAGTTTCGCGGATTACATACTGATGACCCGATTCAACACATCAGGGACTACTTGAAAATAGTGGACACCCTCCATACGGATGGGGCCACTAGAAACACGTCCCGATTACGATTCTTCCCTTTCACTCTTTATGAAAATGCCAAAGAGTGGTATGATAGACTTCCCTCCGAGTCTATCTTTACATGGGAGCAACTTATATCCAAGTTTTATGAGAAGTTCTTCTCAACAGGGAAAACCTCAGTATTTAGGGATAGGATCCTACGCTTCCGAAAGGGAAAGGACGAACCCATCCATAAATCATGGATTAGATTCAAGGATCTAATAAGACAAGTTCCTCATCACGGCATCGAACTTTGGCTTCTGGTCCAAATCTTCTACGACAATGTCTCCTCAAACGACCAAAATGGAATCAATAATTCTAGAAAAGGGAAAATAGCTAATCTTAGCGCCGAGGAAGGGTGGAATATGATTCAGGAATATGCTCAAGACCAGGACGATACTTGGGATGAACCTGAATCGACTATGAGCATGTCTGAAATTACACAAACACCCTCAGATCGGCTTAGGAAAATTCACGAAAGGATGGAATACCTTGGGGGTCGCGAACAACTAAATAACTTTCAAATCCCTACTTGATCTGCGACTACTGTGGGGGCCCGCACGAAGTAGAGGAGTGCGGAGGAGAAACCACGACCGAACATGCCTGTTTATCAGGACATGACATCTACGCTGACCCCTCCCTTTTGCCTTTTTACCAAAATGATGATTATACCCTTTGGGGAAATCTGGTGAAAAGAAAAGAAGGGGAGGAAGGCCCTAAATACAAAATCAGGAGCACTTTCAAAGATGACCTTGGTCACTTTACTCAAGATAAAGGCTTACAATTGAAGGGTCTTGACGAGCACATTTCCGAGCAACAGAATGACATGGAAAAATGGTTTGACAAGCTTAATGCCACCATTGATAACCATGACATGCCATCAGTAAGCCAAAAAGATCCCCTGCTCGCGGTAACCACTCGAGCTGGGACAACAACCAAGGACCCTCCTTATCCGAGGTCACACCCTGTCACCATTGATCCAAACGAGCCCCGCGAGGAGGAAGGTAATGTGAGCAACGAGGCTCCTGAACAACCTCCCCTGGTGAGCCCGTCCCCATCAACTCCACCTAACTAACCTGTGAGAATCCCATTCCCATCCCGCCTAAAAAACCAGAAAATTAAGAACGATAATAAGAGATTCTTGTCATATCTAAATGACTCAGTGGTCACCATACCTCTCCTTGATGCTTGCTATCACATGCCAAAGTATAGCTCATACTTCAAAAGATTACTCTCCAACCGAAAGAAACTTGAGGGTCTTGTGACTCTGGGGGAAGAATGTTCGGTGGTGACCCAACGAGGGCTACCAAAAAAGGTAGACGATCCAGGTAGCTTCACCTTGCCCTGTTCCATAGAATCTCTATCGATAAAGAATACTCTTGCCGATTTAGGGGCGAGCATCAACCTCATGCCCCACTCCATGTTCCTCAAACTAGGATACTCCGGACTAAAGCCTAACTGAAATTTCGATATAGAAGGATCTCCTTATTTCTAATAGATTATAGCATTATAATTGGAGATACCATTGTTTCTAGTACAGAAGTTCCTATAAAAACTTATGAACATCCAACTAGCTGATAGATCGGTCAAATATCCCCTAGGGATATGCGAGAATGTGCTAGTCAAAGTTGGGAAGTTCAAATTTCTGGTTGACTTCGTGATCTTGGAGATGGAGGAGGATGACTTGGTGCCCATCATCTTAGGGAGACCATTTCTTGCTACCACTTGTGCAGTCATTGATGTTCATGACAACAAGTTAACCTTACGAGTAGGAACCGATAGCTCAACCTTCGACATTAAAGACACTATGAATCTGTCTCTCGAAGCAGCTAACCGACTCTATTTCATCGGAGAGGTCGATGAACTCACGGATGTCATTGACAACTGTTTTGATGAACAGATCGAAAAAGGCTGGTTACGGGATGAGAGTTTCCTCCCCATATTGGAAGAGGAAAAGATGGAGGGTGCTAGCGCTGTCTCCTTTTATCCCAGACAAGAGACCACTGAACAGATCGAGCTCCGAAAGCCCGAAAACAAGCTTAAGCACTCTATTATCGAACCACCTAAGCTAGAGCTTAAAGAACTCCCTAACCACCTAGAGTATTCCTTCCTTCAGGGAGAGGATCAACTGCCAGTAATCATAAACTCTTCCTTTGAACATGAACAAAAAGATAGGCTCTTAGAAGTCCTAAAGAAGTATAAGGGAGTCCTTGCATGGAGTGTAGCCGACATTAAGGGGATTGACTCAACTTTTTGCACGCATAAGATTCTTATGGAAGAAAACTATAAACCAGGCGTGCAACCCTAGAGGCGGGTGAATCCCAACATTAAGGAGGTAGTGAAGAAAGAAGTCATCAAACTTTTGGATGCAGGACTGATTTACCCAATTTCGGATAGCCCGTGGGTTAGTCTTGTACAAGTTGTACCAAAGAAAGGAGGAATGACTGTGGTGAAAAATGACAAAGGTGAGATGGTACCCCAGAGAACGGTTACTGGATGGCAGGTATGCATCGATTATAGAAAGCTCAATGATGCCACCAGGAAGGATCACTTTCCCCTACCATTCATTGACCAAATGTTGGAAAGATTATCCGGGCACGAGTACTACTGTTTCTTGGATGGATTCTCAGGATATTTCCAAATCCCCATAGCACCTGAGAACCAAGAAAAAACCACGTTTACTTGCCCTTACGGAACATTTGCCTATAAAAGGATGCCTTTTGGGTTATGTAACGCTCACGCCACCTTTCAGCGATGCATGACCGCAATCTTTCACAAATTAATGGAAAACAGCATGGAAGTTTTCATTGATGACTTTTCGGTCTTTGGGAACTCTTTCAACCACTGTCTTGCTAACCTAGAAAAAATGCTCAAACGTTGTAAGGAAACAGACTTGGTCTTAAATTGGGAGAAATGCCATTTTATGGTAAAAGAAGGGATTGTGTTAGGGCATAAGGTCTCAGGGAATGGGATTGAGGTGGACCAAGCAAAGGTTGAAGCTATATCTAAATTACTTTATCCCTCGACTGTTAAGGAAATACGCAGCTTCTTGGGCCACGCCGGGTTCTACTGGAGATTCATCAAAGATTTCTCTAAAATAGCTCGGCCAATGACTCAATTGCTGGTTAAAGATGCCCCTTTTGATTTCTCTCAAGAATTCAAGGATGCATTCGATCTCCTAAAAAAGGAGCTCACGCAAGCCCCAATCATGGATACACCCAACTGGGAGTTACCTTTTGAGATCATGTGCGATGCTAGCGACTATGTTGTCGGGGCAGTATTAGGCCAAAGGCGTGACAAACAATTCCAACCTATTTACTACGCTAGCAAAACTATGAATCACGCTCAAGAGAATTACTCTACCACCGAAAAAGAATTATTAGCCGTAGTGTTCGCCTTCGACAAATTCCATCAATATCTTGTCCTTTCAAAGACGGTTGTTTTCACTGATCATTCGGCTCTCCGATATCTTTTAGCTAAGCAAGACGCTAAACCACGTCTAATTCTGTGGATCTTGTTGTTACAAGAGTTTGATGTTGAAATTCGCGATAAAAAAGGGGCGGAGAATTTGGCTGCTTATCACCTCTCTCGTCTTGAAAATCCCCTTAATGAGCTTGATAAAAGCGAGATTCGGGATTCATTCCCTGACGAACAGCTCATGTAAACGACAGATTTTGAACCTTGGTACGCTGATTATGCTAATTATCTTGCAAGCAGGCTCATTCCGGAACACATGACTAGATACGAAAACAAAAGGTTCTTTGCCCAACTAAAATACTACTTCTGGGACGAACCATTCTTATTCCGAAGATGTCCTGATCAGATAACCAGGCACTGTGTTTCGGGAAATGAGGCGATAAAGATTATGAAAGAGTGTCATTCGGGCCCTTCTGGGGGCCATCATGGGATAAACACCACCGCACGAAAGATTTTTGATGCGGGATTCTATTGGCCCACGATATTTCTTGATGTTAAAGAGATGATACAAGCATGCGATGCATGTCAACGGGCCGGGAATATATCGAGCAGAGATGAAGCGCCTCAGAATTTTATACAAGTTTGTGAGGTTTTCGATGTTTGGGGAATCGATTTCATGGGACCCTTTCCATCTTCAAGGGGAACGAATACATTTTAGTGGCCATCGATTATGTTTCAAAATGGGTAGAGGCACAAGCTCTTAGGACCAACGATGCTAGGGTAGTTATTCATTTCCTGAAAAAGCTGTTCGTTAGGTTCGGCATTCCTAAAGCTCTCATTAGTGATAGGGGGACCCACTTTTGCAATGCGCAAATGGAAAAGGTCATGAAGAGATATGGAGTTTCCCACCGATTCTCCACCGCATATCACCCACAAACCAATGGTCAAGTCGAAAACACCAACAGGGCAATTAAAAGAATACTAGAAAAAACGGTTAATCAAAATAGAAAAGACTGGTCATTTAAACTCGATGAGGCCATATGGGCATTCCGAACTGACTACAAGACACCTATTGGAACGACCCCATTCCGCATGGTTTATGGTAAGGCATGTCACCTTCCGGTTGAACTCGAACATAAGGCTTATTGGGCGCTTAAGGCATGTAATTTGGACTATACAATCGCTGGAACGAATAGGTTCTTGCAACTCCATGAGCTTGATGAGCTAAGGCTATAAGCGTATGAATCTTCCATTACATATAAGGAGAGGGCGAAAAGATGGAATGACCAGCGAATTAAGAAACCTAAGGAATTCTCAGAAGGGGACAAAGTCCTATTGTAAAACTCTCGGTTTAGGTTATTTCCTGGGAAACTCAAGTCTAGATGGTATGGTCCCTTTACGGTGAAAAGTTCCTTTAAAACTGGAGCTATTGTGTTAATAGACGATGAAAATAGAGAGTTCACTGTCAAGATACAACGTGTAAGACATTATCAAGAAAGTAGTAATGAGATGATTAGTAAGGAGGATATAACATTTGACGATGAGGTCACGTAATTGCCCATGACCTTGAGTCTAGCTACAAAACTCGTAAATAAAGAAAAGCGCTTCTTGGGAGGCAACCCATATTTTGTGTGATTTTATTTTTTTGATGTTATTTGTTTCCGTATGCGTGTCTTATTTTTATTGTTGGTAGATCATGTTTCAAATGAAATTGTGAAATTGCTTTATTTTGTCGTTTAACTTCGTCTTAACTTCATATAAAGGTATTTTGCAAAAGATAAGTGTAAGGGGAAACCCCAAATTTGTTTTTATGAACGAAATTGATCATGATTCTCCACAATATTCAATGGACATGTGTATTAGTTTTTGTTAGAGTCAAATGCTTGTATCGAGTCATAATGATGTTTTGCATGATTTTCCAGGAAGTAGGACATAAGTTTTTCCAGAAATTTTCTGGAAACTTAACGTACATATTTCTGCAGGTCACTTCAGATGGCGTCAGGAATTAATTCCTGACGATGTCATGTGTAAAATTCTAGAAATTTTGCTAGTTTTGTTTTTCTAACGGAGTCTTAAGGTTTTTTTTAATTCTTTAGTTTTGTAAACTCCAGGAAGTCTGCAAACATTCATTCCACAAGCATTATATCTTAATTTGTTTTCTAGGACTTGTTAGTATATATAGATTGCCGCCGATTTTACGCGAGGTTGCCTTGTTTGTTTTCTCAGGTTTAACAGGTTATGTATGACAAGAAGATGATTTATTTTTCTGGAAGGGAAGCTTTGAATGTTCATTTTCTTGGAGGAAGATCTAACCTTGTTACCACACAATCCACACCGAGCGAATCAGGGGAGTATCTGATTTCATTCTTTTACCTATTTCACTTTTACATTCTTTAATTGAACATTGGGGACAATGGTCATCCTAAGTGTAAGGGGAGGGTAAATGATGATACCTTATAGGATACACTTGCACTTGAGTTTGTTTGTTTGATGGTAGGTGTGTAATAAAACTAAGAGAAATAATTGATAGTGTAATTTTAGCTCCAAATTTAAATTTTTTTACAACATTTAGGAGTGAAACTTTAGCCTTAGCAAGCGTCTCATGGATTGGAGTCGTATGACTAGCACAAAACCGTACTATTCAGAAAAATTTTCACCCAAATATGTGAGGTTCGCCTTTAGATTTGATAGGAAAAGCATTTATTATTAGTGCTTGTGAGTGTACCGGTAGCATTTAGATTCTAGAATTGCGTTAGTGATGCATCCCGAGACCGCTAGTGAGACTACATTCGTGTAGTAGGATTTACTACATGATAAGACGCAATAGGATCACCTTTGTGTTAAACCCGTATCATAATTACTTGACCATTTAAGTCATATTACTTGGCTAGTAAAGTCAACTAATTTTTCCCACACCTTAGCGTTGTACTCATTTTTAGTACACGAAACCCCTAGTACACCCCTCCGAGCCTATCTTT
Source organism: Artemisia argyi (assembly GCA_030686995.1). Classification (NCBI taxonomy): domain Eukaryota; kingdom Viridiplantae; phylum Streptophyta; class Magnoliopsida; order Asterales; family Asteraceae; genus Artemisia; species Artemisia argyi. The sequence continues at coordinate 48,897,323 of CM060689.1, forward strand.
TTGTTTCTAACTTTAAGCATCTTACTTAAAGGAAGAATTTGTTACAACCCACTTAAATGTACAACCAAATCCCCTTAGCCTTCCGTGTATGCACTCATCTTTAGTGCATTATTGTTACATGTTAAACCTTAGTTAATTATCTAATTGATTACATGGTTGCTAAGTCGAGTCATATCCTTGTAAAATTGTTTTGGGACGATTGGGACTCATGGGTAAAGTACTTATGTTATGGAGTAATGGGGAAGAACATTTTATATTACCCCCATATGTGCATTAATCTTAAAAGTACTCCAAGTATTTTGATTATCTTGATTCAAGTCATTAGATTAGTTTATTGTAAAGTATGTAAAAATTCATGTGTAAGGGGAATGTTCATTCCTTATGATGTATTATTTTGGATGGTAGGGTAAGAGTGTATGCAAAAAAAAATCGAAAAAGTTAAGGAAAAGAAAAAAAATAGAAAAAGAAAAGAGAAAAAAAAACATACGGACTACCATCCCGTTTCATTCTATATTTGTTTTAAGTTTTTGTTATTTTTGATTTATTAGCTTAAGTCGAGTCTAGTCTTGGCTTAGCAACGCCATATTGTACATGTAATTAACCAAGATGATTAACTCGCCACCAGTAAATATTGCCTATATCCAACAAAACCGTGTATTTCATATCCCTACACCTAACGTTACAACCCTTTAAAAGACCTCTTTGATAGTTTATCCTAGGTTCTTACGCCAAGTGGTGGAGGTTTGATCCTTTCCCAAGCCTATGATAATCTATTTTGTTATGACAGGTAGTGAGAGATGTTTTCCATTTCCATATTGTGATATATATTTTATTACACCCGAGAGATGTGAGAATCTAAACACTATTTTTGGGGTGCTAGTGTATGACCTCCGTGCATGTCTTTGGTCTTTAGTGGAACGATTATTTGTTGTAATTACTTTCATATTAGTGTTAAATGACCCCTAACTTGTATTTTGATTAGAATAAAAGCGCATTTGCTTGAGGACAAGCAAATCTCAAGTGTAAGGGTATTTGATGAAGCAAAAAATGAACCGTTTTTAGGGGGTCATTTTAGCCCGGATTCGAATTTATTTGATCAAATATTTCCCTAAATCGTTCCTTTTGTCATTTTAGGTACTTTTGGAGTGAATTCTGGAAAATGAAGCATTTTGGACATTTTTGGAGCATAAAAGTGAAGAAAACGGCAAAGTCTTAATTTTCCTTGCTTAGAACAGTACCTGACGGCGTCAAGAGTTTCCAAGCGACAGCGTCAAGAGCAATGCAAGAGGTGGAAGTGGATAAAGCCCGTGACGGTCCAGAGAGTTTTGTACTAAGGACATGACGGCGTCACCATAGGCCGTCATGGTCCAAATATTAGTGACGGCCCAGAGTAACTTTACACACAACGGCGTCAAAAGTGGATCTAGGCAATCCGATTTCATTATGGGCGGCGAGTTGACGGCGTCAGAATTTTCTTCTTGACGTCGTCACCCTGTAAAATCTATATATAGTTTTGCAATTTTCATTCATTAGGGTGTAACTTTGGAGAGAAACCCTAGTCCAATTTTCACAGCTTTTTCAAGGGTTTTTACCCTTTGAAACCTCTTATGTTCAATTGAGATAAGTACTCTTTCAATTCAATCAATATATATATATATATATATATATATATATATGTGTTGCTTGAATATATCTTACACTTGTCTTCAATTTAACATGCTTGGCTAGATCTCTTGTGTGTTTGCTTAGATGTAGTGAAACCTAGATGTTAATTATGGGTTGATTGTTTGTTTATAGTTGTTACGGATGATATAGGAGTGAAGTAGGATCCTATAGAGTTAGGGAATATTGTACACGGCCCTACGACAAGTATTAAGGAATACGACCCGTCATCCATGCAATTGTAAAAAATTATCAACCTGTAAAAGATATCTAGGGAGTAATGAAACCTAAGTAAACACAACTTTACCTATTATTGTTTACACCACATTAGTAATTAGATTTATTTTCATTTTTGTTATTTTATTTTGATTGCATCTTTAGTCATTTGGGTTAGTTGGCTAGCAACTAATTCCGCCCACTCTTCCAAAACTCAAGATTTTAATTGATTTTATAAAATATAAAAACACAAAAATAATCATCCCTCACCTCTAGACCTAGTTTTTAGGTTTTCTAATCCTAGCGACACTATTCCTGAGTTGAACGATCAATCCCCCGGTACTTGTCACTATACTATACTACAACGATCAGGTACACTGCCTGGTGGGGGTTGTAAGCTTCTCGAGATCCCTCGAGAGGTAAAGCCTGGTACGATTCCCACGTATCACCTATAATCACAATAAACTACATAAGCATCTTTATTGAAGGAAACACCATGTAGGTCATACAAGAAGGCAAATATATGAACCTAACATACATTATTCAAACAAGCTTATGAAATATTCTAAGTGGGCATAATTAAGACAACAAGTTATCTCCTCTTCACTCTTCAACCTTCTCTTGAAGAGTCACACTAGAGATGTCCTTAAGGATGGCGGTCATCACCAACATGTCGTTGTTGATGGATTTATGAAATTCTCTCATTTCCTCACGAATGGAGAGAACCTTCCGCTCGGTCACATCTTGGGTGGAGCAACATCCACACCTACGGGTATGGTTGTTCTCAAGAGGTTTTGGAAGATCCTCTTCAATCTTGCGCCAAATGTCGTCTTCAACAAGACATAGTTTGACGAAGTCTTTGACGACTGGAATTTCCGAACCATTGACGTTTTCCCAATCTACATTATTTTCCTCTTCTCTTGTCATCATACGCCTTCCATCATTGAAGTGGTATGATGAACCAACATATTCATCTTCCATATCCACTTAGAGTGTGTTCTAGTGTTATTTGATCTTTGCAAGGTTTGTTGTCTAGATAACTTGTAAGATTACTCCTTTTATAGATAAATTAGGTTGTAGTTAGGATTCTTAGCACTTAAAAGTTGGTCATGTTATCAATGATTAAGGTACTTAGATGCTTGATAAGATGTTCAATCCATCAAAGTCATGTACTAATGTGCCTCGATCACATGGTGTTGGGAAAAGGTATTTAAAGAGAAATAAGTGTTCTAGTTATGATTAAGTTGAGATTGGATGGACTAGATACTTATGCAAGTTACCATAATTTCACATGCATGCACTAGAATTTTTTAAGTCATGCATCAAATTTTAAGCAATGAAACATTATTCACTTAAATTTAGGCATGCAACATGTATTTATCTCATAAGGTGAACAAGTAGAACTAGATACAAAATCTTCAACACAAGTGTGAGTTGTGATGAATATCATATCTAATCTTGGAAGTTATGACAAAATCAATATTATCGAGATTAAGCAAGATAAATTGTGTCAAATTTTCTTGTTCAATGCACATTGTATAGGCATGTAGAATCTTGGGTATTAAGAATCATTGTTTGAATAATGAGTTGATGCACATCTTTCCTCTTGGAAGTCATTTATTAGATCTTTCTTCCATGCCTTCATATAATACTTAGTCATATAAACACATAAGCTCTAGGAGCATCACACTGTCCTTTAATACATTTCAATTAACATAAAAGATTGTTCTCTTAAGATGCATGTTTTAACATCAAAACCTATCCCAAAGCAATTTGGACTCTTGAAAAATGTCATGCCAAAAACCTAATCTTGTTTGTTTTGTGACCTAAGAGTCCTTTTATTCAAGTCACCAATGACTTGTTGTATAGGATGACCCCTCACTTCTCTCACTTCCTTAGGATTGCCTTCATCCAAAACATCAACTTGTAATGTTGGCGACCTTTCTTGATCTTGAACTATAGGTTCATTAATCACATCATCTTCTACCGAAGGAGATGATTTAGGCTCGGGCATGCTCTCATCAAAGGTCACATTGAGAGATTCCTCAATCCTCATTGTTTCCTTGTTAAGCACTATGTATGCTTTACTAGATTGAGAGTATGTAACCTCTCGTAAATTTCCCTTACGATTAGTAAATGCATACGAATAAATAAAACGATGTTACGATAAATTAAGACCATTTTACGGGTAACAATTTTTTTTTTTTTTTTTTTTTTTTTGATATGGCTTGATATTGAACCACTACGATAACTGTGATTGACCGTTTACCCAGGAACGATGCTTACACACGACCTAGATAACCTATGATTATTGCGAACGATAAATATATATAACACGTTTATATTTAAAACAATACGTTTCGTCTAAATAACGTATACTATTTTTATATTCCCCGAACCTACGAAACTTCCCGAGAACGCTCACTAATATTTTTGAACTTTGACACGATAATCGAGACACACTATGTGGGCCCCCAACACTCATTGGGCCACGGATCCAATTACAAACCAAACGGACTAGTACTATTTTTCTTTCTTTTGTTTTTGGGCCGACACAACCAGCAGCCCACCAGGCCAAGCCCAAGACGCACCCTTATATTTTTTTTTTTTGTTTTCTTTTCTTTGTTCCCAGTTGCGACACACCCAAAACGTACCCTATTTCATATGATTTTTATACACAACCTTTATATATTTTTGCTTGCCTCGTCTCACCTAGTACCCAAGAAACAGAAACGATATATATTACACTTTTTCTTGCTCGTTTACTACCCCAGAAACAACCCAAGCAAACCACCAAACTCACCCTTGATAGATAAGGCCAAAACGTGGCACATTAGTTCTTCCAGCCTCCCATGCTTCTTAATGACAAAGAAACAAACTCTAAACACAATGTGATTGTCAGGAATGAACAGGGAACAATCACACAAGATCTTGGCCATGTAAACTTTCGATTGGTTAAAGTTTGTGGCATTACTATTCGCCTAACATGCTACCCTCCTCCTTGTGAACTTATCTTGTTCTTATATACCCAAAAACTGTCTATATAACCATTACATGCAACCATAGATGTTACATGCACTTAAACGCACCACTTACACAAAAATTAGTAACGAGAAGGAGTTGTAAAGGACAAACGGATTCTCAAGTGTACCACGCCTTAAAGTGAACCTAGGAAGCAAGGATTGGAACCTCTTGAACCTTGGTGGAACGTGAAGTGAACCACGGAGCTTTTGTACCATCACACGAACCCTACACTCGTTTTACACCACCTTTTATAGGTGAGGTGAGACCACGAACTTTTCTTTCTATTTATATATATACGTGTGGTTATATTGTGCACACTCATTTAGAGCTTATAAATCGTAAATCTTACAAACAACGTATATGTTTTATGTGTAATACTATTTCTTAGTTATGACATTAATGAGTACCTATAATAACATTGAACTTATATTAACGAGTACACAACAAAAATCACACGTTTCTAAGTCACTTGGACCTATACGACATATACTAAAAACACTTAGTTTATTTTCAAGTTTTATAAAGTTTTACGTATTGAGTTTTTGGCTGCACTTTGGCCTCGCCATTTCTAAATTTGACACACGACCCATCATTATTATTGTATGACCTATTTGTTTACTTGGAACACTAACGAAAATGATAAATAATACGACTTAACAACTTCGTTTGACCACTTGATCGAGCCTAAAGCTAAACGAGTTTACTTAAGGATTTTTAGAAATTAAAAACCTTACGTGGGCCAAAAAGCCCAAAAAGCTAATTCTAGCTTATCACGAGAAGCTAAGCGTATAAGCTCTTTTGAAATGTTATTGTAACTTAAAAAGATGGATTTCGACAAACCCAATGTTCCCCCAAACCCTTTGGATCGAAAATCCTTAACGGGCCCTTAATATAAATCGTTAAGCCCATTTAGTGAAAAATAGAGAAATAAGCTAATAAGCTGTTTGAATAAGCTAATGTACACGTTCTGAGCTTATTGAATTAATAAAAATGATAAGTTTTAAATTTGGTAATGTTTGGACTAAATTTGCAAATATTCGAGAGATAGGGACTAAAAGTGTCAAGTTTGTAAACTTTGGGTAAAAAGTGTTAAAACAATTTTCTAAGGGTATAAACTGTAAATATTGAAACTTAGGGATAATAAATGTAAATATTTGATATTTTGGACCTAAAAAGTAATAATATATAAATTTGGACTAACGATGAAAATATAATCCGTTAGGTAAAAAGTGTAAAATTGAGAAACATAAAGGATTGAGTAGTAATATTGATTTTTAATATATATATATATATATATATATATATATATATATATATATATATATATATATATATATATATATATATATATATATATATATATATATATATTTGAATATATATTAAAATGATAAATAATAAACGTAACTTATTATATATATATATATATATATATATATATATATATATATATATATATATATATATATATATATATATATATATATATAATACGTATTAAATTTATATAACGATAATTAAATTTAGACGAATAAAACGATACGTAACCATTATCTATTTTTAAACGACGTAACACATCACCTATACACTTTATGAATTATTTGTAATAAATAATAAACGTTCGCAATAAAACGAGACTCAAGAACTAAAACGTGCCATATCTTATAGGTTGTGTGTGAAGCCGTTGCCTTGCATCGTTGAGATTACATTTGTTCTACTATCCTACTAAGGTGAGTTCATAGCCCACATTTAACTTATTTTTGTGGGGGGGATACATGCTCCAAAAACCGAACACAAGTCTTTTCCTGATCTTATTAATGCTTAAGTAGCTATTGCCAAAAGTCCCTCGATCATGAACCTTAATCACTTGAAGGGTGAACGTAAATAATTGTGAATAGATCTATTAGGGATTGACAATCCCCATTTGGTTGCTAGAGGAAAGTTACCAAATGCACTTTATTTAAATATCATAGGTTACTGGCAAATACCTATCTTGGGGACTATATATTTTACATCATTATTACGGAAATATTGATGTCTGTTGAATCGTTGAGTGTCATGAGCTTAAGACAATAATGAATGCGATTTTTCTAACTTGTTTATTTGTATTTATATACAATAAACACCTATCTCTTGTGTTCAAACTCTTAATTATAAACCTATGAATTTCACTCAACTTTTTGTTGACTTTTAGCATGTTTATCTCAGGTAACTAAATGGAATGGATGGCAAAGGCACGAAGTGGGCAAATAAAGAAACGTTTATTTCTCTTTGAATAAAAACTTGTTGTTGAATAATGAATTCTCTTGGAATTATGAATATTTGGTATTTTAAATAAAAACTTAAAACAATCACTTGAATCATTTTCTATAATTGTGACAAAGATCCACGATATAATACCCCAAAAGTCTTCCGCTGACATTTTAAGTCTTCCGCTGTATTGATCGATTTTGGGGGTGTTATAGATTGGCATCAGAGCTACGGTTATAGTGAACCAAGTGTTTTTGGAACATTGGACTATAACTACACTTTAAAGGGGACAAAATTTCCATAAAATACCATCCTACGCCCTTTGTGCCTAAGAATTCCAATAATTGGTAAAAAGTATTATTTACTTTATAACATTTTAAATTGGTTATAATTATGCTTACATCTACTAATCGGGAAATTTGTTACAGTGTCATGTCTTCGAACACCCACCCTATCAGCTTGTCCTCAAACTCAGGAACTGAAGATGTTACTTCAGCCTATGCTACCTCACCTATGCCTATGTCTCCTGCTACCGAGAGATACATGCAAAGCCAGCAATTTCTGCCAGCATTTGACACAGAGGCTTCTCCTCTGGCAACATCTGGTCCGATTCGCCGATCTAGGCAAATTAGACAACTTCAGCCGTATAAAGCAAGTACTGCTGTACCAGCACCAGCTCTTGTCATACCACCTGAATCAGTTGTGCCATCACCACCTGCACCACCAGTAATACCACCACTACCAACTATCTTCTACAGCCAAACTACTACTGTGCCACTAACACCATCACCCATAGCATCACCTCCACTAGCATCACCACCTGCACCTTACCGAAGTGTCCCAATATCACCTCACCAAAGGACTTACCCAATCCGCCCAACCACCTCAGAATCTTGTGTTCAACGCAGACGCCGAAGGACCCACAAGCGAGTAGATGCTCGTAGATGGTCTTTCTTGTTGCCCATTATGCGATATTGGAGATCTCAAGAAGGAACACCAACAACAAGGGAACTTGGGGAAAGTTCTTACTCTACCTCCCGAATTCTGCCAGTCACTGGGGAACCCATACATCATACCATACCATTGTTAGCTGCAAGAATGGTTCGCCACGAAGACCGACTTGATTCCATCGCTAGTATACTCAACAAGATTCCACATGAACTTCTAGAAACCTTTGAAGATGATATGAACAGTCTCATAATTGGTCATCTTGCAATAGAAGATAAGGTTGAAAAGTTAGATTCATTATTTTGGGAATCAATGGAATTCATATGAGCACTATGTGGGGCTAACACTTCAACAGAAATAACATTGGGAACTTTAGACCGAGAAATTGAAAGGATCAACACTGAAAACCTACGCCTTAGACAAGCCCTGCTAGAATCTCGAGAAAGGGAAAAGACTCAAGATCAAACCATGGAAACCATGTCCACTACCATTCAAGAACTCCAAAACCGCCTAAACAAAGCCTTAGGAAAACCATGAGACCATCACCTTGTTAAGTAAAAATCAATGTCCTACAAATAAGAGTATCTTGTCGTGTTTTGTAAACATTTGCACAAGTATCAATAAGTGTTGTAACACCTTGACATTGATTTATAGAAGTTTATTTTATCTTTATTTACGTTGCAAACTTTATACATTATATCGTAATATATTAGTTCATGCAGGTCAAGCTTATTCGTAATGTGTGTCATCCCAACATACGATAATTTACGATTTAAACCTTTTCAATGATCGAATCATTGTAACTACGACCTATATTTAACTATTTATTACTCGATATTTATTTTCGACGTGATAAGATTATTATAAATATTCTAATAATATACCTTCTTTTATAGCAACATGGCTAGAACTAGGAGAACAACCACGAACGCCGCACCAGCAAACCCCGAAGTTATGACCCCGGCAGCGATCCAGCAAGCAATTGCTGATGGCGTTAATGCCGTTTAGGCCGGACAAGCCCGTAATAGAGATGGAAATGCACCGGCACCCCGCTACTGCACTTACAAGGACTTCATAGCATGTCAACCAACGTATTTCAAAGGAACTAAAGGAGTGTCGCAATTAGCTCAATGGTTTGAAAGAAGTGAAACTGTTTTCCAAAGAAGTGGATGCTCGGAAAACAACAAGGTAAGCTTCGCAACGGGAACACTAATGCAAGACGCTCTATCCTAGTGGAACTCTACCGTTCAAACACTAGGAGCAGAGGCAGCACATCAGCTTACTTGGATTGAATTCAAGGCTAAAATACTAAAGAAGTATTGTCCCCATTCCGAACTGCGAAAACTCGAGGATGAGTTCCATGCCTTAATAGTGAAAGGAGTTGACTTGAGAAGTTACAACCGGAGATTCCAAGAACTCAGGATACTATGCCCTACCATGGTACCCGATCATGAGAAGACATTAGAGAAATATGTCGAAGGACTCCCTAGGAGTATTGAAGGAAATGTCACCTCAGCAAACCCGCCAACCTTGGAAGCAGCAATGGAACTTGCTCAGAAACTTCTAGACCGAGAAGTGAAATGCAATAAGCTTAAAAGGAAATTGGACGATAAGAGAACCACCCACCATCACAACAACAACCAACAAAGCTACAACAGTCATCACCGCAACAACAACCACCGCAACAATAATCGGAACCACCAACAATATCACAACACTTGAAGCACTCAACAGCAGAATCAAAGACAAGAAAAACCCCGAGTCTACGCCGCCACGGAAGGTGTAAGGTACAACGGACAGAAACCCTAATGCCAGCGATGCAAACTTCATCACGGGGTCGTTGTACCGTCTGATGTAACAAATGTCGTAAGATCGGTCATCAAACCAGAAACTGTAGGATTCCGGCTACAGGAAGCAACACACAGGTTATATCACCCACTTGTTACGGATGCGGAGAAGTAGGACACATCCGGAGGAACTGCCCAAAAGGAAATGAACCAGTCAACGCCCAAGCTAGGGTATACCTACTCGGAGATGGAAACGGACCCGATGTAGTCACCGGTACGTTTCTACTAAACCATCATAATGCTAGAGTATTGTTTGATTCGGGCGCCGATAAGAGTTTTATATCAGATACGTTTGCCCCTTTACTTAATGTTACCCCCTCTAAGCTAAACACCACCTACGAATTCGAAATGGCTGACGGGAATTTAATAGATACCAATACTATCATGAAAGATTGCACCCTAACCTTATCCGAAAAACCTTTTGCCATTGATCTTATGCCGGTTCAACTTGGTAGTTTCGAAGCTATCGTCGGCATGGATTGGCTATCCCACCATCGTGCTAGGATTCACTGTGATGAAAAGGCCGTCCATATACCACTCAAGGATGAAACACTCATTGTCCAGGGCGACAAAAGCAAACCTCGATATGGAATTATCTGATGTATGCTAGTGATAAAATACATGAAGGAAGGATGTCAAGTATTCATGGCTCAAGTTACGGAAAATAAGACATCCGAGAAGCAGCTTGATGACGTTCCTATCGTTAGGGATTTTCCTGAAGTATTCCCTGAAGAGTTACCTGGTATTCCACCCATACATCAAGTAGAATTTCAGATTGAACTAGTGCCTGGAGCAGCACCAGTGGCTAAAGCACCTTATAGGCTAGCACCATCTGAAATGGAAGAGTTGTCAGAACAACTAAAGGAATTGTCGGACAAAGGATTTATTCGACCAAGCTCATCACCTTGGGGAGCTCCAATTTTATTTGTTAAGAAGAAGGATGGATCCTTTCGAATGTGCATCGATTACCGGGAGTTGAATAAACTTACGGTAAAGAATCGATACCCATTGCCTCGAATTGATGATCTGTTTGATCAATTACAAGGATCGAGTGTGTACTCAAAAATTGATCTGAGATCAGGGTATCATCAGCTAAGAGTTCGAGAAGAGGATATCCCAAAAATTGCATTCAAAATGCGCTATGGTCACTACGAATTTCAAGTAATGCCGTTTGGTCTGACCAATGCACCTGCAGCTTTCATGGATTTAATGAATCGAGTATGCAAACCTTACTTGGATAAGTTTGTAATAGTATTCATCGACGATATTTTGATCTACTCTCGCAACGAAGAAGAACACGCAGAACATTTACGAATCATTCTAGAACTGCTCAAGAAAGAAGAACTGTACGCTAAGTTCTCCAAATGCGACTTTTGGATTCGCACCGTACAATTTTTAGGACACATCATCGATAGTCAAGGCATTCACGTAGACCCTGCAAAGATTGAGGCTGTTAAAGATTGGTCATCTCCTACAAACCCCACGGAGATACGTCAATTTTTAGGTCTCGCAGGTTACTACCTAAGATTTATAGAAGGATTCTCCAAGATTGCAAAACCTTTGACTAAGCTAACCTAAAAGAACGAGAAGTACATCTGGGAAGAAAAGGAAGAAGCGGCCTTCCAGTTATTAAAACGAAAGCTTTGTGAAGCTCCAATATTAGCCCTCCCAGAAGGAAATGAGGACTTTATAGTATATTGCGACGCATCTTTTCATGGACTAGGAGCAGTTTTGATGCAAAGAAGCAAGGTAATAGCTTATGCATCCCAACAACTGAAGAAACATGAGGAAAACTACACGACTCATGACTTGGAGTTAGGAGCGGTAGTGTTTGCGCTCAAGTTATGGAGGTACTACTTATATGGCACCAAATGTACCGTGTACACAGACCACAAGAGTCTTCAACATATTTTGGATCAGAAGGATTTGAATATGAGGCAACGTCGCTGGCTAGAGCTACTCAGCGATTATGATTGTGAGATCCGTTACCACCCAGGAAAGGCTAATGTAGTAGCAAATGCGTTAAGCCGAAAAGAACGATTGAAACCCCTTCGAGTTAGATCACTAGGGATGACTATCCATTCACCCCTTCCATCCCAAATCCTTACCGAACAAAACGAAGCGCTTAAAGAAGAAAACCGACCCAAGGAAAAGATTTATGGTATGCCCGAGAATAAGAATGGTTTCGGGAAGAAATCCGATGGAACACTGTGTTTCAAGGACAGAAGTTGGATCCCTATGGGTGGAGTTATTCGTGAGCTCATCATGTACGAGTCCCACAAGTCAAAATACTCCATTCATCCAGGTTCCGACAAGATGTATCAGGATTTAAAGAGACTATATTGGTGGCCAAACATAAAGGCTGACATCGCAGAATATGTCGGTAAATGTTTGACATGTTCAAGGGTAAAGGCAGAACATCAGAAACCTTCAGGCTTACTTGTACAACCAGAACTTCCTATGTGGAAATGGGAATGAATCACTATGGACTTCATCACCAAACTCCCAAGAACCTCATCCGGATACGACACAATATGGGTTATTGTGGATCGACTTACAAAATCCGCTCATTTTCTACCCATCAAAGAAACCGATGAGATGAATACACTAGCTCAGCTGTATGTGAAGGAAATTGTCACTCGACATGGAGTACCAATTTCAATTATCTCGGATCGAGATAGTCGTTTCACCTCTCACTTTTGGAAATCGTTACAGAAAGCCTTAGGAACTAAACTAGATATGAGCACCGCATACCACCCTCAAACTGATGGTCAAAGTGAAAGAACTATCCAAACCTTGGAAGATATGCTCCGGGCCTACGTTATTGATTTTGGAAAAGGTTCGGATAAGCACTTACCATTAGCAGAGTTTTCATACAACAATAGTTACCACGCCAGCATAAAAGCAGCACCATTCGAAGCACTGTATGGTAGAAAGTGCCGATCGCCCGTTTGTTGGGCAGAAGTCGGAGAAAGACAACTTATAGGACCTGACCTTGTTCAGGAAACAACCGAGAAAATCGTTAAGGTTAAGCAACGCTTACAAGCAGCCCGAGACCGACAAAAAAGCAACGCAGACCTAAAAAGGAAACCCATGGAATTTCAAATAGGAGACAGAGTCTTATTGAAAGTATCTCCCTAGAAGGGAATAGTACGATTTGGAAAGCATGGAAAGTTGAACCCCAGATACATCGGTCCATTCAAAATCCTGGAAAGGATAGGACCCATGGCTTATAAACTAGAACTACCCGAAGAACTTAGTCGGATCCACGACACCTTTCATGTGTCAAACCTTAAGAAGTGTTTATCCGATGAATCTCTCGTGATTCCATTGAAAGAGATTCGACTAGATGATAACCTTGTCTTTACCGAGGAACCCATTGAAATCATGGATAGAGAAGTCAAACAACTCAAACAAAACCGTATCCCTATTGTCAAAGTTTCTTGGGACTCCAAACGAGGACCGGAATATACTTGGGAGCGCGAGGATCAGATTCGCTCCAAGTACCCACATCTCTTCACCTAAGACACCCTTGGCAACTATCTTAGACTAGAATTCCGGGACGGAATTCCCTGTAAGAGGTAGGTAATGTAACCTCTCGTAAATTTCCCTTACGATTAGTAAATGCATACGAATAAATAAAACGATGTTACGATAAATTAAGACCATTTTACGGGTAACAATTTTTTTTTTTTTGATATGGCTTGATATTGAACCACTACGATAACTGTGATTGACCGTTTACCCAGGAACGATGCTTACACACGACCTAGATAACCTATGATTATTGCGAACGATAAATATATATAACACGTTTATATTTAAAACAATACATTTCGTCTAAATAACGTATACTATTTTTATATTCCCCGAACCTACGAAACTTCCCGAGAACGCTTACTAATATTTTTGAACTTTGACACGATAATCGAGACACACTATGTGGGCCCCCAACACTCATTGGGCCACGGATCCAATTACAAACCAAACGGACTAGTACTATTTTTCTTTCTTTTGTTTTTGGGCCGACACAACCAGCAGCCCACCAGGCCAAACCCAAGACGCACCCTTATATTTTTTTTTTTTGTTTTCTTTTCTTTGTTCCCAGTCGCGACACACCCAAAACGTACCCTATTTCATACGATTTTTATACACAACCTTTATATATTTTTGCTTGCCTCGTCTCACCTAGTACCCAAGAAACAGAAACGATATATATTACACTTTTTCTTGCTCGTTTACTACCCCAGAAACAACCCAAGCAAACCACCAAACTCACCCTTGATATATAAGGCCAAAACGTGGCACCTTAGTTCTTCCAGCCTCCCATGCTTCCCAATGACAAAGAAACAAACTCTAAACACAATGTGATTGTCAGGAATGAACAGGGAACAATCACACAAGATCTTGGCCATGTAAACATTCGATTGGTTAAAGTTTGTGGCATTACTATTCGCCTAACATGCTACCCTCCTCCTTGTGAACTTATCTTGTTCTTATATACCCAAAAACTCACTATATAACCATTACATGCAACCATAGATGTTACATGCACTTAAACGCACCACTTACACAAAAATTAGTAACGAGAAGGAGTTGTAAGGGACGAACGGATTCTAAAGTGTACCCCGCCTTAAAGTGAACCTAGGAAGCAAGGATTGGAACCTCTTGAACCTTGGTGGAACGTGAAGTGAACCACGGAGCTTTTGTACCATCACACGAACCCTACACTCATTTTACACCACCTTTTATAGGTGAGGTGAGACCACGAACTTTTCTTTCTATTTTTATATATACGTATGGTTATATTGTGCACACTCACTTAGAGCTTATAAATCGTAAATCTTACAAACAACGTATACGTTTTATGTGTAATACTATTTCTTAGTTATGACATTAATGAGTACCTATAATAACATTGAACTTATATTAACGAGTACACAACAAAAATCACACGTTTCTAAGTCACTTGGACCTATACGACATATACTAAAAACACTTAGTTTATTTTCAAGTTTTATAAAGTTTTACGTATTGAGTTTTTGGCTGCACTTTGGCCTCGCCATTTTTAAATTTGACACATGACCCATCATTATTATTGTACGACCTATTTGTTTACTTGGAACACTAACGAAAATGATAAATAATACGACTTAACAACTTCGTTTGACCACTTGATCGAGCCTAAAGCTAAACGAGTTTACTTAAGGATTTTAAGAAATTAAAAACCTTACGTGGGCCAAAAAGCCCAAAAAGCTAATTCTAGCTTATCACAAGAAGCTAAGCGTATAAGCTCTTTTGAAATGTTATTGTAACTTAAAAAGATGGATTTCGACAAACCCAATGTTCCCCCAAACCCTTTGGATCGAAAATCCTTAACGGGCCCTTAATATAAGCCCATTTAGTGAAAAATAGAGAAAATAAGCTAATAAGCTGTTTGAATAAGCTAATGTACACGTTCTGAGCTTATTGAATTAATAAAAATGATAAGTTTTAAATTTGGTAATGTTTGGACTAAATTTGCAAATATTCGAGAGATAGGGACTAAAAGTGTCAAGTTTGTAAACTTTGGGTAAAAAGTGTTAAAACAGTTTTCTAAGGGTATAAACTGTAAATATTGAAACTTAGGGATAATAAATATAAATATTTGATATTTTGGACCTAAAAAGTAATAATATATAAATTTGGACTAACGATGAAAATATAATCCGTTAAGGGTAAAAAGTGTAAAATTGAGAAACATAAAGGATTGAGTAGTAATATTGATTTTTAATATATATATATATATATATATATATATATATATATATATATATATATATATATATATATATATATATATATATATATATATATATATATATATAATACGTATAAAATTTATAAAACGATAACTAAATTTAGACGAATAAAACGATACGTAACCATTATCTATTTTTAAACGACGTAACACATCACCTATACACTTTATGAATTATTTGTAATAAATAATAAACGTTCGCAATAAAACGAGAATTAAGAACTAAAACATGCCATATCTTATAGGTTATGTGTGAAGCCGTTGCCTTGCATCGTTGAGATTACATTTGTTCTACTATCCTACTAAGGTGAGTTCATAGCCCACATTTAACTTATTTTTGTGGAGGGGGATACATGCTCCAAAAACCGAACACAAGTCTTTTCCTGATCTTATTAATGCTTAAGTAGCTATTGCCAAAAGTCCCTCGATCATGAACATTAATCACTTGAAGGGTGAACGTAAATAATTGTGAATAGATCTATTAGGGATTGACAATCCCCATTTGATTGCTAGAGAAAAGTTACCAAATGCACTTTATTTAAATATCATAGGTTACTGGCAAATACCTATCTTGGGGGCTATATATTTTACATCATTATTACGGAAATATTTATGTCTGTTGAATCGTTGAGTGTCATGAGCTTAAGACAATAATGAATGCGATTTTTCTAACTTGTTTATTTGTATTTATATACAATAAACACATATCTCTTGTGTTCAAACTCTTAATTATAAACCTATGAATTTCACTCAACTTTTTGTTGACTTTTAGCATGTTTATCTCAGGTAACTAAATGGAATGGATGGCAAAGGCACGAAGTGGGAAAATAAAGAAACGTTTATTTCTCTTTGAATAAAAACTTGTTGTTGAATAATGAATTCTCTTGGAATTATGAATATTTGGTATTTTAAATAAAAACTTAAAACGATCACTTGAATCGTTTTCTATAATTGTGACAAAGATCCACGATATAATACCCCAAAAGTCTTCCTGTGACATTTTAAATCTTCCGCTGTATTGATCGATTTTGGGGATGTTATAGAGTATCCTAGGAACACACCTTCATACGACTTTGGGTCGAATTTGGTAAGATATTCTTTGGTGTTAAGTATAAATACTTTGCAACCAAATACTCTAAAATACTCTAAGGAAGGCTTCCTATTTCTAAGTATTTCATATGGAGTTTTAGTAATGACATTTCTTATATGAACTCTATTAAAGATATAACATGCGGTATCTAGAACATGACACCAAAACTTTTGTGGGATGGATTGCTCGTCCAGCATTGCATGACTCATCTTTCTTAACTTACGATGTGTTCTTTCAACAATCTCAAGCGATTGAGAAGTGAACGGGCCCGATAAGTTATAAGATATTCCATGTTGATCACAAAAGGTTCCAAATTGCATTTTATCAAATTCACTACTATGATTTGTTTTAATTGAGACAATTGAACAATCAAGTAGGTTTTCAAGTTTCTTTCTTAAAATGTTGAATTTATTCAAGACTCCATCCTTGTTTTCTAAGAATAATATCCAAGTGTGATTTGAATAATCATATATAATCATTAAAGTGTATAAGTTTCCTCCATAACTTTGGATTGGAGATGGACCATACAAATCCAAATGAATCAACTCTAAAACCCTATTAGATGTCACTTCCTTTTTATTCCTATTATTAGTTTGTCCTTGACTCCCTAGACATGTATCACAATAATGCCTTTCAAAGCTCAACTTTGGTAAATTCCGTACTAGCTCGTTAGAAGCTAGGTTTTGAACTAACCTCATATTGGTGTGACCTAACCTCCTATGCAAAAGCGTTGAGTTGTCCACCATCGACGTAAGACATATGTGTTGCTTAGAGTTATCACCCACCTTGCATGTATATAAGTTATTTCTCCTATGACCTTTTGCTAACACAACACCATTTTTACTAATAGTACAATCTACCTTAGTAAATTTAACTTCACAATCATCATCACTTAATTGACTCACACTAATCAAATTAAAGTTTAAACCTCTAACATGCTCAACGTTGGTAATTTCAATAAAGTCATGAAGGACATTACCTTTACCGACAATTTTGTCGTTAAGTTCGCTCCCAAAAATGACATGATTGCCATTATACGCCGTGTATGATGTGAACAATCTTCTATTCCCGGTCATGTGTTTAGTGCAACCACTATCCACTACCCACTCATCCGGTTGTAGATCACTTTTGAGACAAACCTACAACAAAAGTACAACTCATGCCTTTGGTACCCATTGTTTCTTGGGTCCATTTTGGTTAGCATTTAAAGTGCCCAAGTTAAAAATCCTTGGGTCTTGAAGCAAGACACATAATTTCTCAATACCAAATTTAGAGAAAGCGGACCAAGGATTATTTTGATAGTCATTTTGAATTTGATAACTTGGTCTATAGTTATGATATGCTTGAGGTCTAAATAAGTTTTGGTTTGAATAGGAGTTGTCTCTCCTTTGGTAATTGTTATATTGGTATTGAGAAGACTTTTGACCATAGTTAGAGAAATTTATTCTTTGGTTATTTTGAAAAGATGGTCTTTGGTTGTATGAGGTAGAAGATCTCATATTGGGTGTAGGAAAAAATGGTCTATGATTTACTCGAGGTTGTGAGTATCCAAGTCCATTGCGAGAACTTGAGTTAGAAAATTGTTTTGGGTTTTCTCTTCTTGCAATGGGAACTTGATTACCTCGAGTACTTACAAGAGGAGTTTGAGGAGTAATTGGTTTAATGACATTGTTTAATTCCTTAGAGGCCTGGCGCGCTGATGGCGCGTTGACGCGTCAGCCTCGGGGATTTTTGGGGCCTCGTTTTCTTTGGCCTTTACAAATATTATTGGTTTTGTTAGGCTTATGGGAGTGGTTTTTCCAATTTTTGAAAATCCAAGACCTCCCTTATCTTGGGACACTTTTTGATGACTTAAAATGTCATCCAAATCATTTGAGCTCTTTTCATATTTTGAAAAGCTTAACGACTCCTTTTGAAGTTTCAACACTTTTCCATTCAAAGAGTAAACCTCAAGTGTGAGTGCTTCACAACTTTTACAAGGTTCAACCACCTCTTTGCAATGTTCTAGTATTTTTACTTTACTTTCAAGTTCACAAACCCTTTCATTAGATTTAACATTTTCTAACTCAAAGAGACGTTTTTCTTTAAGGACTCTTTCAAGGGTTTTTTGATGAGGCGAAAAATGATCCGTTTTTAGGGGGTCATTTAAGCCGGAATTGGAATTTATTTGATCAAATATTGCCCTAAATCGTTCCTTTTGTGATTTTAGGTACTTTGGGAGTGAATTCTGGAAAAGGAAGCATTTTGGACGTTTTTGGAGCATGAAAGTGAAGAAAACGGCAAAGTCTTAATTTTCCTTGCTAGGAACAGTACCTGACGGCGTCAAGAAGGAAAAGATGACGGCGTCAGGAGCAAAATGGTTGACGGCCCAGAGAAAACGTGACGGCGTCAGAACGAGGGCGTCAAGAGCAATTTTGGTGACGGTCTGGAATAAGATTACACATGACGGCGTCAGCTCTAGATCTAAGCAGTCCGAGAACTTTATTGGCGGCGAGATGACGGCATCAAAATTTTACTCTTGACACCGTCACCTCATAAAATCTATATATACTTTTATAATTTTCATTCATTAAAGAGGAACTTGTGTGGAGAATTCTAGGGCCGAACTTTATAAACCCTAGCTCGTTTGTAACAGTATTTTCAAGGGTTTTCAGCCCTTGAAACCCTTCATGTTCAATTGAGATAAGTTTTCTTTCAATTCATTCAATATGTCTATGTGTTGTTTGAATAAATCTTATGCTTGTCTTGATTTTAACATGCTAGGCTAGATCTCTTGTGTGTTTGCTTAGATGTAATGAAACCTAGATGTTGATTATAGGTTGATTGCTTGTTTATAGTTGTAATGGATGAATGATTTCAATGTTAGGCTTAAGAAAACTGGCAGATCTCCATTGTGTAACTTGCTTGAACGTCTTAAAAAACATGAACCGATGTGTATTAGGTTTTTATGGTTGTATTTAATGCATGAGCGAATTCTAGTGATCCCATGTTAGGAGCTTCTTGCAGGCTCGACATAAGAGTGAAGTAGGAGCTTATAGAATTGGGGAAGTAAGTACGCCACCCCATGATTGGTATTAAGGAATATAACCCATCATCCACGCAACTGTAACAAGTAATTAACCTATAAAAGATATCTAGGGAGTAATGAAATCTAAGTAAACACAATTCTCCCATATATTCTTCACACCATTAGTTTAATTTAGTTTATTTTCATTTTTTTATTTTATTTTGATTGCATCTTTAGTTATTGGGTTAGTTGACTAGCAACTAATTCCGCCCACTCTTCTAAAACCCAATATTTTTAATTGCTTTCTGATACGTGGGAATCGCACCAGGCTTTACCTCTCGAGGGATCTCGAGAAGCTCACAACCCCCACCAGGCAGTGTACCTGATCGTTGTAGTATAGTATTGTGACAAGTACCGGGGGATTGATCGTTCAACTCAGGAATAGTGTCGTTAGGATTGAAATTAATCTAACTAGGTCTAAAGGTGAAGGATGATTCTTTTTGTATTTTTATATTTTATGAAAAGCAAGTAAAAATCTCGGGTTTTGGCAGGAGGGGCGGAATTAGTTGTTAATCAACTAACCCAAAAGCTACTAATTAAACTAATGTGCAAGAAAACTAAACTAAGGTTCTACAAGGGATGTGAAGCATGTCTACCTATGATATGTTACTCCTTGCTAGCTATCCAATTCTACCTATTGAATTGTCACACCTTGTTTTAATTGACGGGTTGTATTCCTTAATACCATTCATGGGGTGGCGTACTTACTTCCCCAATCCTATAAGCTCCTACTTCACTCCTATGTCGAGCCGGCTAAGAAGCTCCTAACATGGGATCACTAGAATTCGCTCATGCATTAAATACAACAATAAAAACCTATTACACATCGGTTCATGTTTCTTAAGACGTTCAAGCATGTTACCCTATGGAAGTCTGCCAGTTTTCTTAAGCCTAACATTGATGAGACATTCAATCAAAACAAGAATCAATAGGAAACAAGAATTATAAACTAAACCAACTAGATCTATTGAAGTTGTCACGCCTTAATTGATGGAGATAGACACACACATCAACAAGCCCCTCATTGATGGAGATAGACACAAACATCAACAAGAAATCAATGAGATCTAATCAATTATACACAAGTTTCACACAATCATAAGTAGACACAAGGTGAATTAGCAAAACATAATCAAAGAAGGACAATCAACAATAATAATGAAAGACATAATTGAGATAGAATCATCAAACCAATACATGATGTTTATGGAGTGATTGAAACCCTCTAAGTTGCTGGAAAAACACCCACCTAAACCCAGGAATCGACCTTAGGGTTTAGGGCTTACAAAAAGTGAAGTTATGATCTTATATTTATAGGCATGTTTTCTGTCGGCCCATCTTGATGACGTCAGCCCGTACACATGACGCCGTCATGACCATTTTTTCACCAAATTATAGATCTCTTCGTCCTCTTCGCGTGGGCTTTTGAATCACCTAAATCCGAGTTCGTATGCAAAAGTTATGACCAAAACATTATCAGCTACTCCGTGCGCAAGTTTTGACAAGTTAACACGTGACGGCCTTGGGTGACGCCTTCACGTTTCTTCTGGGCCGTCACCACTTTTACTCTTGACGCCATCAAGATTTTCTTCTTGACGCCGTCATCCACTGTTCCCAGCAAGGAAAATTAAGTCTTTGCCATTTTCTTCACTTTTATGCTCCAAAAACGTTCAAAATGCCTCCTTTTTCAGAATTCACTCCCAAAGTACCTAAAATCACAAAAGAAATGATTTAGGGTAATATTTGATCAAATAAATTCAATTACGGGCTTAAATGACCCCTTAAAAGTGGTTCATTTTTCGCCTCATCACTTTCATAAAATATAAAAATACAAAAAGAATCATCCCTCACCTCTAGACCTAGTTTTTAGGCTTTCTAATCCTAGCGACACTATTCCTGAGTTAAACGATCAATCCCCCGGTACTTGTCACTATACTATACTACAACGATCAGGTACACTGCCTGGTGGGGGTTGTAAGCTTCTCGAGATCCCTCGAGAGGTAAAGCCTGGTGCAATTCCCACGCATCAAGTTTTTGGCGCCGCAGCCCGGGGAATAGTTATTGTCTAGGTTAGGATTTCTTTTTATTAGGTCTACTTGCTAGATTCCTTTCTAGTAAGATTTTATTTTTATTTTTAGGTTTTCTTTAGTCTATCTTATTTCTTCGTGTTTTTGTTTGTAACTCTTTACCATCCGACATCATGGAAGGTGGTAACATCTTTGAACCCATCAACCCACCACAACAAGGCCACCCACAAAACCCACCACTAGCTAACCAACCTCTTAGGCCCCGAACCCTAGGTGAGTATTCCCGACCTAGCCACCAAGGCTATCGAAACACTATTGAGCTAACCCAAGGAGCCAATGTATCTCCCTTGCGATCCGACACCATCCGGTTAGTGCAAAGCGGATGTGCATTCCATGGACTTCGTTCCGAAGATCCAAATCAACATCTCAAGGACTTCCTTAAAATCGTAGATTCTATAGACCTTGATGTTACAACTAGAGAGTTGACCCGATTACGCGTATTCCAATTCTCTCTACGTGATCAAGCTAGTCAATGGCCTGAACGTTTACCCGCGGGATCCATCACCTCATGGGATGATCTCACAACTCGTTTCCTTGCCCAATTTTTCCCACCGGGGAGAACTACCAAGCTTAGAAATGATATCTTGATGTTCCAACAACGTCAAGGTGAAACTCTATATGAAGCATGGACTCATTTCAAGGACTTACTCCAAAAAGTCCCTCATCATGGCATAGATCTTTAGCTCCAAGTCCAAATCTTCTATGACCATATCGATCTCTCCACAAGGCAAACCATTGACCAATCGGCCGGTGGTAAGCTACGTAATCTAACTGCAGAAGAATCATGGGAACTCATAGAAGATCTTGCTCTCTATGACAACGAAAGTTGGAATGATCCTCGTGATTTGAACAAAACGGTCAAGGCAATATCTTTGCCTTCGAACAATTCTAGCACTCCCGACCGTAGGATCATGGAACTTGAGGACCAAGTCAAGTTTCTCATGAAATCTTGCGAAGCTCCTAAGCCTTCAAGCCAAGTGAACAAAATCACTTCTTCATGCGAATTATGTAGTGGTCCCCATGACACTCGTGATTGTGTGGAACTCCCCGGAACAGCTTTTGCGGACTACGCGTCCTCGTGTACCGACTAAGCGGGAGATAAGTGGTACACTTTCAAACCCGAGCCAAACCCATACGGTGATTCGTACAACCCTTCTTGGAAAAACCACCCAAACCTTAGGTGGAAACAAAACCAAAACAATTCTTCCAATCCGCCTAGTCGTTACCAACCAAACGGTCCACCCTCCAACCGTACTTTCAACAACAATCCTTCTAATAACTATGGTAGTACCAACAATCTTGAAGGATTGATGTCCAAGTTTATGGCATCTCAAGAAGCTCGCATATCTAAGTTTGAAGCCGATTTCAAACAAAAGCAAAGCGAGATGACCACCAAAATTGACACATTGTTGAAAGTTCTCAATGACCGAGAAATGGGAGCACTCCCAAGCGACACGGTCAAGAACCCGAAACTAAACGTTAATTCCATATTATCAGTTTCGTCACCCACTTCTTGTCCGCAATACTACTCGGTTAAATCAACCAGCACGTGTTTGAAACAAAACCAAATTCTTCAAAAGGACCAATCAAATAAAACACCCGATATAAAACCGGTCAAAAGCATAGTTGAAACACCTCCTACGCAAGACCTTGACGATGCATTCAAGGAGCTTCACCTTGAACATCCCGTCATTGATGTCTTAGCTCGTGCTCTCTACTATAGTGCCCTCTTAGAAAAGTATGAGAAATTTAAACTAGGTAAAAATGGGACCGCCTTCGTTCAAAACAAGTTGCCTAAAAAGCTTGATGATCCGGGCATATTTGTTTTGCCTTGTAAGATAGGAAAATCCGAAGCTTTCGACACACTAGCTGATTTAGGGTCAAGCCTCAACTTGATTCCCTTATCCCTTTTCACCCCTCTCAAGCTAAGAAAATTAGAGGAGACAGAGGTATTAATTGGTCTAGCGGATGGGAGTATTGCCCACCCGGTTGGGATGATTAAGGATGTAGTTGTTCACGTAGGGAAGTTAACTATTTTGGCGGATTTTCACGTCCTTGATATGGTTAGTGATACTACATGCCCACTATTAGTAGGAAGAGGATTTTTAGCAACCGCTAGCGCCATGATAGATTGTAAGGAGTCTAAGATACTTTATAGGACCTTGGACCTTGGATAGAAAGAAACTTTATAGGACCTCAACGCCCATTCTATCTAGAAAAAGATTTCATCGATAAAACACATTCAGTGGAACAACTCATAGCTAGAGATGAAGAGCTAGACCCTTTTGAGGACCCCCTAGTCTTTAGGAAAATGATTGAGTTCTTGAGCGTAATGCCCATTAACATAGAGATGAACAAGTGGAAAAGAGAGGGGGGATAAGTGTAAATGGAGGTGGAACAAGCCACATAAGGAAGGTGACGGATCATGGCATATGAAAATGACTTTGTATGATCTGGATGGAGAAAAGTTTGTATAGGACCGTAGAACAACCTATTTCACATATGAATCAAGCCTAAACCTAGAGAGAGAAAGTAAGTAGAGAGAGAGAGAGTGGGAACTCTAGTGTGTGAAAATAAGACCTTGTTAATACTAAGAAAACCACTAAGAGAACCAACCTCTCAAATGAGGTTTACAAGAGTATTTATACTCAAAGTCTAGGGCTTCTCTAATCTTTTACATTATTACACTAATAGCCCTTAGACTTTTACAAAACATGAATAATACACATAAACTTCATCATAATGATATTCTAAAGCAACCTATAACTACACGTTAATGACCGACACTTTTTATAAATAAAATATGATCCTAACAATCTCCCCCTAAGTGTTGGTCATTGAGGTTGCGCGACGTCATCATATTTGTCTTTAAACTTTATCATTCATAGCTCTTGAAGTCTTTAAGAATCACTAGATGAATCATAGTTCCAGTTCATCATGCTTCATTGTTGAAGTGATCTGATGATGTCATCTGCCTTTCATCACTTCTGTGTTTGTGGTGGTTGTCTGCCATTCCAACATGCTCATACATCTTTGGACTTTGATATTCATATGCACGTAGTTCCCTTTCTTTCACTTTGATCTTTAGTCTTTATACTTTGTAGATTCTTCTTTTTGGCGTAGAATCTTTCTTTGAACTTTGTGTTGTATAGATCTTTGAGGGAGCTTTCTTTAACTTCCAGATGTATGTATGAGCATGCGGAATCTGTCGCCATGGAGGTGATGTGTAGCTGCATGAAAACAGTTAGCAATAAATCAACCGGTACTTACTGATAAGGAATTAGAGATCGTCAACAGCATAGTGTGAAGACTCCTTCTAACCCTTACCATGGCCGTTCCCATATCAGATACTCCCGAAAGAGCTTACGAGACCTACTAAGTAGCTCAATGACTGGGTGAGTCGCTGGGGATCACTCCACGACTGTAGACCGTTTGAAACCACCGCGAACACTAAGCGTAACCCATAAAGAATTACCGAAGTGACCTGCTGTCAGGGCTGCTTGATGTTGACCCTGGCAGGAATTTCCGTTCAATCATTGAGAAACTACATAAGTAAATTCTCTCATAAACGTTCTCGGCAGATTGCTAAGATCTGCGAAGGACTCTTAGGTTTACATCTGGTGTCCTTAATGATGAACAACCAGTGTAGAGATATCATGTGTTCCTATGAGATCTTTTGATGAATCTCGGGGCTCTAGACTCGATAAGTGCACATTTGGTTTCCTATGCGGAGATTAGGGAGAGGTCTCCTGCTTCAATATCAACCATCTCTAAGAGACAGGTTGATAGATTACGTCGGTTCCCCGTGAGAATGAAACAAGCTCTTTTAAGAGAACTTGAGTGGC
The DNA here is from genome assembly GCA_030686995.1 of Artemisia argyi. Classification (NCBI taxonomy): domain Eukaryota; kingdom Viridiplantae; phylum Streptophyta; class Magnoliopsida; order Asterales; family Asteraceae; genus Artemisia; species Artemisia argyi. The sequence continues at coordinate 48,923,159 of CM060689.1, forward strand.
TAGAAGGTTTAGTGCAGTGCGTCACTGGGTCCATGACATCTTTATCTTCAATATCGGTGTCACCTTAGTAATAACCAGTAGCATATGAATTGAACCCAGTGTCTGCCCTAAGGTTGAACATATGGAGGGCTATTTCTTTTCACCCTTTTCATAACTTTTCTTTTTAATTCTTCAACCCCTTCTTTCTCCTTTCTCATTTTCTCCTTTTTTCAATCATACCTAAGGACTTCTAATTCTAATCTATTGGAATTGTCCTTGGGTAGATCCCTCCGGCTCTGGCGGATCATAGGACGGTTTTCCCTAACCTTAGTCACCTTATAACTCCATGAATCCTATAATTGCCATGAAACCTTTGATTGAAAATCTCTCAAAGTGTTTATGAATATAAACACATTTTGTTGACACTTTGAGAGTTTTTGTTTCTTTTGAAGGACTCCCCCTTCACATGTGCTCATGAATTTTTTAAGAAATTTGCACATGCGTGAGGAGTTTGCACTTTTTGAATTGATCCACTTTCAGTGAACATGACCGATTCGAGATACGCTTACATCACTAGTTAGACTAGCTTGAAGTTATTACCCGTCCTGGTCAAGTCCAAAGAAAGTATCTCGATACGGTACATTCTACTTAGACAAGTCCTATTCGAGACACGCTTACATCACTAGTTGGACTAGCTTGAAATTATTACCCGTCCAGGACAAGTCTTTTCGATTACTGACATTTTAAGCTTCGTCAATTCATTGGTACATTTTGAGTCGAGCTCTTCAGAGATTCAGTCACAAACATTAAACATCTTTGATCACTTTTTTAATCATGTCTTCTACCCCTCAAAAATAGCATATCGTGATATTTTTGATATCAACTGATTAAGAAAAAGCTTTTGGAGAGATAGACAGATTTCATTTTGCATGAATTCGGAACATTTTGTTGTTGTACTCCCCCTTAATGATAGCACATTTTAAAATCAATTAAGGGTTTGAGGGAGTTATCTTGAGCACTCATTTGAAAGATTTTGAGAAATCTTTTGAACAATCTTGAAAAAGTGCTCAAGATTCTTGTTTGAAAAAAAAACGAGTTTTTGTTTGAAGTCTTTTTCGTTTGTTTAGACTCGAACTTTTTGAAAAAGATTTCGTCCTTGAAAATACGAGTCCTTGATTTGAAAATAATCAGAAGTCATCGTTTAAGCCTGGGTTTCGTACTGAAGTATACGAAAGCCATTGTGAAGAAACTTTTGAGAAACGACATGTTTTCAGAAAACATTAAAAAGAACTCCCGCTCAAGCAGCTGTACATGTCCGTATCATTGTTGAATGATATTTCTAGAAACGTACAGAATATTGATTTATACGATAGACATGTCGTGAGAAGAATATTTTTGGATTTTTTGATTTTATATTGTTTTTGTATTTTTTGAAAATTTTATATTTTTGTATTTTGTTTTTGTTGGTTTTTCAAATTTTGTATTTTGTTTTTTTCAAAAAATATTTACAGCGAAGCGATTTTGAAAACATTTTTCAAGAAGATTCGAGAAGACGTTCTAGCTCCTCAGGAGTTAGGCTTCGCATGCCAATTCGTCGAACTAAATAATCAAACCTTTCTTTTGGAAGGGCTTTAGTAAATAGATCGGCGAGTTCGTAATCAGTCTTAACGAAAAATAATTCAACAGTACCCTCTTCCACGTGTTCTTTGATGAAATGGTAGCGGACCTTGATATGCTTCGTCTTAGAGTGATGTACGGGATTGCACGAGATGGCTATGGCACTTTTTGAGTCACAATACATAGGTATTCTGTCAAAAGTAAAGCCATAATCTGTGAGCTGTGTCCGCATCCAAAGAACTTGGGCACAACACGCAGATAGAGACACATACTCGGCTTCAGCGGTTGATAGCGCAGTACAATCATGTTTCTTTGACGACCAGCTTACTAGCTTTTCACCCAAAAATTATGCTCCACCTGATGTACTTTTTGCTGTAACTTGATCTCCTGCATGGTCGGCATCTGAAAAGGCTGTTAGAGTAAACCCCGAATCCTTTGGATACCAAAGTCCCATGTTAATGGTTCTTCGTAGGTACCGAAAGATCCTTTTAACCTCTTTGAGGTGAAGTTCGGTAGGCTTTGCCTGAAACCGTGCTAATAAACAAACAGCAAATTGAATATCAGGTCGACTAGCAGTTAGGTACATGAGAGAACCGATCATGCTCTGATATTTCTTCGGATCGATGGGTTTCCCAAACAAATCAGCATCAATTTTTGGTGAAGTGACCATTGGAGTACTAACAGAATCACAATTTTCCATTCCATGTTTTTTCAAAATCTCTATTGTATATTTAGCTTGATTGATAAAAATACCACGAGGGGATTGATGTATTTGTAAACCAAGAAAGAATTTTAGTTCCCCCATCATGGACATTTCAAATTTGCTTTTCATGAGATTTTCAAAATGTTTTGAATGGTTAGGATTGGTTGATCCAAAAATTATGTCGTCCACGTAAATTTGAACGATCAAAATGTCATCTTTGAATTTTTTGATAAACAAGGTGTCATCAACCGTTCCTTTTGTGAAATTGTTTTTGAGCAAGAAAGATGATAGTTCGTCATACCACGCTCTTGGAGCTTGTTTTAAACCATAGATGGCTTTCTTAAGCTTGTAGACGTAGTCTGGATGATCTTTGTCGATGAATCCCTCTGGCTGACTCACATACACTTCTTCTTTCAGAGTTCCATTCAAGAAAGCTGTCTTAATGTCCATCTGATAGACTGTGATGTTTTTGTGAGCTGCATAGGCTAAGAAAATCCGGACTGCTTCAAGTCTAGCTACAGGCGCGAATGATTCTTCGAAATCTATCCCTTCTTCTTGTGGATATCCTTTAGCCACGAGACGAGCTTTGTTACGAATTACAGTCATTTCCTCATCCAGTTTGTTCTTCCACAACCACTTGAGATCAAGAATTCGTTTATCAAGTGGTCGTTCAACAAGTTCCTAACTATCATGTAACAGGTATTGAAGAAGTTCATCCTGCATCGCTTCTATCCAAGGGTATTCTGCCATTGCTTCCCGAATGTTCTTTGGTTCTTTGAGGCTTATTGAGCAAATGTAAACGCACAATTCGAGATCAGTGGCAAGTTGTCTCCTCGTCTGAACTGGCTTTGAAGGTTCACCAATTACTTGTTCTATTGGATGGTCTTTTGTCCATTGAAACATAGAAGGGTACCTTGGGTTTAACGTATGTGTGTTAGACGGTTCTTGTAGCCTTGAAGAAGATTCAGCAGAGTCTGTTGCAAACGGGTTTTCAAATACTTCTTCTCCTTCTTCTAACGCAACATCATTTGAATTATTTATTGGTTCTTCTTGAAAATTTGTGTTTTGATTTTGCTCATCAACTCTTGGTAGTTCAGTTTCAAGTACTGGAGTGGCTTGAGTAGATGTAGATGATGTTGAGGTAGTTGGTGCTTCAGCTTCGATTGTAGTAGATGCATCCAGTGGTGGTGGTGGTGGTTGATGGTTTTGAGCGGGTGCAGCGGAATGTTGTGGAGATGCATTTGTCGAAGTTCCACCATAATATTCATCAAACATTAACTCGAAGAAATTTTCCAGTTCTTGTTCTGAAGGTTTGTCCGTGTTTGTTGAATGAGCTCCATTAGGCACGAGTCCTGAACTGATGTGTCCAGAAGTCTGACTGTTTGGTGCGGGTCCTAATCTGGTTTGATTAGAAGCCATTGGATTAAGCGCGGGTTCTAGAGCGTATCTCTCAAAAGCCATTTGTGAAATCTTGTCAAACTTCACATTCATTGTCTCCATTATCCTTTTAGTTCTTCGATTATACACCCTGAATGCCCTCGAGTTTTCTGAATATCCAATGAAGATTCCAATATCACCCTTAGCTTTCAACTTTCCTAGATCTTCTCTGTCGTTCGTCGGATAGCACAAAGCGCCAAACACTTGAAGGTGATGATGATGCCTGGTGCTTCGTCTTTTGATCTCAAAAACTTTACCTAAGTATATCTTGAATAATCATCAACAATAACGAGAATATACTTCTTCCCATTAATGCTTTCAACTCTCATTGGGCTAATAAGTCCATATGCAACATATGTAACCTTGCTTCCGAACTAGGTACGGTTTTGGGTTTATATGATGCTCTTTTACTTTTTCCTTGTTCGCATGATGGACATAGGTGTTACTTGGTGTATCTGAACTTAGGAAGTCCGGTGACGATGTTGTCTTTGGCTAACTTGTTGATGGTGTCGAAATTGAGATAGGATAATCTTCTATGCCACAGCCAGGACTTAGTTTCGGTTGCCCTTGTCATAAGACAAATTGGTGATGTAGAAGCCAATTGGTTGATGTCAATAGCATACAAGTTTGTACCACGGTTACCAGTTAAGAGATCATCACCAACCAAATTTCTAATAAAAACCGTGTTTCTCCTGAATGTAACTTCTAAATCTGCATCACAAAACTGCCCAACTGAAAACAAGTTGTGTCCCAACCCTTCGACGTAGTAAACTCGAGTGATTAAAAAATTCCCAAACTGAAGATCTCCAAAACCCAGGATAGCTGCTACATGATCATTTCCAAAGCGTACAGTTCCCATGAATTTCCAGATAAAATTGATCAGCAGCTTTAAATTCCCGGTCATGTGCTTGGAGCAACCCGAGTCGACGATCCAAAGACATATTTCGACAACCTGCTTTAAATTACCGTTTTGAATTTGGTTCCATTGGGTTAGAAGTAAAATCCATATCACACTCATAGAATGTTTCAACAAGTTCAATTTGAACAACTTTCAATGTTCCATCCTGGAGAATGAATTTTCTACCCGTTGGTTTCCATACACAATACTTAAGATAGTTCCTAGGCATTTGGCTACTAGTGGTAGACCTAAAGCGTGCAACTAATCTTTCAATAGATCTAGATCTAGCCCTAGTTCCTTTTGGAACTTTCTTCTGGTCAGGCGTAACATTCACGTTCTTGGAAACACATTCATCATGAACATAATTAATTAAACATTTCTTGCATATCAAACAAACAGAGTCGTTACATGCATTAGAACCAGTACTCTCGACATTACATTCAGATGAAACATGTCTCTTATTAAAAAGCGATAAATTCCTAGGGTGTTCTTCTACTTTATTCTTGCTACTACTCATAGAGGCAGGCGAGACTCTATTGTTCCTTGTATTGCTCCTAGGCTGTAGTCTGCTGCTCCTAGAGGTGCTTTCTAATCCTGTAGAAGTTGAGGCACACACATTAGGATTTATATTGTTGTCCTTTTTAGCATCACTAGACTCTTTAGAATTATCCTTTTTGCCCTCATAAGTCTCAGATGTGGAGGCAAACGCATTAGTAGGACTAATCCTAAAAAGGCCAGGTGCTATCACTTTTGGTGTTTCGACAACCGCTTTTCCTTTATCAACAATCTTTTCATTGTCACTTTTCTTGGGCAAGGGTGTTGGAGTGACTGGTTTTGTCAAATCCTTTTTCTCATCGACTTTTGGAGCAAACCTTGAAATTGACATTTTTGGTTTTTGAACCGTGTTTGAAACATTTGATTTCTCCGAAGTCGACGGTTTTGCAAACTTAGTTTTCTCACCCTTCCCTTTTTGACTTTCAAGCTGAGCCCTCAAAAGATCATTTTGCTCTTTCATTTTCTTTAATTCACGCTCATACGACAGTTTGTCATATTTGCATTCTTCGCTTTTTCGATCAAGTTGTTTAAAATATGTCACATTTTCTTTTTCAAGCTTAATAAGAGCATTTTCATATTTTGAAACAATTTCGGAGGTTTCAGCTCTCAGTCTTTCATCGTCATGAACAGAATATGTTTGTAAAATGATGGACATAATATCAGTAGACAGAACTGCTTCGAAGAGAGAATCATTTAGGTTTTCCAAAACATTGATTTGCTCAAAAGATTCATTTGCCTTCTTTATCAGGGATTTGTGATCCGTGACGAAGTCAGCTGTTTCTTTCAAAAATGCTTGTTCAAAATGAATTAGACGAGCATGGATGTTATTAATTTGAGGAGTAAACTCATTTTCGAGAATCTTTTTAAGCTGTAAATGAACCGTGGAATTCCAGTTGATCTCATTAAGTCTCGTTTTATATTCTAAAGTCGTTTTAAGTTGCCCAATTCTGGTTTTAAGATCATCAAGATATCCCCGTGCAGCACTTGAGTTAAAAGTGTTGTTTGAAGACATCTGTTCCATGTTAGAAATCGATTTGGAAGCAACTACTTTTTTAGAAAACATTTTCGAGAATGGTCGTTTTATGGAAAACACAGATGGTTCTTTTTGTGGAACAAAAGTAATTCCCAAAAGTTTGTTCAATTTGTTGTAATCAATGGGTTTCAAATCCTTTTGTTTCATTTTAGAAATGCTCTCTTCGACATGTTCTATCGTTTGCACAGAATCCCGAACGACGGGAGGATCATGTTTGGTGTAAAAAACACTACCATTATACAAGACGTACTGTTCTTCCTGAGCTTTCTTGAGATTACAAGGATTGTTGTTACCAAGAGCCATTTTGTGTTTCGTATGGTAAATCGGATTAGTTTGATTTGAAAACATTTTCATTGTTTGACTTGACTGACCCGACTTAACCACTAATTCTTCTAGATGTGCAATCTTGTGTTCTGACTCTACGATTTCTTCCAAAAGTTTATCTTCTTTCTTTGCAAAGTCCATTTTCAACTCATCCCTTTCTTTTTCAAGATTGGTGTAAGCTGTTTCTTGTTTTGAAAGTTGGTTTGTTAATTCAGAAATTTCTTGTTTTAAAGAGTTAATGGTTTTTGTTGAACTTATTTCAAGATTAGCAAACTTGGTTTTCCATTCCCTATCTTTAACAAGTAACTTCTTATAACCAATTTCAAATTCTGACTCGCGTTCTTTGTGAATTTGAAAACTTTTTGCATTTTCCTTGTATCTCTCAAGCTTAGTGGTCAATTTCTCATTCGCGGCCTTAACATCGCGATTGACCTTTTTCACTTTCTCGATTTCAATACCACAATTATTTAATAATGATTCAAATAAAGCACATGTTTCCTCATCATTCTCAGCATGCTGTGAAACGAAGCCTCCATTATGATTCACATCTGGAGTTGCTGAAGAAGTATTGCTACTACTTGGCATGTCCAGGTATGTATCATAAGTGGGTGCTTGCTTCTCAGAATGCTGTTCCTCATGAGGAGACATATCAAATATATCATTATTATGACATGTGTTGAAATTTGATACCTCAGATGGTGCACTGGTGTCATAAACAGGAAGTGTGTCAGAATCCGTGTCATACTTAGCTTCCTGAAGATTCGCCATGAATATGCAGTTCGCATCGATATCCTCTCTGTCTTCCATTTCATCCATAAGAGCCATAAAATCATGTTCCTCTGCATTCAACTGAAACCCTGCCTTCTCTTTTTGTGCCAACAGTACTGCTTTCTGCAAATACTCTAGATCTTTCTTGTTCGGCTTAGTAGGACAGTTCCTTGCCATATGACCTACTCCTTGGCAGTTGAAACACTTTACCAGATTACCCTGATTCACATTTCCATAATTCCCAACAACTGGAGCTGCCACATTCCTATTCTGATTTCCCATTGCCTGATTACCAACATTCTGACCCCTCTGATTTCCAACATGCTAACCCATCTGATTCCCTGCATACTGACCATACTGATTCCCTGCATACTGACCTGCATTCTGCATATTCTGATTACCCATATTAATTCCAGTAGCATATCCTTGCTGATTCCCATAAACTCCAACCATTTGGCCTCCGTTGCCCATATTGAAACTCGGCTGAGCGATCTGCCTGTTGCGAGTATTCGATGAAATCCTTTGGTTGTTGTTTGTTGGTGTAGAATAGCGTCCTTGGAATGCTTTTGTCAGAAAAGCAAACGCTTGTGTCAAGGCTGCAGTAGCTTCATCATTGTCAGTGAATTCTGGTTCTTGGAAATGTGGGTATTGCTGTTGTGGAATAACATGTTGTTGCTGTGGGTAGAATTGTTGTTGGTAGATCGGTGTTGGTTGTTGAATGTAGGATGGTTGCAAGTAGTTGTGAGTGGAAGATGATGATGGTTGTTGTTGTATGTTTACTGGTATAGGTGTTGGTGTATCAGCCATTAATGCTAGAGGATCATGCTTTTTAGCAAGTAATTCAGCTCTTACTTCATTAGCTTCATCTTGATTTTGCTTCAAGAAGTCATACACTTGATCATAAGTAACTTCATGCAAATTCTTTGTCTGATAAACAATAGTGACATATCTTCCCCATTCTGGTTGTAACTCGTTCAGAAAAATGGTGTTGTTAGCAATATTTGTCTGACTGAGGTTGTGTCTTGATAAATCATTCATGATCTTACAGAATCTGTGGTAGTACGTCTCTATGGATTCACCAGGAATTGAAGTAAACTTGCGAAGTTCCTTAAGCAATTGTGTTTCCATTTCCTGTTTCCCGATGTCTGTCCCATACATTAACCTCTTGACTCTTTCCCAGACTGCATGAGCACTTACTTCACTGTCAACAGTAGCATAAATGGTTTCAGGTAAACCAAGAACGACGTAATGAAATGCCTGATCATCAGCTTCAATCTGTTTTCTGTCTTCCACAGTGTATTCAGTCTCATTCTGTTCTCTGTAGTATGGTTGTACTGGGGGGGAACAATTTGGATCACCAGGGTCTAGTACTTGTGATGGTTTGAAGGGTCCATCCACAATGGATTTGATGAGAAGACTTCCATTTGCTTTGTTCTTAAGATAACGCATCATACGACTAGCCCACTGTGAGTATCCACCCTTTGACAGCATGGGAGGTCGGTTTTCGGCACCGGCAGCATGAATATCTTGTTGTGTTGCCATGGATTGACTTCGAAGTGAAAAGTTGTTCTTAGGATCTTTTGAAAGATAACAAAGGTTGTTGTTGTAGATTAGATGATTTGGTGATGTTGAAAAGCGATCTCGGTGAGAAAGTAGAGAGAGAAAGGTGAAGAAAAGGTGGTTTATTAAAATGACAAAGGTTTGGTTACACACACTAATTTCCCACCCCCCTCATGGAGAGTCATGAGGGGTATTTATAGGCTCATTACCCTACATGTTTGCCTATACTACATAAGTAGTCCTTGTAGTTTCTAATCTAGTCCAATTCACTTGTGTGACGTTATCTTTATGAGACCTATAAATACATTAACAATGTAAAATTACAACAATAGTAAACTATGTTGACGTTGTTGAAGCGCAGAGTCTCTGTAGTCTAGATACTGAGGCAGACTTGAAGTTCTCTCTTCCGACGATCTCGGCGTATGATCTTTGACACTAACGGCAAAGGTATTTGTAGCTCTGAACTTCAACTGTAATGGTCTAGTTAGGTTATTACTCCCTCCTAACTAGTGAGCCTTTATTCTTTTTCTTCTGCTCCCTCCTGAACTGAAAACTCTCTTCTCATCTCGCAGCGGATAAGGTAGATACTAATGAGTTTGCGCCATGGTTGTCGTTCTGGGAGCATCATAGCATAACTCACATAGTATTGCACAGAAGGTTGGTAATACGCTCCGATATACACAACATTAGTACTTCTTCGGTTCTAGTGTAAGCACAATTCCCTCGAAAAACCAATCGTACTAGAGATGAAACACTACTTCTTTTGGCATGTTCTTCTCCCTCCTGATGGTTGCGATGTATCGAAATCATCATACTATTGTGTGTACATGCCAAAATTACCCGTACTTTACACTTCTGATGCAGTATAGATAGACCATGAAAGCATAATTTGTGAGAAAATGCTGATGGATATGACTCTCTTTATTCTACAATCTCTTCTCTTCTCTTCAACCTTTAAGCGACCTCTTCAAATTCCAACCAGCTAGTAAATGACTACTGTATGGAGAGAACCCAATATAACCAATCTGAGAATGAAGTAAACATCTCATAGATATGTGACTTAATCTTGTACGAAGGTGTGACTAAGAACCTATACTGAGCACTACAATGTAACTCCTTTAAGCATAGGTAGTGCCATATACCCAAACCAACAAACAGTATATGAAATATCCACCTCTTGGAATCTCCACAACTTCATGTGACACTGAGTACTACAACGTAACTCCTTAAAGTGATAGCTATAACCCGTGAGTACTACAATGTAACTCCTTACATCGGGTATAACTAGATAATCCAAGTCTTAATCACTATCTCTACCAGTGTTTGCCCAAACAAGTATCTCCGAAAGTCATGCATCCATCCACCCCTAGACTTTGAGATAAATAAGTACACATGCCCATGAAATGAACTTTAAACCCAAATAAGCAATATCGTACAAAAACTCCGTAGTCACAAAAATCTGATACTAGCCGTTGTCATTTGAATGTGATTCTTAATCAGGATCGTTTAAGCAATCTGTGGTGTGTTTTGGTGAAGCATGAAATTCTATTTCGGGTGATTCGTAGTGATTTCGTATTTTCCCTCCAAAAATAAAATTGGAAAAATTTCTCGCCCATAATTTGGAAATCACTATGAAATGCAATTCTAAGGTTACCAGAAAAATTTGAGTTTTGAAAATTTTTTACGCCAAATTTCACCGAAAAAATTTGAATTTTGGCCTAAAATTTTGAATTTTGGGCCAAAATTTTCAACGTTATACCAAATTTTGAATTTCGCGTAAAAATTGAACGTTTAGTCTCCTCTCAAAAATAAATTTTACTCAAATTTTTTTTTTTTTTTTTTTTTTTTTTTGCTAACTCGATAATAGCCCCTAACTTGATAATCTCCTAACTCGGTAACCTTCAAACTCGATAACATTGGATCCTAACTCGATAAACCTTGATTAATTTTGGCAGAGTTTCGTCTAGGTATAAGCCACAAAAAACCTAACTCGATAAACGATTAGGTGAACAGGCTAACTCGCCAACTTTAGATCCTAACTCGATAAGATTTTCCCAAACTCGATAAGATTAGCAGTCTAACTCGATAAAGAATCCAAACTCGATAGAAAATCACCCTAACTCGAAAGAAATCCAGTCCTAACTCGATAACACATCCAAACTCGATAAAAAATTTCCTAACTCGAAAATTTTTTCACCAAACTCGATAACATCCGTATGAACAGTAACCAGATTCGCCTTTTTTCACCAAAAACATGATTTTTCACCACAAAACACCACGATTCGCCCCCGGTTAGCTCTGATGCCACTTGTTGTCAGCAAGAAACACGTTCCGGAGGTCGAGGTTGATCGAAATACATCATTGTTTTAGAGAGAGAAAGGTGAAGAAAAGGTGGTTTATTAAAATGACAAAGGTTTGGTTACACACACTAATTTCCCACCCCCCTCATGGAGAGTCATGAGGGGTATTTATAGGCTCATTACCCTACATGTTTGCCTATACTACATAAGTAGTCCTTGTAGTTTCTAATCTAGTCCAATTCACTTGTGTGACGTTATCTTTATAAAAGAGCGAGGCTAACAGTTTGAAAGGTCATACCGCACTAAGAAAACCGATAGGAAGTTGAAACCTAAGTTTGATCCCAAAGATGTCCTCAATGAGGAACTCACCCATGTCACGTAGTAACCCATGACCTTGAGTCTAGCTACAAGACTCGTAAATAAAGAAAAGCGCTTCTTGGGAGGCAACCCATGTTTTGTGTGATTTTTATTTTGTTTGAATGTTATTTGTTTCCGTATGCATGCTTTATTTTTATTGTTGGTAGATCATGTTTCAAAACTAAAATGGTGAAAATACTTTATTTTGTTGTTTGGCTTAGTCTTAACTTCATCCAAAGGTATTTCGCAAAAGATAAGTGTAAGGGGAAACCCCAAATATGTTTTTAAGAAACAAACTCGATCATGATTCTCCACAATATTAAATGAACATGTATATTCGTATTTGTTAGAGTCAAATGCATGTATCGAGTCATAATGATGTTTTGCAGGATTTTCCAGGAAGTAGGACAAAGTTTTTCTAGAAATTTTCCAGAAACTTAACATAAGGATTTCTGCAAGTCACTTCTGACGGCGTCAGGAAGAAACTCCTGACGGCGTCACGTGTAAAATTTTGGAAATTTTGCTAGTTTTGTTTTTCAAACGGGATCTTAAAGTTTTTGTTAATTTTTTAGTTTTATAAACTCTAGGAAATCTGCAAACATCATTCCACAAGCATTATATCTTACTTTGTTTTCTAGGATTTGTTAGCATATATAGATTGCCGCCGATTTTACGCGAGGTTGCTTTGTTTGTTTTCTCAGGTTTAACAGGTTATGTTTAACAAGAAGATGACTTATATTCTGGAAGGGAAGCTTTGATTGTTCATTTTCTTGGAGGAAGATCTAACCTTGTTACCACACTATCCATACCGAGCGAATCAGGGGAGTATTTGATTTCATTCTTTTACCTGTTTTACTTTTACATTCTTTAATTGAACATTGGGGACAATGTTCATCCTAAGTGTAAGGGGAGGGTAAAATGAGGATACCTCATAGGATACACTTTCGCTTGAGTTTGTTTTAGGGCTGTAAACGAACCGGACAAACACGAACGGGGCCCTGTTCATGTTCGTTCATTTAATTTTAACCGGACAAATAAACGGACACAGACGCTTAAACGGACGAATTTTCTTGTCCGTGTTCGTTTATTAAGAAAATGAATTGTTCATGTTCGTTTATGTTCATTCATTAAGACACTAAACAAACGCTAAACGAACATAAATGAAAATAGACAAACAAACATAAACTTTATTGAATTTTTCACAATATATTATTTTATAAGTGTTGTTTTGTTTAAACAAACCAATTTTTAAAATTATAAAATTAAAAAAATATGATATATGAACATAAATAGATAAATAAACATAAACGAACTTTAACGAACGCCTAATCGGACGTTCACGAACATAAATGAACGAACGAGACTTTTGTTCATGTTCGTTCATTTAACTAAACGAACGTAAAATATTGTTCATGTTCGTTCATTTAATAAACGAACGAACATAAACAAACTTTTTACCGAACGTTTCATGAAATATTCACTGAACGTTCAGTTCGTTTACAGCCCTAGTTTGTTTGTTTGATGGTAGATGTGTAATAAAACTTTGAGAAATACTCGTTAGTGTAATTTTAGCGCCAAATTTAAAATTTTTTACAACATTTAGGAGTGAAACTTTAGCCTTAACAAGCGTCTCATGGAAAGGTGTTGTATGACTAGCACAAAACCGTATCATTCAGAAAAATTTTCCACCCAAATATGTGAGGTTCGCCTTTAGATTTGATAGGAAAAGCATTTACTATTAGTGCTTATGAGTGTACCGGTAGCATTTAGATTCTAGAACTTGCGTTAGTGATGCATCCCGAGACTGCTAGTAAGACTACATTCGTGTAGTAGGATTTACTACATGATAAGAGGCATTAGGATCACCCTTGTTTTAAACCCGTATCATAATTACTTGACATTTTAAGTCATATTACTTGGCTAGTTAAGTCAATTAATTTTTCCCACACCTTAGCGTTGTACTCATTTTTAGTACAAGAAACCCCTAGTACACCCCTCCGAGCCTATCTTTTCGTTTCTAACTTTAAGCATATTATTTAAAGGAAGAATTTGTTACAACCCACTTAAATGTACAACCAAATCGCCTTAGCCTTCCGTGTATGCACTCATCTTTAGTGCATTATTGTTACATGTTTAACCCCCTAAGTTAATTATCTAATTGATTACATGGTTGCTAAGTCGAGTCATATCCTTGTACATATTGTTTTGGGACGATTGGGACTCATGGGTAAAGTACTTATGTTATGGAGTAATGGGGAAGAACATCATTTTATTACCCCCATATGTGCGTTAATCTTAAAAGTACTCCAAGTGTTTTGATTATCTTAATTCGAGTCATTAGATTAGTTTATTGTAAAGTATGTAAAAATTCAAGTGTAAGGGGAATGTTCATTCCCTATGATGTATTATTTTGGATGGTAGGGTAAGAGTGTATGCAAAAAAAAAAAAAAAAAAAAAAAAAAAAAAAAAAAAAAAAAAAAGATCGAAAAAATAAAGAAAAAGAAAAAAAAATAGAAAAAGAAAAGAGAAAAAACATACGGACTACCATCCCGTTTCATTCTATGTTTGTTTTATGTTTTTTGTTATTTTTCATTTATTAGCTTAAGTCAAGTCTAGTCTTGGCTTAGCAACGCCATATTGTACATGTAATTAACCAAGATTATTAACTCGCCACCAGTAAAGATTGCCTATATCCAACGAAACCGTGTATTCCATATCCATACACCTAACATTACAACCCTTTAAAAGACCTCTTTGATAGTTTATCCTAGGTGCTTACGCCATGTGGTGGAGGTTTGATCCTTTCCCAAGCCTATGGTAATCTATTTTGCTATGACAGGTAGTGAGAGCTGTTTTCCATTTCCATATTGTGATATATACTTTATTACACCCTAGAGATGTGAGTATCTAAACACTATTTGTGAGGTGCTAGTATATGACCTCCGTGCTTGTCTTTGGTCTTTAGTGGAACAATTATTTGTTGTAATTACTTTTATATTAGTGTTAAATGACCCCTAACTTGTATTTTGACTAGAATAAAAGCGCATTTGCTTGAGGACAAGCAAATCTCAAGTGTAAGGGTATATGATGAGGCGAAAAATGATCCGTTTTTAGGGGGTCTTTTAAGCCGGAATTGGAATTTATTTGATCAAATATTGCCCTAAATCGTTCCTTTTGTGATTTTAGGTACTTTGGGAGTGAATTCTGGAAAATGAAGCATTTTGGATGTTTTTTGAGCATAAAAGTGAAGAAAACGGCAAAGTCTTAATTTTCCTTGCTGGGAACAGTACCTGACAGCGTCAAGAAGGAAAAGATGACGGCGTCAGGAGCAAAATGGATGACGGCCCAGAGAAAACGTGACGGCATCAGAACAAGGGCGTCAAGAGCAATTTTGGTGACGTCCTGGAATAAGATTACACATGACGGCGTCAGCTCTAGATCTAAGCAGTCCGAGAACTTTATTGGCGGCGAGATGACGGCGTCAGAATTTTACTCTTGACGCCGTCACCTCATAAAATCTATATATACTTTCCTAATTTTCATTCATTAAGGAGGAACTTGTGTGGAGAATTCTAGGGCCGAACTTTATAAACCCTAGCTCGTTTGTAACAATATTTTCAAGGGTTTTCACCCCTTGAAACCCTTCATGTTCAATTGAGATAAGTTTTCTTTCAATTCATTCAATATGTCTATGTGTTGTTTGAATATATCTTATACTTGTCTTGATTTTAACATGCTAGGCTAGATCTCTTGTGTGTTTGCTTAGATGTAATGAAACCTAGATGTTGATTATAGGTTGATTGCTTGTTTATAGTTGTAATGAATGAATGATTTCAATGTTAGGCTTAAGAAAACTGGCAGATCTCCATTGTGTAACTTGCTTGAACGTCTTAAGAAACATGAACTGATGTGTACTAGGTTTTTATGGTTGTATTTAATGCATGAGCGAATTCTAGTGATCCCATGTTAGGAGCTTCTTGCAGGCTCAACATAGGAGTGAAGTAGGAGCTTATAGAATTGGGGAAGTAAGTACGCCACCCCATGATTGGTATTAAGGAATATAACCCGTCATCCACGCAACTGTAACAAGTAATTAACCTGTAAAAGATATCTAAGGAGTAGTGAAATCTAAGTAAACACAATTCTCCCATATATTGTTCACACCATTAGTTTAATTTAGTTTATTTTCATTTTTGTTATTTTATTTTGATTGCATCTTTAGTTATTGGGTTAGTTGACTAGCAACTAATTCCGCCCACTCTTCCAAAACCCGAGATTTTTAATTGCTTTCATAAAATATAAAAATACAAAAAGAATCATCCCTCACCTCTAGACCTAGTTTTTAGGCTTTCTAATCCTAGCGACACTATTCCTGAGTTGAACGATCAATCCCCCGGTACTAGTCACTATACTATACTACAACGATCAGGTACACTGCCTGGTGGGGGTTGTAAGCTTCTCAAGATCCCTCGAGAGGTAAAGCCCGGTACAATTCCCACGAATCATTTTTCTAAAATCATCATTAAACTTAACTAGTTCCTCATTCTCCTTTTGCAAATTGATAATATCTAAATTATTAGAAGAAGAAGAGTTTAGAGATACCTCAAATTTTTCTTGAGCCATAAGACACGTAGCGTCATTTGTTGGTTGGTCTTCATCTTCACTATCACTCCACGCACCTCCAATGAATGCCTTGTTCACTCTAGGCTTAGGGCATTCATTGATGAAGTGACCCTTCTCTCCGATATTGTAGCATCCTTGGGTGCGTCTTGAGCTTTCACCAACCTTGTTGTCACTACTTCGGTTTCCCCCAAAGTTGTTTCTTCCACCATTATCTCGGTTTCCAAACCTATTTCTTCTACCAAAGTTACCACCTTTCCTAAAGAACCTCCGAAAGTTCTTAGCCATGAGATTGTATTCTTCGTCATTCATATCATCTTCTTCATTGCTATCATCTTGACTATCACTATCATCACTAGCTTGAGTACTTGTGACTTTAGCCTTAAGAGCCAAAGACTTAACCTTCTCCTTTTTGTCTATGGTACTCATCTTGTCGTTCTCAAGAATCATCTCATAGACCTTGAGGTTTCCAATGAGCTCGTCAAGAGGTAGTTCCGCCAAATTCTTGGCTTCTTCTATGGCCGTCACCTTTGGACTCCACTTTATTAGAAATGCTCGAAGAAACTTCCTCACATGGTTCTTGTTATAAAAGCTAGGATCTAGAGCCATGAGGCTAGTGATAATAACATTGAACCTTGTGTAACCATTTTCAATGGTTTCTTCATCCGAGACCGTAAACTTCTCATATTGTTGTATGAGTAAGTCGATCTTGCAATCTTTCACTTGAGAGTTGCCTTGATGAGTGATGATGAGAGAGTGCCAAATTTCCTTGGCGGTCTTGCAAACATGAACCCTCTCGAACTCCCTTCGAGGTAGAGCATTATAGATCAACATCTTGGCTTCATCATTCTTACCAAGCTTTCTCCTCTCATCATCATTAAGATCCAAATGTGGCTTTTTTACCAACAACTTTGTTTCTAAGTCTTCCACCACGAACTCAAAGTTGCCATTTTGGATGATTTCCCACAAATCAAGATCTTTGGACCTAACATAGGTCTCAAACCGGGTTTTCCAAAAAACAAAATCCATCGGTCTCTAGCAAAGGTGGTCTATGAATAAAAAATCCCTCTACACAATTCTCTTGAGCCATGGATCTATACTCAACTTTACCAAAAATCTTTGTTAGGATTTTAGATTTTTTGAAAAAGAAGTTTTTGACTTAAAACGACTTCTCGGGAAGGCTTTAACGCTAAAAAACTTGAGTATTCCGCTCTGATACCAATTGTAGAACCGTAGAGGGGGGTGAATACGGTGTCTTCGGCCTTTTAGAACATTTAAAAACTTTAAGCCACGAAGACAACAAAGTGGTCTAAGTAGGAACAACCACAAACACAATCACAATTATATAAAGCTAGTAAAGAACACCACGATATATACTGGTTCAGGATGGGGGGTTTATATCATCCGTACGTCCAGTTGCGAATCCACGACACTATACTATTCACTAGTATAATCCTTTCGGTGGACTACAAACCGTTACAATTCACTCCACCGATATTCGCCAATATCGATGCTCACAAAGAAGGAGTTACTCCCACGGTATTCCGCCCTCAGAAACCACCCTAAAGAATCTCGTGATTCGACTTACACTTGGTCACCTAGACCACAACCAAACCTTCCACCCGGAAGTATCATACCCCAACTAGATCCCCAATGATCTAGGTTTGGTCACAAAGACGCAAGACTTCCCTTACAAATAATAGAATGAATAAGAGATTGTTTGTTCAATCAAGCCCTAACCTAACCTAGTGACTCGATTCTAGTAGAAAGGGTATAGATAAGAAGACCCTCGACACAATCACAAGAGTGGATTAAGTTCTTGTGATTCTTCCCTTGCAAGGAGATGTGTTCTTTCAAAGATGTTAAAGTGTTTAACTAAGAACACAAGATAGAATTAGAGAGATTGGAGAGAAAGAATATATAGAGAAAGAATAATGGCAAGGGGTGAGGAATACAAGAGGCAAGGCATGGTATTTATAGGTAAAACCCAAACTTGGGAAAAATTTACTGAGGCCGGCGCGTCAGCCACGCGTCAACGCGTGGGCAGCGCGCCAGGCGTCTGTAAGAATTTTCCCAAAACTTGGGGTATTGACCTTTAAATACCTTACCTTGCTAAACCCCAATTGTACTTCACACTAAACCTTAACATTAATCAATCTAATGTTTACCAACTCAAATAGCCAATTTGGAAAATGTTTTGTGAAGTGTTTATGAGAAAACCAAATACCAAGGTTAGAAGAGTAGAAAGGGTAATTTGGTAGGGGTAGAAGTGGTATTCCTCACATGGCATAATAGAGAAGAGAATATGCCATGGGATATTCCTCCATAGGGAAGAGTGTGTGAGGTTGGGTTAGAAAGTAACCATGGTTAGGTTAGGTGTAGAGAGCTAACCATAGTTAGGTTAGGGTAACCATTGTTGGGTTAGAGATAGAATATTCCAAAGGTATATTCCTTTGCTTGGGGGGAAAAAATGATATGGAGGGTTGAGATGAGATGGTTTGAATTGGATGGTTAGGATCAAAGGGAGTCTTTTTTAAATTTCAAATTAAATCCCATGTGTTGAATTAGAGAGGAGGTGATGAGTTGTATGGATGGGATGTGAAAGGGTGTAAGGGAATATGTAAGAGATTTGTGTAAGAGAATATATGGGTTAGATATGGTAAGATATGGTGAGTTGGCTAGTGTGTGTAGAGAAGAGATGGTTGTAAAAGTAGTGTGTGTATTTTGAAATCAAGTGTGTGTACACAAGGTGTATAAGTGTGTGTATAAAGATTGTATATGGAGAGGGAATATTGTGTGTGGGAGATTTAGTGGTATTTGTCTTTTGTAAAAATGAGATTATGAGAAGATTAAGAAGTAATCTAATTGTCATTAAGAAGAAAAGGTTTAGACAATTAAGATTATAAGTTGAGAAATTCATAGGTTACTTATTAGTTCAAGTAACACAACGTCAAGAATCCATAGTTTCATATCTCGTAACTTTCCACGACACGACGTTCTCAACTAATACCTTGGTTCAAACAAGTTAAGTGTTTGCCTAGATGTAAAGCATAACCCAAGTGGGAAAGGATGCATTTACGCAAAGTGACCTTTGACTTAGTTTGACCAATTAGGAAGTAAACCCGTTATGTAATTAGAGAAGACGTAAGCACGAGATATGAGCATATGAATGCTTTCACATGATGTTACGTGAAGTATATAAGCTCTCTAAGTTTAGAAAAGCCTTGGCTAGAGGCGATAGTTAGAAAACATGAGTTGGCGTTTTCCCGTAAACGGTCGTTTTAAAAGTAGGATCTCTTGAGTCTCAAAACTCATTTCGAGTGTTCTCAATTAAGCACTTAACATATACATACCTGAATTGAAAGATCCATATTTGTCGGGTAAAGGGAAAGCCGACTTTCAAAATTCGCCCGGAGCAATACAGACTCCTAGCGCGTCACCCGCGCATTGACGCTGGGGCAACGCGCCAGCAGCATCTATTGGCTCCGGCGATTTTAGGCTACCGTTTGTTATTTTATGTGTTCCAAAGGTTTATTGTCATTATCAAAACATTAGGAGATCTTGATTATGTTGCCTCAACATAGTCAATTTCTACATCAATTACTTATGTAGAACCTATGAATTATAGGTGGTAAAATAGGTAGGTTGGACGGTTGGTTGATGTGTCGAAACAGTTAGATTTTGGTAACCATATTGTTTGGGTTGGCTTGACCCATAATTGCTTATGTTGATTAACCCAATTGACCCGTTCGACCCATTTGATCAAAATTTCTATATGGCTAGCTTAGAGTTTCTGTTGATTATGAACGAAGCAAAGATTTTACATTCATTTTGAGAACAAGTTTTAATCAAGACGATGTATGTTGTTTCATAGTCTAAAATGAATCATGAGGAGAGAGAGTCGGTTAAACACATATTTTTAGGTTTGTAAATTTAATTATATAGTCGACATGTTATTTATTATTGAGCTAGATTGTTCCTTTTCTTGATTATATGATATTATTGCATCAGATGTGGAAACAGTCTTTTGGACAGTTTATTACTACTTCATTAACTTTTGATAGTCTTAGGTATTAAATTTTAGGGGACTCAAAGATTCTGGATTGGGCAAGACACGCTAATATACTAGCTTCGGCACTCAGCATGTAGGGTTTGTATTGGAATGGTGGTGACAAAACATTATTTTTGTAGAACAATTGCAACTTCGAGATACCGCTCTTTTATGTTTGTACTGAAAAATGAATGTATAAATTATTTCTATTGCAAGTTTTTGTTACATTTGTATTGCATTTAAATTCTAATTCTCAAAATAATACACCTGTAAAGCTCTAAAACAGTGGCACAAAAGAAACCTGTAGAAAAATAGCGACTCTAGTAGCGATTGAAATAGCGATGTTTCTAAATTTAGCGATGGGTATAACGACATAAATAATGATGTCTTTAAAAAACAGCGACGCAGTTGGCGACATGATATAATGATGTCGCAATTTTCTAGCGACATACTATGAGAAGTCGTTATACTTGTCGCTATGTGTAGCGACATATTTTCACAAGTCGCAAAAATCTGCGACTCGTTTACAGCGACTGAGCAGTTGACGACGCTAACAATGTCACAGGCGTAAAATACGTCGCTAAATGTGTCGCTAAAACGGTCGCTAAAGGGCCATTTTCTTTTAGTGGAATACCTTTCGCGTGGAGCTTAAATTTTATTTTTATTTTGTGTGTGTGATGTTTTTAGTTTTTAAATGTTTTAATTTTTAATATAATGTTTTAATTGTTAACCAAAATTTAATTTAGTTTTTTATTTAGATTTGTTAAAAAATGAGTTTAGTTGAGACCATTACATTTGTTTTGTGGTGCATTGAATGGTGATGTGCTGTTGAAATGAAGGTGATGGATTTGGTAACCATTGCTCCTAGTTTTATATTTGGAGCTCTCCACAATGGACTAGGGGTGAGCATCGGGCTAAGACCGAACCGGACCGAGACCGATTTAGCCCAAAACCCTAGACCGAGGACCGCACAAAACTCACGAACAAACGATACAAATTTTTGCAAGGGTTTCACAATGAAAGATATGTTTGTGAAACCATTGCAAAAATTTCCAACCCGTTGCATCTCTATTGTGTATTAAATTTACATGGAGCTTTTTGCAGAGTCGGAATCTGTAGCAATTAGTCTTATGCAACGGATTTTGACTTGCTCAGTTTTGTTATATTGAGTGTTTATGGCCATGATTTAAACAATAACTTTGTTCTTTTTCCGAGTACCAAACAATGTCAGTATTCAGAAAATGTTGAAGAACCACTACAAGAAATTGTCATTTGTAAATGTACTAAAAGTCTAATAGTGACACAAAAAAAGTGTCGAATTGCCACTAAAGTTTTTTATGTGTTTGTCATAGACATAAAGATGTGTAACCAAAGACAGTGTCGGTGTAGACCTATATAAAGTGACACAAAAATTGTGTGGGTAGTTGTGACAAAAATTCTTATAAAGTGACACAAAAATTGAATGGGTATATACCTTTTACTTACAGTTATTAAAGTATCATTGGAAACTCAATTAGTGACATGCTTCTTGTGTCACTAATTGTCACTTTTCTTGCACTTAATTTTCATTGATATATGATCATTTGAGCATCTGCAATATAGATTATGTTATTCTCATCTTTCTCATCTCATTTTTTGTATGTTTTGTACTTCTAGCATCTTGCAAGATGCTCTTACTATATTCTAACAATATATATCTTCTTTGATGCTCCAGAACAAAACATAGACATTGAAACGTTTTACAGATTTAAGCAAACATCTAAAGTAACGGCGTCTAATTCAGAAGCACGTTTGGATGTTTTTTAATAGCTTTTCATACTCTTTGAGCTTTGTTGTTGACTTGTTTCTTAGGTCTTCCTCAATTGATGCCTGTGATTGCACAACTTGATCTAGCTTTTGCATTCGTGCTTCATCTGTATATATATGTTAGAGTAAACTACATTTTTGGTCTTTGTGGTTGTATCAAAATCTCACTTTTGGTCCAATTTTTAAAACACGTGCGATTCCAGTCCAATAGTTTGCGTTTTGTTTCACTTTTGGTCCAATATTCTAACGGAGTTAGTTTAGTCGTTAAGTCTAATTGTAAAGTGACAACATTAGTCCTTTAACTTAACGATCGTTTGCAACGTTCGTCCTTTATACCAAAAATTGTTTTCAATGTTTGCACCGTTAGTCCTTTCAGTTAGTTAGTCATTTAAAAAAAAATCTAAACAAAATCGAAAAAAATTAGAAAAAAATTCTAAACAAATGATTTATTTTGGAATTTTTTATCCAAAAAAAAATAATATGAAAAAAAATTTCTAATAAAAACTTTTCTTAAAAAATTCGACAAAAATTCTAAAAAAAAAATTTTTGACGAAAAAATTTTTTTCCAAAAAAAAATTTGAAAAAAAAAATTCTAATAAAATTTTTTCTTAAAAAATTCGAAAAAAAATTTTAAAAAAAAAAATTGTTTGACGAAAAAAAATTTTCCAAAAAAAAAATAATTCGAAAAAAATTTTGTTTAAGAAATTTTTTTTTTCCAAAAAAAATATAATTCAAATTAATTTTTTTGGAAAAAAAATTTTTCGTCAAAAAAGATTTTTTTAAGAATTTTTTAAGTAAAAATTTTATTAGAAATTTTTTTCAAATTATTTTTTTTGGAAAAAGATTTTTCCGTCAAAAATTTTCTTTTTAGAATTTTTTTTTCGAATTTTTTACTAAAAATTTTTATTAGAATTTTTTTTTTTTTCAAATTAACTTTTTCGTAAAAAAAAATTGGAATTTTTTAACAAAAACTTTTATTAGAATTTTTTTTTTCAAATTATTTTTTTTGGAAAAAAAATTTTCGTCAAAATTTTTTTTTTCGAATTTTTTAAGAAAGTTTTTTATTAGAAATTTTTTTTCAAATTATTTTTTTTGGAAAAATAATTTTTCCAAAAAAAAATCATTTTTTTAGATTTTTTTCTAATTTTTTTATATTTTTTTTTAGAATTTTTTTTAAAGAGTAACTAACTGAAAGGACTAACGGTAGGGCTGTAAACGAACTGAACGTTCAGCGAACATTTCATGAACCGTTCGGTAAAAAGTTCGTTTATGTTCGTTCGTTTATTAAATGAACGAACATGAACAATATATTACGTTCGTTTAGTTAAATGAACGAACATGAACAAAAGTCTCGTTCGTTCATTTATATTCGTGAACGTCCGATTAAGCGTTCGTTTATGTTTATTTATCTTATGTTCATATATCATATCTTTTAATTTTATAATTTTAAAAATTAGTTTGTTTAAACAAAACAACCTTATAAAACAATATATTGTGAAGAATTCAATAAAGTTTATGTTTGTTTGTCTATTTTTATTTATGATTGATCGTTTATGTTCGTTTAGCGTTCATTTAGTGTCTTAATGAACGAACATAAACGAACATGAACAATTCATTTTCTTAATAAACGAACATGAACAAGAAAATTCGTCCGTTTAAGCGTCCGTGTCCGTTTATTTGTCCGGTTAAAATTAAATAAACGAACATGAACAGGGCTCAGTTCGTGTTCGTCCGGTTCGTTTACAGCCCTAACTAACGGTGCAAACATTGAAAACGATCTTTGGTATAAAGGACGAATGTTGCAAACGACCATTAAGTTAAAGGACTAATGTTGACACTTTACAATTAGACTTAACGACTAAACTAACTCCGTTAGAAAATTGGATCAAAAGTGGAACAAAACGCAAACTATTAGACTAGAATTGCACGTGTTTTGAAAATTGGACAAAAAGTGAGATTTTGATACAATCACAACGACCAAAAGTGAGATTTTGATACAACTCTATATGTTATGTGGTCTTGTTCAAATTTTATGGATAATTCATAAATTTTAAAATTTTGGTAAAATCTACACACGCAAAAAAATAAAAAAAAAATTAAAAAAAAAAAAAAAAAAAAAAAAAAAAAACTCCCTTTTACTTCTTTATTTACTTCTAACCGAAAAAACAGAAATTATAGTCAAATTTTCTGGGTTTTTCTAACTTGTGCCCTAAGGGCACGAGTTAAATACACCAAAAGTACACAAGGGCTCACGAAAAAGTATACAGAGATCTGCATAAAAGTACAGACATGTATACTTATATGTAAGTCTCAGTGTACTTTTGGTGTACTTTTAGTATGCTTAACTTGTGCCCTTAGAGCACAAATTAGAAAAACCCATATACGAGAAAGTTTTACATACGAGTATTTAATAAGCATATGCATTTTGTATTTAACTAAAACGAGTGTGGTAACCCGCGCGTTGCCGCGGGATTGCCTTGTCGATATTGTTGACTTTTTCGTTTTCTTGTTTATCGTTTGTTGTTGCAACATATTATCCAAGTAACCACAGACTTTGTAGAAGTGAATGATTGAAGCAACATTTCAAGAAAGGAAATTAGAAACACATGGGAGGTGTGTTCTGTATATTTAAGTTAACTAATAAATCAATAACATAAGGATGATATGAAAGTTACAAAACCAAAACCATGCTAGTATGAGCCAAAAATAATAGTGATTTTCTTTTACATATAGTTTGTTACTCAGATCTAATACATAATGATTTACCAGACATATACATAGTGATTACCAGACTTAGTCTGAAAATTTGAACTCATTGTTTTGGCACTCTTGTTCGGCTTTTTTGGTGTCGCTTTTGCTGCTGGAACGTCAACGTTTGAATCCCAATACCCATTACCTCATCTTCCTCGATGGCATTGTATTTGTTATTCATGCTTCCTACTACATAACCGCTCTTATTGTTGAATGCTTTATAATCGAAATGAATCTCGTTTGGAACCAAACCTGAAACATAACAGTCAACAACCTACTAACAATATTTTATATCTAATATAAGTTTGCATGGGCAGCTGGCTCAGACACTGGCTTTTAAATACATTCCTAAACTTTAGACTACAATACCACATTTAAAAATAGTTTTATTCAACATGTTTTGTTACAAAGGCACATCAAAACACCCCCTAAATCCCCAAGTTAATCAGATTCTCACCAACTCAGTTATATATACATAAAAACAGATATGACTGAAGTTAACACCTTGACGTCTAGATGGATAAATTGGCATTACCTGATACACATGACAAAAATATTGCAGCCGCTTTAACCTGATCCTCATGTGGTCGATTCTTCATCAACTTATGATGACTAATCTCAATAACAGCCATAACAATGTCATTCCTACTTCTCATCCATGGAACCCTCATCACATTTTGCACAACTTCTGCTACCAACACCTCTCCTCCTTCCTCATTATTCCCGCCTGACATGTCAACGAATACAATCACAAAACTATAACGCGTGAAATAAAATCAACTAACATAACTGAACCAATAAAAGATAGGTATGCCTCACGTTTGGGTCACTTTGCAGCTAGTAATCTTAGGGTTATTAATATAAAAGAGTAAAATGACTAAAGAGTATCAACCATTGATTATCGAGTATTCTATTCAGATTCTTTACTCTCATACTGATAAAGACATTTTCGAATAGCAATATCAAAAGGTTGGCCCAAGGGTGCATACCGGGAAAGTTTTTTTTATGCAAGAAAGAAAATCATTCAAGAAGATGCTCTCAAGTGAGCCTAATCCAACCCATTTTTAGCAGTTTTGCTGAATAAAAATGGCCCATTTTTACTCATTAACTTATTCGCCCATTTGGCTTAATGAACAACAGTAAAAGTGAACCACATACCAATTGCTTAAAAATGAACCATTCTTTTAAGAGTCAAATTTTTTACCTGCTTAGAGTTGCCTTCCTCCGCATATAAGTTGTTCACTTTTAAAGTCCAATACTTGAAGATAACCTGCAATGAATCAGAAATATATAGACGTTTAGAAAAATTGGAAACGAAAAAAAAAAAAAAAAAAAAAAAAAAAAAAAAAAAAAAAAAAAAAAAAGTAGCAATCATCTTTGTATACCATCTTTTCCAACGGTCACGATATAATTTCCTTTATTTGAAAATGCAATGCTGTTTATTGAACCTTCACATATATGCTATCGAGCAATTGGATTCTGCACAATGAGGATATATTCTGCACACATCTGTCATCAAAAAAAAAGTTATCGACTCTAACATCATTGACACCATCACCTTGTCTTTGATTTACTACATGATACCATTCCAAAGAAAAAGGTACACTAATGAAAACAATAAAATAGGGGAAAAAATGGAAGAATTTCATTCACCTTAAGTTTCAACTCGGCTAATCCCACACATATAGTAGTCGCATCATGGACCAATAAAGTACCAGTAGGTGGTTTTTTTTTCTATGATCAGTTGGAAGTTGATCTATACTTCTCGAAAATTGTCCGTTGGTTAACAATGCAACTTCCCGCAAAATTGAACAAAGTTTTAGCTCATAAATAACCAATCAAGCGTACTCACTGCAAACCTATATAGCGATACCGATATTCTATATAAAAGGTTTAATCATTTATCATTTAGGGGTGTTTGGCATTATCATTCGAAACTCGTTATCATGTCATCTTGGTTTTAACTAATAACCATATATAAATAAATTTTCTGATTGTAATCAGGGGTGCTTGGGATTACTTATCTTTAAGACCTTATTTACTCTAAATTAAACGGATAAACAACTTAATCCTAACACTCTAAACACCTTAATTGCAGATAAGCACATGAAAGTAATTCAGAAAAATTCATTCACTTACGGTTTAGGGGGTTGGTCAAATTAGCAAAAATGATCACTTGTTGATATCAGTTGTCTCAGCTATCTCTGTTTGCACTAATTTTCTTTCATATTTTGGACTACATATGTTACCATCTAAAGACCGTTAGCAAAATTTATTACATACTTAGATGCACCAAGTGACCACTCACCAATATTGAGAATAATGAATGTATGATATATCACAAATAAGGTGTATGTAATTTATTCAGTTTTACAATATACTGGAACTAAAATGCTATTTTGGCTCGGTTAAGTTTAAAAGCATATGAATGGAAAATTAAGAAGCATAAATAAACACATAAACCCAAATAATAGAAACATTTCATGCTTCGTAGCTTTACTTATCTTGTTGCAAGTATTATATTCTACAATAACATAAAATAGCCAATTTGAATTTGGACATGCTAAATACTCACAATAGGGGTTTTGTTGACACATTCCCATTAGTGTCCAGCTTTTCCACATCCACTTGAAGCTGTATACCTGAACCTAAATCAATTCGGGGGGGGGGGGGGGGGGGGGGGGGGGGGAAATGGATGTTAGACACTAAGAAAGAAACAAATACATATTTCAGGGACCAAAAATTTGAGTTTTAAAAGCGTCAAACGGTTAAGCTTGTTAATTTCCACAGACCACAAAACACAAACAAATCAATAAGAATAAGCACTTCAAAACATCCCTTAAACTAAGGTTAAGTGAACTGGAAAAACAAAATAACAATAAAATTGAAATTAAACCTTACACCACTTGTGTAGTACGCTGCCCTTTTTACAGCCACCACTGAGAAGTGTATCTTCCTGTTTATTTTCTCCCTTGTCGCCTACCATATCCTGAAATCAGAAACATAATTAGGTTCCAATAAGTTACTATCCTACAACAGTAAATTATCTAAAATCTTAAACACGATTACAAACCAACCAAAAATATGATTACCAGACACAACATCGAAGGACAATGAGTCGTTGACATATTTAGCGTATACAGTCCCACCTGATCTCAACCCATTGAATTCCGGCACCTCTGATCTCTGCAAACAGACCATAACATTATCCGCAATTTTTCCTAACAAAACTCCTAAATTATAACATAACACTAATTTCCAAATCAAAATAAATAAATAGATAAATAAAAATAAAAAATAAATTGAAAACAAATACCTTAAAAGGCTTTGTTGCCAACATCATCAGCAAGGCATCCTGTAAAAGAAATCAACAAAACCCCAAATTAACATAACCCTAATTTAAAAAAAAAAAAAAAAAAAAAAAAAAAAAAAAAAAAAAAGGTAATAAAATTTAAAAAACCTAAATTTAAAAACCATAAAATTAAACACAATCATAAATTCAAATTTAATTAAACCCCAATTTTAATATCCATATTTCAATTTATTCGAAATTAAATAATACTCCCTCCGTCCCCTATTAAATGTCCACTTTTGACTTTTAGAGTCTTTTTTCTTCAATTTTGACCATAAACATTTTTGTTTGTATTATATAAAACTTGATAAAAATTATATTTAACGAAAATATATTTAAAACTCAATTCATTTATATATTTTGCATCAAGTATTATATAACATACATAAAAATATTTAAAGTCAAAGTTTATAACAAAAGACTTTGAAAAGTGAAAGTGGACATTTAATATGGGACGGAGGGAGTAATAATAATAAATGAGATGGAGGCTACTTTTCTTCTTCAGTCGATCATTGGTAGATGATAGATGATTCATCATCCTCAGGTTTCTTTTTCCTCTTTTTCGATTTACTGGGAAACTCGGTATGCGTGTGTTTGTGTTTTGTGTTTTGTGTTTTGTGTTTGTGTTTTGTGTGTGTGTTTTGTGTTTGTGTTGTGTGTGTGTTTTGTGGCTGTGGTTTGTGTTGTGTCTGTGGTTGGATTTAGAATTTTATGTTACTGAGAAGTGTGGCAGCTTCTGGAGAAGCCGAGAAGGAGAAAGGATGAATATATTGAGTGGAGAGAAAAACACACAGTAATCGCAGGAGGATTACACTGTGCTACAGTTGTTGTAACAGTAGAATAACGGGATATTAGCGATTGCTACAGTGATTATAACAGTTGCATATTTGTACGGGACCAATAAGATTTTTCCTGGTGGCCCATTATAAAAACATAACATATTTGTTCAACCAATAGGAGGCAACATTAGGAACATAATTGTCCCTTAACAACTTTTTTTTTTGCACCATTTGTATTCACTTTTAGTATATATATATATAATATCATTTGTGACATAGACACTTAAAGCTAATCCACTAACCATACGATGTTCATTAAAATTAAAAAAAAAAAAGTGATACAATTAAGTGAAATATTATATCCTACTTTTTCCATCTCAAAATTAATGTCAAATATTTTCATTTTATGATATCTCAAAATAGTTGTTCATTTTTTATTTAACTAAACCCATATATATGAGAAAGTTTTACATACGAGTATTTAATAAGCATATGCATTTTGTATTTAACTAAAATATCATTTGTGACATGACACTTAAAGCAAATCCATTAAAATTTTAAAAAAAAGTGATACAATTAAGTGAAATATTATATCCTACTTTTTCCATCTCAAAATTAATGTCAAATATTTTCATTTTATGATATCTCAAAATAGTTGTTTATTTTTTATTTAACTAAACAAAAAAGAGTTTAATAGGCTTAGGGTGTGTTTGTTTTTTTTTTTAAATAATTTTACTAGCCCTATTACTCTTATCAGTAAGAGGTGGACAGACGTTTTGTTTGTTTGTTTTTTTCTTTTTAGTCAGACCTAGTTAGACATATAACATTTTACTGAGTAAGAGGTGAGAGACTTGTCTTACTGTCTCTTACTCGATAAGAGATTGAATACTCGTATTAATATAATATATTTGATGATTTAGTAACTATGTTATATTTATGATAAAAAGTCTTAGAGTTATATTCTTTTTAAGTGGTTGCGATTTATAGTTGTCATATTTTTATTAAACTTTGTGATTTCTCTTTCATTGACAATAATTTTGAGACATAGAGGGAGTAGAAAATATTTCAAGTTTAATTGGATCGGGTAGTCTTACAGCTCGGCCAAAACTCGATTCTTTACAATTCTTTGTACTCTGTCTCTAACATTTTGGAAGATCGATCTATAACACACGCACATTAGAAGTTCACAAAAAAAGTAGAAACACAAATAGAACGCTATAACACTTCTCGTTAGCTAAAGATCCGCCATGGTCTCTTTTCCTTACAAGTTCTAACATTGAATTAAACAAATCTCCACCTTGAGATTGAAGACACGAATCTTGTCAAATCACAGAATATAAAGAGCATATAAAAATCTAAAAGGATACACCCACCAACTTGACGATGATTGATCATTGGCTGCATGGTTGGGATTTAAGCACTTACCATGTGCATATTCTTTATGGAGTGTGCATCATGAGTACGGACATATATGTTTTTCACCCAAAATTAATCTTTGAGAGATTTATATACATCATTGTATATACATCAATATTTACATATTTCTATAAACATAAGTTTTTAATACATAATGTACAATGCTATTAAAGCAAGGTTTGAAGAAATATGTAAACAGTGATGTTTTTGTGAGGATGTATATAAATGCCCCTTAATCTTTTAACCCATATCCACTTTTAAATAATACTCGTAAAACTTTTACATCGGGAATGAAATTGTAACAAAAGATAAAATAAGAAAACCAAGCCTCTTAAAAGAAGTCTAGTAATGACTTTGACGTACGGATCATCAAATTAACTCAATAACTCACTCTTTGTTTTTTTGAACGACAAATTTTATCTATATCACAAACCAATTTGGCAATGTTTTAAACATAACTTGAACCCACAACAATTTAATTGGAGAACTTCTCATACAACATGAGGTGCCATTAAGACACAAATCCTTGATAACTCACTCTTTGTTTCTATCATGCCAAAACATAGGTTATTTGGAATATTAAGCTTAGTGTCTTTTTGTTTGTTTTTTTATTTATATTTTCTAATGATTGTAGGATTAGGATGTAGAAAACTAGAAATATAAAATTCTCAAAGTTCTCAACAAGTTAGGGCCTTCCAAGTCATGTGGTCCTGTAATTAGACTTTAATAAGTGTGACCTGGGCTTTAAAATAACCAAGGATTATAAATCAATCTCTGGCTTTAGTAGCTTTACTTTTGGGCCACCTTTATTTACGTACATGGTTAGTAGTTTAGTACCATTAGGTATTGCTCTAATGATATCATTCACCCATCGCAAACGTTTAGTTGACATATCAATGAAGGCTTTTGAGTGGTCTTTTGTATTTGGTCTAGCGATCGGCAATTTTTTCTCTTACTCTTGACAGGCTATTATTAGAACATAATTTGAAATAGTAAAGAATTGTCTTTTGTATATGCCCTAAAAATGTATGATTTACTCTTAGAGTGAAATCTTTACGAGATCGATTATTAGACAGAGTAGGCTTTGGCCAATAGGTAGTCAAAGCAAAAGCATTATTAATGTCATTCGGCCTTTCAACAAAAGAATTGAAAAAGAGAAAACAATGATCCTTACAAACATACATATATCTCATACAACTTTTGATACATACTATTTTGTGATGTTAAACTAGGGGTGACAAGCTCGGATTTGGCTTTACAGTTATGGCCTTTCGGGCTAAAGTGTTAGAGAATCCTAGCTTGTTTAATAAATGCGTTAAGTGAGTCAAGTAGAATATAACTCGAACTTGTTTAGACCCAATCCCATGATTTGTTTGGGAAAACAAAAATTTATATCATCTTAAAAAATAAAGTAGCAATGACAGGAAAGGTTCACAATTTGATTCCTAAAATCTTTTTTCTGCAACTTGAGTAGGATTAGCATTAGATTACTTATACAAGTTATATATGATTACACGCGGCCACCCATTAACATTAGCACTAGCAAAAGCCAAAAAGTGGGCTTTTTGATAGTTTAATGAAATAAGTAGTGGCTACTCTATTAGTTTTCATAAAACAGCCAATTAGATTGTTTTCCTTAACTACTGTTCACACAAAGTGCAACACTCGTTTCATACTTTCATGTTACAGCCAATACAAATTATATATACTAAACTTTATAAATTGCTATCAAAGTACTTGTGGTCTAGTGGGTGGGGCTTAACTTGTTAAGCGAGCCATAAGTGGGAGTAGTACCGGGTGACCTGCCGGAAAGTCCTCACTTGTGGACCATAATGCTCCGGAGATATTAGGCAATTAAGAGGAGAGTCTTTGAGCCAATGTTGCGGAGACTTGAATCCGAGCCGGCCCCGGTTTTCATCCGGCTGTTTCTCCAGCGAGTATTCTCGTGTGGAGGCAGAACGGTTTCCGGGCGGAAGTCGTTGAATCCCCACTACGCCAGCGTGGGCCCGGTTAAGACAACATAGTCTGGGTATGTGGTGGATGAGGGCCTGCCTATGACAGGTGTGACTCTCTAAACCAAAAATCGAAAGTCACCTTCCAAAAAAAAAAAAAAAAAAGGTTTATAAAGTGCTATTCACAATATAGACCATATATTATCCCATGATAAAAACACCTGGATCTTCGGAAAACCACCATGACCAAAACAACTGGATTTTAGTTTGTAAAACCAGGATCTATCGATAAAAAAAGGTGAACGAGGTAAATGTTTTTCTGCCATCAAATGGCTTGTGTCACAAACTCACAATGATAGATTCAAGTTATGCTTTGGATATATTGTGTGATAGTTAGTTTACATGAGAAAATCATAGACATTTGAAGAGAATTTTAGTTGTAGAAAAAATTTCTTGTTTTTCCGTTTTTAGAATCCTTAACAAAGGCAGAGTTTTTCTTTTATAAAAAGATTTGAGAATTTTGAAAACTCGTTTATATATATATATATATATATATATATATATATATATATATATATATATATATTAAAAAAGTGAAAATTGGTAGATTGGTTTTTCATTTTTCTAGTTAAATTTTGGAATGTTAAAATTTGCATTTTCTTTTTTTAAAATTGTTAAAAAAAATAAAAATGAAACTAAACGGGTTTTCAGTTTTTTCATTCTCTTATCAAAAATTTCCTGAAATAATAGGATGTTTTTACCAACTAAAAACACTCAGTTTTCATTTTTTTTTTTTTTTTTTTTCTTTCAACTAAAATCACACCCAACTTACACATGAAAATCATAGACATTTGAATGTGTTGTAGATAACAAAGAGTTGCAGGTATAAAAGAAATTTGCTACATCCACATAAAGTTTACACAAAAAATCCCCACTCGCTGACATGTCAGCGGGTGATTGGTTTTTTGTGGGTTGTGATAAACTTTATGTGGCCCTAGCATGCCTCTAATTTTTTTCTCCTCAATATGTGAGGCAATAGATTAGTGTTTCTTTCACACATTTTGAAATCATTGGTCAAAGAATACGGAGGATCGAGTTCTAACTCCTAGATCCCATCTTTTTTCTTTTTAAAGCTATGGTTGTTCAACTTTGCCTTTCTAACACCAAATTTGTGTAACCACATTTAAATGCATTAATATACGCAACTCATGCTTAATTTGAAACACAACCAGCATTTTACGCTGATGGATATATGCCTATTGCTGACGCGTACAAGAACAATATTTCGATAATTCTACAAATAAATTTTTTGTGGAGATACAATGTTAAAAACGATAACATAGCATACATGTCATCATGATAAATTGGGCGTGATCGATCAACAAAGATATTCTGTTGAACCTTATGTATATTTTTCGTTGAATACAACATTTACAATACTGAAATGTATTATTGATAAGCAAACAACAAAAGTTCGATGAAACTTATTGAAGTGAGCTAATGTTAATCACTTAGAAGTGACTTACTGTCCAAAAAGTATGTGACTATTATCACTAAAATGTGAAAAATTCTTGATATTGCAAATGAATCAGCTCAATGGTCGAAAACATGATTACTCAAAAGAAAAAGAAAAGGTAAGTTAATGTATCGATTGTAAACTCCTAGAGTGTGTTTGAGATATTTTTTCCCTTTCTTTTTAGCTTTTCCGCTTATTTGCTTTCTTTTAAACTGAAAAATAGATTTTTCATCCAATTTTTATTTTATTTTATTTTTTTAATTTTTAAACAGAAGAACAATTTTTTATAAGCAGTTTAAGAGCTGCTTATGTCATAAAATATTGTTTATTTGATATTAAATTAAATTACTTTTTACTCTAATATTTAATTTTAAATCTTTTATAAATGAAATTTATCGAATTTTTTTCTTAATATTAATTTTTGAAAAATGCTAATGCATTTTTTTCTTTTTCCTTTTTCTTTTTTTTTTTTCAATATAAAATATGCAAATGAAAACAAGAGTTCTAAACATACTTACTTTATAAATGATTTTTTTTAAGCAGAAGCACTAACAAAAAATAACCGTAACCCCAAACACCCCATAGTACACTGTTTTAAGTGGATGCTTTTCTTACAAATCTTTTACGCACATAGAACAAGTTCTTCTTTAGTTTATTCGAAGTGCTCGATGACTTTAGATTGGTCACTTTTTATACTACCTCCGTCTTAAAATAATTGTCCATATTTTTTTTTATGGACGTCTCAAATTAATTGTCCACTTTCTCTTTTAAGTAAAAACTAGATAATAAAATAAAGGAATATTTTCTTTGAGTTGTTAAAAACTAAATTGGCTCCACTTTTATTAAACTAAGTGATTCTTGTTTTTTGACAATTATTTTGAGACGAGGGAGTATTATATACGGATGTCTATTTTTGTATCATGGTCTTTGTACCTACATAGTAGCTTACCTCTTTTTGGAAAGTGAGCATAAGTGATAGTGACCGAGTCATTCAAGCCTGACATTGCTTTTGAAACTAGTTTGTTGCTTTTAAGCTATATTACAGTTTATAAATAAACAATGTAGGTCTATTGACGAATTCATTAGGCCTATTTATCATTATGTATTCTTTTTCGTAGACCATCCGTCAACATACAACTTTGTCTCTTGAAAAACTAAAAAAAAAAATATCACACATTTGAATATGATTTGTAAATATCTGAAACTGAATGTGATTTTTTTTTTTTTTTAATGTCTGAATGGTATAAATATAATGCATTTTCATTATTACAACAACTGAGTCATAAAATTAACACTATGAATGGTATAAAATATAATGCAGTTTCGTTAGTACGACACATAAACATTTATAAACATTATATAGAACAACTGAGTCATAAAATAAACACGTCATAGCAACGTGAAAATAAAATGTGTTAAAACAAAGCATTTAAGAACATTGCATCGTAATTTTATCTCTTAAGTAGTCATATATTGTCGATATGTTATACTCCAATGTTGTTAAACATCGTCACAATTTTATGAACTATCACTATCATCAATTAAGATACAATGATAGGACTTCGTAACCAATGGAGTGACCTAGTGGTAAGGCTTAGCCTCTTAGGATGAAAGTGCCAAGTGGTCTTGGGTTTGAACTCTAAGGAGAAAATTAATCCTCCATTGGCCAAAGAGATTCACCTGCAACAACTCCGTGCTATCCAAAAAAGATAGTCACTATGGGATTAGTCGGCTCGCAATGTCGAGTCGGAAACCCAGGTATACAAAAAAAATGATAGGACTGCAAAAGAAGTAAAAAAATTTAGAATATACTTAACATTATTAATTAATAACTAAAAATATTTTGAACAAAAAGAATTTAAGTTAATGTTCATAATACACATGCTACAATTTGATTTCACAAACTAGTTATATACTATTATTTCAAAGACTCTTGTGCTTGAGCAATTTTCATCATCATCATCACCATTATATTATCATATTTAACATTTTTTATTTAGCAAAAAAAACGTCGATTCTCTTTAAACGCATTATTATCAACACTAATGGAAAAGTCGAGAAAATATATAATTAGAAAAAAAGAACCAAAGAAAAAAAAAAGTAAAGTAACAAAGTAAAAACAAAAATAGTTAGAAGTTACTAAAAGATAGTAAGACATCTCTTCCACATCTTGATGATTAAGAGGTTTTAGCATCTGACCACGTTTGAATGAGTCAGATTTAGAGATTGTTAACAAACACCGCTCAAGTATCATGTGTCTAATTCTCATGTCTTAAGACACAATGTTTTGAAAACCGGGTTCGAAATCGACCTGGTCGAGTCACCGGGCACCGGTTCGACCGCCGGGTCAACCCGGTTTTCAATTTATTATTTTTCTATTTTTTCGACCGGGTCAACTAGTTCGACCACCGGGTCAACCCGGGTTTTTATTAAAAAATTTTGAAAAAACAAAACCCGGCTGGGTTTCGAGAACCGGGTTGACCCGGGTCACTCAAAACCCGGTGGGTCTAACCGGTTAATCCGGTTTTAGAAACCCGGGTTTTTTGCCCCTTTTTTTAGCCTGAACCGGATAACCCGGCCGGGTCAACCCGGGTTTCAAAACACTGCTGAGACATATCAACCATTTTTTTACTCAACTATATGCAACATAAATTCGGCGTCTAATAAAATCAAGGCCTAAAAAACCAGTTTTCTATGTGAAAAAAACAAAAGCAGCTATTGGAACACATATGAGAGTTCATAGAACTTGGCTACCTTTGACATCAGATTATCAGAATACTTGGTCAAATGTGCAATTGTACATAGGTTCGATTAACAATACAAACTACAAAACTGATTCACCAAAAAAGGTCATTCTGATTGATCAATAATTAAACCACATCACTTAAAGCACTTGGCATCTAAAAGTGACTCACCTTCAAAGGGTTCATAATCTTCAATCATTTGACTGACACGTTCCTTATGTGCTTCGTCAGTGATATCAACCTGCTTCCACTCATAAAGTTCCATATCATAGCATTCATCCAATACAAACTTAGGGATTTCTTTCCCTCGGAAGAGCCACAGTCCCTTCACTTTAAACGGCGGCTCTGATCCAATTATCAGCATCTTCCCAAATGCATATTTGCGTGCAAGATCCATACGTTGAAGAAAACCACCAACCTTGTTCATAGTCACAAACGATACTGTATTTTCTTCATTGTATTTGTAATCACAAAACCATAAAGAGTATCCTTCAGGATCATACATATCCCAGAATCCTGCAGATGCACATGTGCCATTCAGAATTAGCCAAAGATTGTAGCAAGTTAATAACCAGTAAATGGAGTACAAACATCTTATATCAGAAACTACAGAACCCCAAAAGCTCAAAAAGATCAATCTACTGAAAGTTAGTTTGCTCCTCAATGCCCATCTATTTGCGGTAATGACTAGAAACACCTCAGACAGTCAAGTATCCATGTATCTGTTAATGTTAGTTTTTAGTGTTTTAGTCTTTGGCTGATCAAGCATTAACTATACTATTAACTCCACCTGACCGCTACAATTAAATTTTGGTTTCATAGAACATACAGTCAGGCTTGATATAGTTTAGCTTCAAAATTTCTGAGGGCGGATTGTTGTTTCCCTTAAAAGTTCAGAGATTCTTTAGGCCAACACGCATAACTTAGAAGCTAACTTGACAATTTCCAGAAGTTCACACTTCACAGGGCCCTCAGAAAATGCCCCATTTTATTTTTTTGTTATTTTTCTTAGATGGATGTGATTAAATTTCAGTAAGTCTGTTTTACATTAAATTTCAGAAGTTATTTGTTTGTTACTTGATACCTCAACAAACCTTTGTTATAGATTATGTATCATTTTGTTTTATTGTCTACAGCTATGCAACGAGATTTGTGGTATTAGAAACAGCAGGTTTTCTAATTTGTAGGTTTGGGCCAAGATTTCTCATACTAATTATCGGCAATTTTATATGCTAACTAGCCAGACTAAACTCATGACAGAACAAAAACCGACACTCATATCAGTCTGGCTATTTTATCATGAACTAGTGTCTATTGTAGTCTGATAGACCAAGTTTTAAGCATTAACGAAACAAGAAGCAACATGCAGACTAAACTGATTAGCAAGTTTTTAAAAGAAGGGAAAACGAAGGAGAGACCTTTAATGGCAACTTCACGGAAGTTGGTCTTGGTGTTGGAGTAAAGCCTTTTCCACTCATCAAGTACCATTTTGCTAGAAGGCAAAAGGTCTAATGGATTCTTTGCCTTTGGTTTTGGCGCCTCTACAACCTCCTCGGCAGCTTCAGGCTTTGCCACTTGTTTCTTGACTTCTTTTTTAGCCTCTTCTTTAGGTGCATCCTTTACAGTTGGTTTTACAGGTTCTTTGGTTTCTGATGGTTTCTTTGCTGACTGAACAGGTGGAATGGATTCAGCTTGCTTGACCTCACCCAAAATCTTCAAGAAATTTGGTTGATTAACCATTGTCCAAAAGTATCTTTCAACATGAGGAAATTCTGAGGTAAAGCTCTTTGTCAGGATTCGGCTAAAACCCAAAACCAGGTTACATGTCATGATGATGTCAGCAAGTGTCACAGAATGTCCGACTAGGTATGTGTTGGAAGCCAGATGGGTGTTTAAAGCTGCTAAAGCTCTCATCAATGAAGAAATTGCAGCTTCTTCAGCCTTTATGAATAATGCATTTGAAATTTAATTAGTAATTCTTTTATTCCGAAATAACAGATTTTGTATGCAAAGGTAATGGAGCAGAGATACTTACTGGAGGAAGGTACACAGCAAATCCAATTCGTGGGATAAACCAACGCAAAATATTGGAATCGATCTCCAAAGTGGCAAAATCAATCCATTGTTCAATGCGCCCCTAAAACAATCACAGATACAGAATGGGAATTTATGGATCACATCAAATACTTTTTGAGGGCTAGCTTTACTCACCACCATAGAAGAATGATATAAAAATGGAGATGAAAACAAGTTTGAATGTTTCGCCAAAAAACACAAGGTAGAGGTGGCAATTTTGACGCATTTACTTATAAATGGGTCAATATGGGCAGTGTTCTCTCACAACGGGTCCAGTGAGAAAAGAAAAAAAATAGACATTAGGAGAACTGGTCAAACGGGTTGAAAGTTGTCCAAAGTCTTTCAAATATTTATTTGACTTTTCAGAAATTAAAATTTTTCTTTCAAAGATTAAGATTTACTATGATGACTACTAACACTCTAGTTAGAAGTTGCAAAAGTGAGAAGAAAAACATTTGTGGGTCGGCCTAACCCGATCTCGACTATTTGCACCCATGTAATATGATGACCTGTTTCACCCCACGTGCTCCCGTCCAGCCAACTCCAACACAAGCACATATATAATGAGTCTAAAAGAGATGAACCTATCAGTGTCTTACATAATCAATCAAGGAAGCGCCAAAAAGGGTGTTATCCGTCAACCGAGCAACTGCAGGAAAGAGTAAATACAATAAGCTGAAACAATATACATCTGCCAAAAAAATTGGAAAAATTGACCATGTTTGACATGTTCTCACCATAACGAGCAATAGCATTGCTTTCAAATACCGAACCATCAGGAGTTTCAAGCACAGGAACCTACAAGTTTTAAAACATTTATAAGAAACCAATAAATGAGGAAAAATCACAGGAGTTGGTCGTGTATTTTATTTGATACCTTCCCGATAGGATTCATACCAAGGAACTCCGGTGTTTTATTTGATACACCCATCTGAAAATCCTTGAATAACTCAACTTTCACACCGGTGTATTCTGCCACAATGAGAGCCTTCATTGCATTTTTATTTGTGCTGCCTGCATGTATAATCTGCATAGGAGATAATCATAACAAATTTCCATAAGTATTCAGTTCCAAAGCTTAAAAATTTATGTTTCATGAAAAGGAGACAAGGAATTTATTACTCTATCATTATTACTGTTTTGCTATACATATCTTTATAGGGTAATTTGGATAAAAATATCAACATACATTTTCAATTATCCCGTTTTACTCGTACTATTTTTTGTCTATCTTGAGTTACTAAAACATTTCTTTTTTTGTGTCGTGTACTCACTTTTGGATTCGAAAGCAAAATCCCCTAAAAACCGACAGAAATCCAACAAATGAATAATTTCTTTTTATGTCCTCTTTCCATTTGGTTTGGTTATATCGTCTTCTTTTAACCAAACATATGTTATAGCCTTTTTTTTTTTTTTTTTTTTTTTTTTTTTTTTTTACGTTTAGTTTGGTTAACTATTATTATTTGTCATAATATATCTCATCTTAAACTAGTGGTCCTATCTCCTAACAAGATGACATTCAGCGGGTATTTGGAATTGCTAACATTTTCTGCCTATGCTTCTAGTTTTACTCATAAATAAGCACTTCCATAAATAGTGTTTGGATTTGTTTATTCTGTAAAACAACTTTAACTAAAAAATAACACAATATTCAATCTAA
The DNA here is from genome assembly GCA_030686995.1 of Artemisia argyi. NCBI lineage: Eukaryota > Viridiplantae > Streptophyta > Magnoliopsida > Asterales > Asteraceae > Artemisia > Artemisia argyi. The sequence goes on from CM060689.1 coordinate 48,963,413, forward strand.
TCCATTATTGAGTCGTAGACAAGATATGATGGTAAAAAAGTAATGTTATTTGGGCTCATAAGCTTATATTTGGAGGTGTTTGTTTAAGCTTATATTTGGGCTTGTGAGCTTATTTCATTCTGGCTTATATTTCATAAGCTCCATTATTAGAGCTTACTTAGAAACTTATGGGCTAATATAAGCTAATTATGATATAACAAGCTTAGATAAGCCGATAAGTTTCAAAATAAGCCGGAAAAATGGAGCTTATGAAATATAACCCGGAATCAAATAAGGTCATAAGCCCAAAAACAGTCTTAAACAAACACCCATTAGTTTCATCTCAAATAAGCCAAAATAAATAAGCAGATAGGCAAAAGCATACTGAATGCCCCAAACACTTAAAACTGCTTAATCATAAGCAGAAAAAAATAAGCGAATCCGAAACACCCTTTCAAACCTCAACGTGTTTACAAGTCTAATAACAGAAAACTCGATCAGTGGCTATATCGACAACAAAGTACTCTAATAAAAATCATTCTACTTAGTAAAATATATGCAACAAACACGAAGAAGTAAAAGAAAAGATCCCCATTAATAATAAATACAAACCCAATTACAAATAAAGTAGTAAAATCTTACCAGTGCCATGGTGGATCCTTTAAAGTAAAATCTGGTAAATAAACATGTAGTATTTGATTAGTACTGAATATAAAAATAGAGGCAATTAAAAAAACAGATGAGACATCATATAAACGTTACCTGAATAATTGTAAAAGGAAGAAATGTTGGGAGAGGGTTTAGGGTTTTATGGAGAGCAAACACAAACACCGTACTAACAATATACTGTATGATATTTTTTTCAAATTTTGACTTTGACTTTGACTTATGTCGTCCACGTGTATCTCATATGTTTGCAATCGTATAAGCCCAGGTTATCGAATGAGGAAACGGGGCTTGGTTAGGAATCAGCAAGTTTAGTTTCAGAAAACATAAAGTGGACTGGCCGGGACGGGACCATTTGGTGTGTTTCATTGTTTATCCGGTTGGCCCATTAAGGAATAGCTAACGAATTACTATGACAAACTCATAAAGTTATCAAATCACGTGTCTTGTTGTTGTTCATCTCAGAATAGTCCCTCCTCTTCTGAGGTATGCTAGACCCACAAAGAAACTCTCACAAAAACATCTACAAGCTTACGTGTTAGCATTTTATTGGTATATTGTGTAACAGTTTTTCTCTCCTCTCTCTTACTGAACCAATCAGTCTCCGACACATCAATATGTGATTTTTTTTTGTGAGACTTTTTTTTGTGGTCCTAACATTTCTCTCTTCTTATTCCCTTATACCCTTACTAGCTTCATAACCCGCCCGATGGGCTGGTTTGCTTCATAATATTATTTGACGAATTCTAAGTAGAAGTACATAAATAAAGAATAACGACATACATGCATTCTACGAAGATAATAATAATGAATGCATGATGCGTAGTGCTTTTTGTGAAATTTTCAGCTTTCGATATACAGTGTCAAAAACGAATGACAATAACCAAGCTATACAAGTTAGTTGACTGATTAAACAAAATTTACGTATTCCTTTTTATCTTTTAATAGTAAATGAGCATTTCTTTTTTTGAGTTAATTAGCAGATTCCAAGTTGGTTGGATTAAGTGCTTATTTACACTAATACGTAAGAAATATCGTTAAGTATTGATAAACATGAATCATAACTATGAGCTTCTAATGACGGTTAACGCTCAGGTGCAGTTCGTGTATATAACATCAAATATCTAAAACTTTCTTACTACTATATAAAGACTTCAGTTGATCAACAATGTCATATGGTAAATATAAAAATTAACACAAATAGCTAACCACACTTAATATAGCTATTAACTTTAACTGATCAAGAGTCACACTGCTAATGACCTTGATATGATATGTTTAGTTGTTTACATAATCACTACTATATTCTCTTATTGGTTCTACATACTACATTCTCTCAAGGTTGGCCATTGCTAATGACCTTTATATGATATGCTTTATTGTTTACATAATCACTACTATAATATATCAAAATATTAATGTATATACTACATAATCACTTGCAACATTTCCATAGCGCTTTCGTCTCCTCCTGCTCCAACTTCATTTCTTTTCTTCTTCATTCTTTTAATGTTCTTCTGCTTTTACATTTGCGCTCTCATTAAGATCTGTGTTTGCATTGCTGTTTTTTTCTTGTTCTTGTTCTGCAAGTTGTTCAAACACTAATCAATATATCATTTAGTTAGAAAATAAAGTTATAGTTGTAACTAAAGACACATCATGCAATAAAAGCTATATATACCAGGCAATGAAGCTTAATAAAACTTCTGTGATGAAAATTGTAAATCATATAGCAAAAGCTATATATAATGAGCGAGTTCATCCATCATGGAGCGACAGTCTTATATTGTGAGTTACACATAATATTTTGCTAATTCTTCGAAAAACAAATGACCAACTACTTATAATAAAAAGCAAACAGTACCCAACACCGTAGACCTGGACCAAACAATAACACGAAGAAAGTAGGATGTTTGTTTTGAACTGTTCATATGATATAATGCTATTAACTCACTAATCCAACCAATGACCTATCAAAACTCATATATATTTTAGCAAAAAGGTGTGAATAATGCAGACCCATTAAGATGCAAACAAATATCACTTAAAGTGTTATATTTATCATTTTACATGTGTAAAATTGTGATTTTACCCTGGTTACAGTAAAGTCACAAAAGTATAATCCATTTCGATTTGAACTCCCATATAGTCATGATAAGGAACTACTAATGAATATAACAGATGAATAAAGTAACTCCTACAAAGTAAAAAATGTGTGATACCTGAAGTGTAAGAGCGCTTGTGTGCTTTGTGACCAAGAAGTTGGGTAAGTTCAAGAAATATGAAAGTGCAGACTTGAAAAGTAACAACCAAACAATCCCAAAATCTTGTCTAGCAAGTGCTATCGTAATGCCAACAATATTTTCTTCCATGTAAAGTGTTGCATAAAGCAAAAGTACAACAACAAAAGGAGACATGTAGAGAAGGAGATTCATCGAGTTCAACGTCTCCCTATAAAAAATATAACAAATATTTACAAGTTAGTTGACTGATTAACAAATATTTACGTATTCCTTTTTATCTTTTAATAGTAAATGAGCATTTCTTTTGTTGAGTTGATTAGTAGATTCCAAGTTGGTTGGATTAAGTGCTTATTTACACTAATAAGAAATATCTTTAAGTATTGATAAACTTGAATCATAACTATGAGCTTCTAATGGCGGTTAACGCTCAGTTGCGGTTCGTGCATATAACATAAAATATCTAAAACTTTCTTACTACTGTATAAAGACTTTAGTTGATCAATAATGTCATATGGTAAATGTAAAAATTAACAGAAATAGCTAACTACACTTAATATAGCTATTAGCTTTAACTGATCAAGAGTCACAACTGGTCCTACACCTTTAAGCTCGTACGACTACTTCCTTAAAATTCTCACATGCACAGTAGAAAGTCATAAGCTAAATAAGTTTCACCAATTAATTTGTAAATTTTCTCTTGTTTTTCATGTACTTTTGGGCTCCACTACTGCTTGGAGTGCTTTCGTGAATGCTTATTTTTAAGGGTCAAGGGGCATTTGGAATTGTGTCTTAAAAGTTAAAATTTATTATTTGATGTGTTATAAACATATCTAAATAATTGGTTGTACATAAACATGTTAAAGGATGGTGTTTAGATGGGTGGTTTTGTTGTTTAAAGTTGTAAAACTTATACGTGGACTAAGTGAATAACCCTTAAATAATCAGAATCAGTATTGCTGCAGTACATCTTAAATGCTAACCTGGTAATCAAAATGAGTTCTTTTATAACTATATTCCAGAAACTGATCATATACTTGAAAACCCGAATAATAACTCCTAAAACAGAATCCCAAACACCCTTTAAATAACATATATTATGAAACATATGAACCATTTACCTTAGCTCCTCACTTGGGTCCAATTGAAGGTGGTTTAGGTGCAGTTTCTTTCTTTGGTTCAGCTTCAGCTGCAGCCGTTGGTGCTACTGGCTGCTTTTCAGCCCTTACAACCAGTCTAGAACATCTCTGTTTTGTCTTGAATACTATCAAGATGCTTTCCTCTAATCAGTTCCTGCCTTCATCAACGCTTCAAATTCCTCATAGCAAATTCTTCCTTCCTGTAACCATGAGAATGCCAGGATTAAATGAATGAAAGCAGTCGAGAATGAGGTAACATCATGAATGATAACAACAATGACTTTGAAGCATAAGTTTCTAATCCCGCAAAACCTGGTTCATATATACCTGCATCATTTAGCAAAACAAAGAAGTACATGATCTTAGAAAGCTGCTATTAAAGAATGATGTTACATAGAACAACATTTAACATGGTTCATATATATGTGGAGTGTTCTACATCTTCATGGCCATTATATTGAAATTGAGAAACTTACGGAATCAATAGTACCATTTGAAGATGCACTTAAAGATTCTACTATAATCTGAAATTAGGTAGACCATTGGAAAATGGGAAAATAAGAACATAAAAGCTAGTATAAACACCAAGACCAAACAGTATTAAAGGAAAATTAAAGTACCTTTCACATTATACAAAACAAAACAGAAAATGATGTAAAAGAAACTTGCATTTTCTTCTTCACCTGTAACAGAAAAGAATGAACAGAATAGAAAGTAAAACGTTGAGACAAAATCTAATTAGGAAAGGAGAAATCTACCCCATCACTTTAAATACCTTACCGTAAGTTGGGAAAAAAAAGCCATTTTTCTCCTAAAAGGTTGCTCCAATACTACAAAAATCATCACATGTAAATCAAATAAAAAAAATATAATATAATGAAAAAGCCGCAATCTTTGAATCATATGGGGGTGTTTGGGAGTGCTTACCAAAACTGCTTATTTGCTCATTGTCTTAAATAGCTAACTTAGAATAAGCAGTTTAAGGTACTAATTCAAAGCAACACATCTCAATAAAATTAGCGAAAAATAAATGACTACTAGATAATCTATCAAAAGCAGTTAACGAAAAAAAAGTTTTAATACCGAAACATATAATCTCGTTTTTAGTACTGAAACATCATCAAAACCGCCAAAAGTCAACCAAAACCACCATAGCCCCTCCAAACCATTATATTCCAAAACGCTTAGATACAAAGATCCAAAATAAAACCACCAAAACCCTAAGTATAAAAATTAAAACTGGGGATTAAAAGTATACACGATAATAAGACGCATAGTCAAATTCAATCTCTTATTCAAACATCTAATTAAAAGTAACTAATAATCAATTTGAAAAGACATACCTTGTTGATTGAGATTTTTGGAGGATTAAGAAGATCGTATTTTAAGAATCTGAAACATGATTAAAAGTATATATTAGTGTTTATCCCTAATTTGTCAAAAAAAAAAAAAAAAAACCCTAAAAAATACCTCTCTGATCAAAATTGTACCCATAATCATATCAGATGAAGCTGAGAAATTTGAAAACCAAGATAGAGAAGATGATTGAATTTTAATGATAGAAAGGATGAATATGTATTTCAATTAAGGAATGCGTTTTTTTAATTATGGGTGATTTTTTTGGTTATTAAAGATGATGGAATGTATTCAAAAATAAGGAGTGAAATATGGAAGGTGTGATTCGGTTACAAATAAACTGTGAATTTTGTGATATGAATTTCAAATAAAAAACGGAAGCAATTGATTAATAATGAGTGATTTAAGGAAATGGGAGAAAGTTCAAAGAGGGTTGCAGAAATTTTAGGGAAAAAATTTAATGCGTTATGGAATTTGTTTTTCAAGTTGTATCACAAAACCCACTTTGGTCTAGTGGTTGGATCGTTGCTTATATACATAGGAGACCGGGATTCGAATCCCACTTGTGTCATATTTTTTAAAGAAGCCCGAAATAATGTTAAAGTGCTAGCATGGAGGTGCCAACGTGGCGAAAGTTGATGACTGGGCATATGACTCATATTATCCAGTCAGCACTCTCATGGGTACAACTTTCAAAGCATCAAGTACAACTCAAAACTTATCTCATATATATGTAAAGATACTACAAGCTTAAAGTTTTCAAAGCCAATCATATATATATGCCTTGTGAATCATTATGGATGTAAGATCCTGAGCTCTATTCATTTCTAGTAAACTAATCTTGTACACAAGGTGGAATCTATCCTTAAAAAGTTTTGAGGCCGTGCTCCTCAAAATTTTGTCTTGTATCACCATAATTTCTTTTATTTATTTATTTATTGGTTAAAAGATTGTTTTTTACGTTCGGTAAATTTTCTGCAAAAAACATTTAAGTACATAAGATGTGAGTAAATATCATATCTCATCCCGTTACATAAACGGGTAAATAAACGCACCATTTATGCTTCAAACCGAACATATCATAAGAATGACAAACCAAATTTATGAAAAACTACTCTATAAAATTACTAACGTCTAATATGACAACGAACCTTAAAATCATAAGTATCACAAAAAGCTAATTGCTCTTCAGTGAAATCTTCGCAGTCATCATCATCATCATCATCATCATCATCATCATACGGGTTATTATCATAATCATCTTTCCAACACTCGTATAGGATCTTCCTACCGATTTTACCTATACTCTTGGATGCCATGAAACCTACTATTTCATCAAAAACCTCTTCCATTTCATGATCACTAGCCTCGTCATCTACACCAGCCACATTAGACGTTGGCTGCTCATGTGCCAATTGTACCTTATTCATAAGTGTAACATCATCGGGCGTACTCAGCAAGATCTAAATAGGCTTTGCATCAGCCTTTTGCCCCTCGTCCACAGCTGTTTCAGACCTAATGGAATTACCCCCATTTACACCTAACACAGCATCGTTTTCAACCGACCTAAATGCATCAAAATGGGTTCGAACAACTTGCCTCTTTACTAGGTGTTTTAGTATTATTCTTCGTACCGATTGTAGTAGCAACATTATTCTTAGAAATAGGTTAATATGCCCGTTTAGTCGACTTAAATTGAAATTTAGAACTTATATTAAAGCCAGTAGCCACTTTCTTTCCACCAATTCAAACATGGCAGCATTACTCTGATTCAACTTCGTACGAGTAAAATTCACCTCCTCGTTATTAATAGGCTTAGTAGGAGCTATTTTAGGGAAATGTTCCGAGTCATGTACAAAAATCTTGCAATTGGCACATCGTGGAGGAGTCTCTAGTAATTGTTTCATACATGTATCCTTCATCATCCAAATTTGGGATAACAATAACTATTGAGTCCTTCAAAGTGTTTTTAATACTTACTTCAATCATAGTACATGCATAGCTATTTCCTCCTCATGATTCGTTGCATATCGTACTAGTAAATGAACTAAGGTATTAGCGGTTTACCAATCTTACTTACAATCGCACTAAGTCCATCAACATTAAATGCCGCCATAGGAACATCATAAAGTTTAGCCCAAATCGGAACACGAGTTAACTCCTCCTTTTTCATACTAGTAGAAGTAGTCCATTTTTTAAGAATTATTATCATTGAGGAGAATTATATTAAATACCAAACTTTTCTTACATACCAAGGGACTCATCCCCAACATCCATTTCAAAATAAATTAATGGTTGAGATTAACACTGTGTTCCCGAGATATAAAATGGAAAGAAGAGAAAGGAAAAGGTTAAAAACGAGAGAAAAGAAGAGAAGAGGAAAAAATATTGATTTTTTGTTTGTGTTCCCAAGTTAGAGAGAAAAGAAGAGAGATTCAATAAAATTATGCACAAAAATCATCTTCTCTCCAAATCATCCCAATTTGGGAAGAAGATTAGGAGAGAAGTTTTGGCATAATTTTCTCTCCTCTTCTCTTCTCTTCTCTCCAAAAAAAACTCAGGAACATAAATATTTTGTTATTTTCTCTCCCCCTCTCTTCTTTTCTCTCCAAATAAAAACTCGGGAACAGAGTGTAAAAGCATTTTAATATTTCACACATTTTTTATAATTTAAATATCTCTTAAACCGTTAATCGTTAAGTGAAAATAATTACACCATCGCGACGAGCATTTAATTATCTTTCTATAGACGGGCACTTTGATATACTTTCGACAAAAAAAAAATATTTTCGTTTATTTCACTTTTTTTCGTGGCCGAAAAAATCACATATGATATATCATATATGGTATATATTACATATCATATATGATATATCATATGGGATTTTTTCGGCCACGAAAAAAAACGTGAAAAAAAATTGTCGAAAATATATCAGAGTGCCTATCTATAGAAAAATAATTAAATGCTCATCGTAACGGTATATTTTTTTTTCGCTTAACGATTAACGGCTTGAAAGATATTAATATTTGACAAAAAAGGATGAAAGTGGGTTTTTTAAATTGTTTGGATTAATCTCATCAATTAGATCAAATAAAGATGGAGGGAAGATGGAGGGTGGAGATTAGTTCCTTAATATGTAAAAAAATTTGGTCATCAAATGATCTTAAATCATTATCGTTATGGTACGGATCATCCAAGGACCATTCTTAAGCACATCATCAACCCTTTTTTGGGAAGCAAATTTGAAAAAGAAAAAACCATTGGCATTCATCGTAATCTTGTGTATGTTGTATTTTTCATACGCGTTAAAAACATTATTCTGCACAACTGGAAATGCCACACGTTTACCAATGAAATAACCGTATAATGAATTGGCGAATCTGCCACTTACCTCTTCGACAAATAATTTAGGTATCACTACTTCGCATTCACTAGAGGCAAGCATAGCAAGAACACTAAGTAGTACTTGAGTTTTGTTTCTATCAACACTAAGTAAGTTAGTAAATGAACTCAAGGTATTATTATTAGTTTTTTTGCCCTGAATCATCCCGTTGCTTTCCTTGGTTAGTAGTATTCCTCACCATAAATTTCAAGTCACACGTCGAGGTTTCAAAATTCAAAGTACTATATATAAGATGAGAAATACGTTCACCACCTTTAGACGGAAGCGTGAAAGAGGCCAACTTAGTATCTCAATCCATTGATTTAGTAAAATTAACATGAATGTTAGATCATGATCATTATTTATTACTAATTAAGCTCCATACAACGAAATGAAAAAAAACTCGACTAATCCAGAATATATCATTTGTGCACACATTGTCTATGATACCAAAACAAATGCACATGTTGTGCATGCATCATTGGCTAATTAAATAGCAAATGTCATTTCAGTAATAGAAGGTAAAAGCCAAGGGCACAATAGTAAAAACAGAAACTCAACTTCACTTGTCAGTTTAGGGTATTAGTTCATTTGCCTTGCTTTTATTGACAACCAATGTTTTAAACATCAAAAATAGTAATTGTCATTGTCTCAGCCAGCTCCCATTTTATGTATTAATGTATGTACATGAGTGTGTATAAGTGTGTGTATGTATATATGTGGGGCTACACCATGATTAGATGCAAAGAAATATATACCAAGTATTTTGCTAAAAAGTAAAAAACAAAGAAATAATTTTAGGGTTTTCTCAGAACTCTTTATATATCTTTGTTTTCATATCTAGTTTCTAAGAAGCAGTTCTTGAAGGTGTGCTCTATCTTTCTTTTCTTCACATAGCTTGTGTGTCTGTTCTTTAATTAGATCTGTATTATTTTGCTTCTTATTGTATGTTATGTTTAGATATAAAAATAGTAAGAGTATAAATATATAGTGAGGTATAAATGGTATGAGATAATAAATTAAAGTTCCAAAATTTAGGAAGGGAGACTTGTTTCTTGGCTTGATAAAGTTTTAAATTACTGTTTTATAGAATTTTGAGTTAGGGTTTCAAGATTTTGAAAAGATTCATTTTTTTCTTATAAAGTTTTGTGTTCTTTGGATTTCCAATGAGTTGGGTATGAGATTCTTCAGGATCTACTACTAGTTTGTGTTCTTTACGGGTTTAGATCTGGAAATAGTTTGCTCTAAGCGAATATCGAACATTATATATGCGGATGTGTGTTACATGTTGGTATAATTTTCATAGGGCTATTTTCTATATTTGTTTTACCTAGATTACAAATGTAGAAAATTGATTTATAAAGAACAAATTTCACATTTTGAAAATTAATTCTCTTTTTAAACATAATTATTCTGTTGGATCTCATATTCAAAGTAGTTTGGCTAACTTATGTGTTGTTTGAAAAATGATTTGTTCATAAGATGTGATTTTATTTTTTTTCATTATTTATCCATTTCTACATAAAAAAGTATCAATTTTTTCATTAGGTATCCTAAAAACTAAAAACAAGTAAGTTTACACATAATAAGTAAAATGAAAGTTTAACTTTTGTATGATAGATTTTAATTTTAAGATTAAGTAAGCATACCCCATGATGATTAATATTTTTTTGTTAGGATGATGGATTATAGATCTGATATTTTAAGGGGTATAGTAGTATGCTAAATTGATTTTATTATATTTAGTAAACAGGATGGGCAGAGGAAAGATCGAGATTAAAAGGATCGAGAACAACACCAATCGGCAGGTCACGTTTTGCAAGAGGAGAAACGGGCTTCTAAAGAAGGCTTACGAGCTTTCGGTTCTTTGTGATGCTGAAATCACCCTTATTGTGTTCTCTAGCCGTGGAAGAGTCTACGAGTATGCCAATAACAAGTAAATGTTCTCCTTGTTATTAATTTTTAATTTCTCGTTCATGTTCAATTTTCGTCAAAATTATCACTTTTTCTTTGCCATTTATCGTTATATAGAGCAAAGAAAACTTGATGATTGTTACAAACTTTCAAGATTTAGACCTTCCATTGTTTGATGGAAGAACAAATTATAAGAAAATTACTATAATTCACTTTTTGGAATAAGCTATGTAAACATATTTATTTCCTGATTATGTAACTGACTTTTAGTAAATAGTTTATGGATTAAAATGAATATTCGTGAACTTTTTTTTTCCTCTAAGAAAAAAATGGGTAGATGTAATTTGTAGTCATAAGACCTAGCTAATAATGACCAAAACAAAATCCTAGTACCTCAAATGCTTATGGTGATTTAGTGACACATGGTTATGATTTTATAAATTTGATAATCATTTCATCATTGTTCTTTCATTTTAGACACTGTAATTTTGAAAACCATTTGACATTTCATGCATATGTATGTAATTATACTTGTACATGACAGTATGACACATTATTATGAATCTAATCAATCTCCATCAAGATAAAATAAATTGCATTTCTATCTCAAACCCATTTTTTCACAAGAAAAACAAAAGTACACTGAATACAGTTTTTTGTTAGTTTAATACTTGTTTTACTATTTTGAATAACATACAATTTATTGAAATGTGCAATTCATACAAGATAATACAATCTTGTGATGTGAGTACTTGTGGGTAAAATGAGTTTTAAGTATTACTGGATTTTTATTATAGTATTCTTCAAATGGTTAATTAGGGTAAAATGAGTAAACTTAGTAAAGGAAATATATAGATAATTCTAATACTAAGTTTGACCAAATAGTCAAATACTACAAGTGTTTCTTGGTGAAAAAAATTAAAGATTTTTACTATGGATTTGAAATGATTCAAATGAAATGACAATACATATAAGAGATTGCAAGACAATCTTGAGTTATATGACCAAAAATGCTACATGTACTAGCTAGTTCAAAATATTGTAGTTACCCAAATGCTACTAGTTACCATAATATTGTACGAGGAGTAGTATCTTGTACAAAATCTACTTCATCATTTTATTGCATGGTTTTGGACTTATGAGTTGATAACTGAGATAATGTCTTGAGTGTTTTCACAGTTTCTATTTTGGTGCAAGAAAACTCTCAGTAGCACCATAATTGAAGTGAAGAAAACCATTAGCATGAGAATAGACTTTGCTTTTACAAACAACACATGGGACACACAAAATCTATCTATGCTCAAGATTTGTATTGGAAACATAAAAGCGAAATCATAATTTCTTAAGTCTTTGCCATTTCTGTCATTGGTCTTGTCTTTCCAGTTTTGGCAAGATAGATTGAAGTTATCATCTAAAAAATAAAATATATTAGAAACAAAGGAGAAAAAAAAAAAAAAAAAAAAAAAAAAAGCATGTCATTTTGTAATTTTTTGACATTAAAATTACAATGGCAGTGTTTTAACTAAATGATTTTCTAGTAAATCATGTTTTGGCGAAAAATATTGCATGTTTATTACCGATACACATATATGTCTGCCAATAAAACTTGTTCCTATTTATCAGATCGACTTCTCCAAGTTTCTCGTGAATCTCTCCACCAGTCTAACCAAGACAAGAAATAATTTGTAGTTCATTTGCTAACCGTAACCGCCACCATAAACATCACATGCTTTGAGCCTACTATACCCACTCAGCTCCCAGACCCTCCCGATCTTTGGATTGTGGAGCGCAGCTGACTTTGTTCCCAGCAATCCAAGAGATTTTCCATTACAAATCAGCATGTAGATTTTGATACAACAATAATCTTAGTTAGCGTAGTCATATCATGAGTTTTGAGGTCCAAATCAGTATTTAGTACAACGCTTATAGTGTTTACATGCATTGTTTGTGTAAAAGTAAATTTTATTATTTGTAACCATAGTTATACCCATAAACTTGCTATTGCATGCATTGTTAATTTTATGCATAGATTTGAACAGTTCTTTCATGTTTCTATTCTAGCATCAAATCAACTATAGAAAGATACAAGAAAGCAACTTCAAGTACACCAAGTACATGGTCAACCCAAGAGATCAATGCTCAAGTAAGATATATGTCCTAATTATTCTTTTTGTACTTAGAAAACATATATATGAGATCATCTAACACGAACATATAAAATTGATTAAAAGTATGTCAAACTTTGAGCGCATATAAAACTTACACGTTAAAATGTAACCTTTATTTTTGCGCGCACACACAAGGTATAGCTTGGTAATATTTATGATGTTAACAATAACATTGTTGACGTAGTTTCTGGTGAATGCAGTTTTATCAACAGGAGTCTAAGAAACTTCGTCAGCAGATTCAAATGCTTCAAAATACTAACAGGTGAACATAGACCATAAATATGCTAGTTAGCAAACTACTTTGTGGTGAAGATTTAGTCGGTAATTGTTTGATTTCATTATAAACATCAGAAAATGACGCCTTTTTCGTCTTATGTTGTGGTTTACTGCAGCCATCTTATGGGTGAGAACTTGGGCTGTTTGAATGTGAAGGAACTGAAGCAGTTGGAGACCAGGCTTGAAAGAGGAATCTCAAAGATCAGGTCCAAGAAGGTACAACAATAATCGATGTGTATGCATTTATATTTTTAACTTTCATTATTTTTACTTGTTTTTGTTAATTTAACTTTCAACAGAATGACATGATACTTGCTGAAACCGAAAATTTGCAGAAAAGGGTATTACTACATGATCCTAAGTGTTCACCATTTTCCTTTCTCGAATGTTTCATTTCTTGTCTGATCCCGGTTTTTTCATTGTTTATAACAGGAAGTCGAGCTGGAACATCACAATGCATTCCTACGTTCAAAGGTACAGGTAAGTTCTCTCGGAAACCCAAAAAAAAAAGTTCTCCTCAATGTCAAGTCGGAAACCTAGGTAATGCTAAAGTTCTCCTCGGGAAAACACAAATATGCATTTATAAACATGAGAGAGTATACAAAAATTAAAACTGCTAATCTGTGAACTGAATATGTGTGTCTTTTTGTGTGGATACAGATTGCTGAGAGCGAGAGGGTCCACGAACTGAACATGTGCAGTGGACATGCGTATAATGCATTGGAGGCATACCTTGCTAGGAACTCACTTCATCTGAATATAATGGAGCCTATGGATCAGGATCCTTCTGCATACTCAATTCATGGGAAGCCAGAACTTCACCTTGGGTATTAAAACATAACTACTTGACACACTTTTTAAAACTTGTTGACACATTTATATCTATTACGCTTTCAATAATATGATTTCTATTGTTAGGTGATCTGGCGCTGAGAGTACTAAGATGGCGACGATGACGATTGTATCACGTGGTTTGCTTTTAAGATAATAAAATGATCTGATGGATTATACGTTGTGTGACAATTGTGGCAGTGGTTTCTTGGTTGGTTTTGATCATTGTTGCCATGTATGCGTGTGTGTAAAGAACTTTTGTGTGTGCTTTTTCATGTGTGTTCTTAACTATTTCAATATGTTGTAATAAGCTTCTAGCACAAATTGTCAACTGGATTTGATATATATAATCAACTTTGATGACATTATGATGATGGGTCTGTATCAACGCAAAAAGGATACGGTTTTTTTATCAAAGAAACCAATTCACAACCGCTTCCGATTTGCACTGTTTAAATAGAAATTGAACATTTGTGTGTATCAGTTTTATTCAATGTCTCCTATATTTCCTACAGTATTTGGCCTTTTACAGGATCTAAACCCTAATGACGACAACCCATATCCATATGGGATGGCAAAGGATCAGAGCTTCATTGTTGATTTAACATTAGTACCGGTCATACATATACATATCAGAAATTAACTTTACTTAAAGATACATGATATGGCAAATAACTAGTTTCTTGATAACATAGTGATTTCATTAGCAAGTTTGTCAACATTCAAAGAAGATGAGCCATCAGTGCTTGTTGCAACTCTCGCCTTAACCTTCCACTCCATGGCTCTCTTCCTTAGTTTGTGACCTCTTTCTCCCATCAACTCCATAACAAGCTTTGCAACATCATCCCTTCTCACATTATTCCCTATTTCTAATCCAACCCCCCATTCATTGCATATATACCTACAGTTGGTTGTCTGATCCGCCGTAAAGGGCCAACATATAATTGGTACCCCAGCTGACAAGCTCTCAATGGTCGAACCCCACCCACCATGAGTCAAGAAACCTCCAACAGAAGGGTGGTTAAGGACCTTTTCCTGTGAACACCAGCTTCCTATAAAACCTCTGTTTTTTATATGCTCCTCAAATTCAGGAGGCAAAACCGCAGACTCCCCTACAACCAAATTTGATCTAATAATCCAAAGAAAATAGTGGTTGCTATTAGCAAGTCCCCAACCAAATTCTTTCAAATCTTCTAAAGACATGACTGTTGAACTCCCGAAGTTCATATAGACGACAGAGTTTGGTTTCTTGGATTCGAGCCATTGCAAACACTCTGGTTCTTCTTTCCATAAACTGTATCTGTTGACATTGGACCTTTCTGTTTGTTTTTCTTCTTCGGGTATCTGATCGAGAAGTAACTGCAGTGGCCCAATCGTGTAAACACGAGAAAACATCAATGACAATGCATCGACAATAGTTGCTTCCAACTCATCAAACGTGTGGATGATATTATATGAAACTTTGTTAGACCTTTTAGCAGCTTCCACGACGAACTTAAAAAGCATGCCATTTGGATTTGTGGTCCGAACCATACTTGGAAGATCCTTTAATCGGATGCCTTTCATTCCAGGAATCCAATCAACACTCCTTTCTAATGTTGAGTGACTTGTATCTGCATATTCATGAATATCATTAGGGGATGTTTGGTATTGCTCATTAGAATTCCTTATCTCACTACAAGGATTTGGACTCTCGCAACGGAATGTTTTAGTGACGACAACATATCGTTACTAAAAGTGCACTAAACGACAAAATAGTCGGTTTTCAAATTTGGCCGAGTTTTTTAGCGACGACATAGTCGTAGCCATGGACGGAACTTGAACGTAAAAGTATTTGTTTTAGGGGGCCATATATACGCTATTTTGAATTTTTTGTATTAAAAATGACAAAAACCATATGGTCAAATAATTTTTTTTTTTTTTTTTTTTTTTTTTTTTTTTTTGGGTGGGAGGGGGGAGGGGGGGTTGTTTCGGGCACAACCCTCCTCGATCCCTTCTAAGTTCCGTCGTAGCTAAAAGAAGTTTCCATTAATATTTTTCATGCGCCTAAAATAAAACTAAAAAAAAAAAAAAAAAAAAAAACAAACAAAAAAAAGCCATAACCTATAGTGTTGACCTGTTGTCACTATAAGTAATTTCATTTCATTTTTTTTCTGAGAAATCATTCCCCTCCTTATTTCGTCTTCCCGTCGGACTCCTAGCTACGGCATGTCGTTGCTATAGGTCGTCGCAAATATCATATTAATATAACAACCGAATTTATTAAATCATTTAAATAATAATTTAATTTACTTTCTCTTTGGTAATTACTTTATTGCGACAACAACGTTCGCCACTACAGCTCGTCACAATACGTGTCTTCGTAACAAGTTATGTAAGGGTGATATAGATGTTTGAAAAAGTAGTCTGGAACTTATTCAGACACTTGTTTAATTATCTAGACTATCTATGTTCGTTGAACCTGTAGCAAATCCACGTACTATAATGCATTTTGTTACATCTACAGTTATCTGCTTTATTTAAGAAGCATAAGCAGCATTTTTAAGGTTATATACACACCAAGACAAGGAAAGAGAGGCTAGTACAAAGAAAAAAAACAAACCTTCAAGAGGTATGAGTCCTTTCTCAACCAAAAACTGTAACTGGTAAAAGCCCATGAAGCCACAGGCAGCGAGCGTCCAGTAGAGCATAATGGGAATTCCTAGCTTTTGTGCAGCATCAATGGTGAAAGCCGACATAAACCCATCAGAGATTATACAAGTAGGAGGAGTTGGAAGTTTGGTTACAAGATCAAGAAAAGGAACTAAGAAGCTGGTTTCTGCTGAATAACATAGTTGATGTACTGTGTGTGCGGCATCATTTATTGAGCTACGACCATCAGAAATGATTTTAAATTGGAAACCAGGTGATCCGTCCAGACAGTGTTGGCCTCCTGATTCAAGGAAACGTTTGTGGTTGAATTCAGTGTTTATGAAGGTTATCTGGAGTCCCTTGTGGTGCAGGACCTCTGCTAGTTTGAGTGTTGCTTTTATATGGCTTTGTGCGGGATATGGCATGAACACTACATGAGGTTTGTTCTCGGTTTTCGGCGCTGCAGCCATGTTTGTGTCTGTTTACAGAAGGGAATGTGGAGTGTGTACTGTGTAGCACCTAAATAAATTAACACTAATAGGGCAAAGTGGCACAAGTGGTATTAAGTGTGTCTCGTCAACCAAAAGTTGCTCGAAAACAAAAAAATAATAATGGAATAACTGAATAAGTTTCATATATGGAATAACTACGTTCATGTGACGGAAATGCCTATGTTGGCGACTTCTAAGATCCTTTGGTCTCCTCAATAACCAAGACTTCCTAAACTTAGATATTTAAGAAAATTATTTAAGTATCTGAAACAAATAGGAGAGAACTTTATTGAAAAGATAAGTGAAAGATATTTATCAAATAAAGTCAATGAAATACACGAGTCAGTAGAAAAGTGAAAACAGTTGTCAACATTGTTTCTTAAAGTGAGATTGGACATATTCAAAAAATAGATGACATAAGCAGTAAGGTTGCAGTGTACCTTCCTATTTATATGTTTGACACGTCTCTACTAACCCACGTGTATCTACCTCGACTTTGCCTATAAAAGAAAATGTTGTAATAAAGTAAATGCTAGATCGTACAATTAATGTGTTAGCATTTACAAGAGCATTTACTATACCTAGAACCAACTCTCTGAACTCTTTGGTTTGTGTTAGCATAGTTCTTACTTAAACACATACTTTGGTTTGTGTTTAAAAAAGTGAGGAGATTACTATAATTAGTCATTCAACTTTGATTGTTATCCACAAACAATCATAGTACATTTTTTTAATTTACTTTTAATAAAAAATCAAATGTTGAAAAACTTTATTGTGTTTATTTGCTTTAAACAGTTTTAAATATTATTTTCTTAAACGGTTTAAACTTCATCAGATTACATAAAGAGTGATTTAACTTAGTTGTTTGATGTTTATATTAGGGAACAACATGACAACATTGCCTACAAAGTTAACTTATCTATACTATATATAAAGCATGAACCTCATGTTAATTTGTTTAAACTTCAACACATTAAAATTACTAAACTAACTTTTTGTTGAAACCAACCCTATGAATTTTCATTAAATGGTTTCCTAAATTAACACTATCGAACAATTAACTCATTTAATGATTTCTTATTATATTCCAAAATTAATTCCTGTTTTTAATCAAAATTTGTTTCTAAAATAACATCTATTATATTTCTAAGTTGTGTACCGTGTATATATATGTTATTCATTTAAGCTTGTAATAAATAAATATCATGACATTATGTGTCACACTTAAACATGACAGAGAATTAACAAACATATTATTTTGTTTATCTTTCTTGTAGTTTGAAATGAGAATGAGGGGAAATGAAAATATTAATCCGTAAATACTACATTTAATCTATTCATATTGCATGTATTAGTTAAACTGAAAAACGCAAAATGAAAAGTAGAGATTGGTATTTAAAGCGCAAAGAGAATAAATATAATTGAGCAAATCGTGAACGAAGACGTCTCTCAGTCCGTTGTGGATAATGATAAAGACATGATTACTTTATAGATAGGATAAAAAACCGATACTAATATTGTTGAAGGTTTAACAAAGCTTGTTCTAAAAAAAAGTATGAGAGCTATTGCTCAATGGATGGAACACTTGGAACCAAAATTTACTTAGTAAATCGATTATACATATTCATTATTGGCATATATGTGTCACTGTGTGTATGCTATACTAGATATCATTTTTTGATGACATTTTTGTTTTAATATATATGTTTGTAAGATAATACTACTTATGTTGATGTCGTAACTATTTTTCGATAACATTTGATCGCAAATAAATTAAATTACATGTACCCGCCGCCGCAACACGCGAGTACACAGTTAGTAATATTAAACCAATGTAAGGTATTCACCCAGTTTCTCGATCATGTAACATAAGTTCATGTTGGGTCACTGAATTCCCCAATCTTCTTCTAACAAGGATTTGAACGTAAAATAATCTAAGTGTAAACAAGTCACTGAGTGAACAGTACCTCAGTGAGTCATCTTCAGGATGCTTAGACCGAGCCTAAGAAGAAAGATTCTCCATTCAGTGAGGCGGAACTCAGTGAAGTGTGATCTAAGCCAAGAAGAAGGTGATGGGTTCAGTGAGGATGAAAATAACTCACTGAATCCTAAGACTCCTCAACAACTTCATGGCACTAAAGAATGATGACTTGAAGACTGAAGTTTTGGCGGGACTGGGCGGGAAAGTTTGATCTGTTTCACTAAAGTGCTTTATCACTTTAAGGTCAAACTTTCCTCAAATGGTTAAAACCAGGCTGTCATCAGAAAGTGCCTTTTGGACTTAACCCAAAGAAGTTTCCCTTGCCAGAGAATAAAATCTATCAAGATTTTATTGAGGAACACTTAGGTCCATTGTATAATAGGGTTGTTCACATTTTTGTATAAATAGGTAGCATAAGAGAGGAGTAAAAGTTGACAAGTTTGTGCAATTAATGCAAAGCATTCACAAACCACTTTTACTCCTCCAAAGAATAACATAAACCCTGAGATAGCTCAGTGAGTCCTGAAAGTTGTCACTCAGCATTGTTTGAGTTTAGTGAGGAGTCAATACCATACTTGTCGTTTTCAATCCCAAGTATTATTCCGCAAACACTTGGGTACGATTCTTTTTGATTAACTTCTAATAAAGAATTAAACGTTAAAAAATATTGTCTCTTATATTTACGTTACTTTATTGTTAATCATTTTATACATCTTTGTTTAAAGTCATACAACTTGGTTACTTTAGCTTTGTAGTTATTGTTAACCAAGTAAAAGGGACCAACAAGTGGTATCAGAGCCTCTGGTTTGTAAAACTTAAACCTGTTTTCAAAACTTAAGAGTGCTCAAGTTTTTAAAATCAAGATCCCACTATGACTGACATAGATGTTCCCCAACTTGTCGACAAAAAGGGTGGAAGTTATTCAGCAACTGCCCCTCGACTAGAAGTTGGCAAATTTAATAAGTGTAAAAAGCGAATGCTTTGCTACTTAACTGGGATGGAACCATATTACATTAAGTTGATTAATGATGGTCCATATGTCCCAACAACAGCCCAGGGTTTAATCAAACCTGAAGCACAGTGGACCCCATATGAAAGGACGGTGGTCAATCAAGACCAGCGCCTGAAAAACATCATTATATCATGCCTTCCTGATGATATAATGGAATCAGTGATCAGCTGTCCCACTGCCCAGCAGACATGGACTGACCTAGTTCATAGTTATGAAGGGCCTTCTGATACCAAAGAGAATCGAATCATGGACCTGAAGCTTCAATTCAATACCTTCAGGGCCAAGGATTCTGAAAGTCTCTCTGAGACTTATACTCGGTATAAGACCCTCCTGAATGAGCTGACTAATGATGGTGTTATACTGTCAAAACATGAGATAAATGTTGGTTTTGTCAATAGTCTCCCAAAGAAGTGGTTAAACTTCTCTCAGGGATTGAGAAATGCAAACCACATTCCGAACCTTGAGCTCCCTGCCATCTGTGGGAAGTTTGTCTATGAAGACAATCTTATCACCAGGAGATACCCTGGTAAAGCTCAGGAGACCAAAAAGGTCTTGACAATTTCACCCATATCAACTGCTTTCTATTCAAAAGGTGTTGTGCAGGATTTTCAGGATGGATCTGATGATGAGGTTGACCAAAGAACCAGTGAGGAGTACCTAAATGATCTTCAAATTGAATTTCATGAAAGGGCACTCCTTGCTAATTCAAAAAGGTTTTTTAAGAAAAACAAATTCCCTTCTTCAAAAGCAAATGAAAACACTGAATGTTTTAAATGTGGCAAAATGGGCCATTTTGCTAAAGATTTTTTTTCAAAAACAACCTCAGAACCATCCTTCAAATTTTCAGGGAATAAGTCTTTTTCAGGACCCAGCAAATTTCAACCAAAAATGCTTCAGTCTAGTCAAAGATTTGAAAAAGTCCCTCAAATTGACTTTGAAGCCAAGTACAGAAAGGCAAAAGCTAAACTTGCCCTTCTTGAATCATCCTCAACAGTCTCTCAGCCTCCTCAGGCTCCAAAGCCTTCTAAAGCCAAGAACAAAGGGCTTGTTGCTGAAGCATATGACTGGGATGAGGTTGAAGTGTCCTCTGATGATGATGAAGTTCACATCAGTGCCCTGATGGCTCTATCAGATGACAACAAACTTGCTGTGGGGAAGAGTCATGCAAGAAATGGTGAATGGGTTAACATCACTATGAGGAAGGTAAATATTTTACTTTATATGGATGATAATGATGATTGGAAATCTTACTTAGATTATATTAATGTTGATCTTAAGTATGTTGAAGAGCAAAGACTTAATTTGTTTTCCAAATTTAACAAACTGATTTTTGAATTAAATCATAGTAGAGATGAACTACTTGCTTTAAAACAAGCCAAGCTTGAAAGTGTTACACTTCAAATTCAAAACTCTGAACTAGTAAAACAAAATCAAGCTCTTCAGGAAGAACTTAAGAAAGAAAAGGAAATTATTTGGAAATGGACTCAGAAAAACCCCAAACTTTATGAAACACTAACTCTCACACCCAGCTCCAAAAAGGCTAGTCTGGGTGATGATCAACTCACTGAAGTTTCTGGGGAGAGTAGTCATTCAACAAATTTTCTGTCAACTAACATACTCTCTAGCAAAGAACTTGCTCCTAAACCCAGTGATTGGATTGAAAGAAACAAACCTGATAGTAAAATGCCAAATTTTAATACTGGAAGAATCCTGGAGCCTGAAAGTTAGGCTATCAAGGAGCTGCTAGGAGTCACTGATGAACTTAGTCCTATTGAGTCCATCACTGAGTCTAAGTCTAATTCACCACTCCCTCCACTGAAACAACTTCAGAGAGCGGAACCCAATTCTGACCTTGCACCATTAGTCTATCAACCACATTCTCCCAAAGAGCAATCAGGGTTAGGAAAGACTATACTGAAAAGACCCACCCCTGCACCCACTGAACACCAAAAACCTTCAGTACCCACTGAAGTGAAGCATGAAAGCACTGATTCAAAGGTTGATCAGCTTACTGAACTTGTCAGGATGCTGAGTGAGAAAATTGAGTCTACTGAGAAAAACTCTGACTCAAATTCTACTAAGCTCTCAGTATCCTCAAGTTCTTCCAAACCAAAAACCACACCCAGACCTTCTGGGAGATGTGAACTGTGCAATTATCCAAATCACAGCACTGATAAATGCTACATAGTCCTGTTTTGTATGGTATGCAAACAAGAGGACCACAGAACCTGTGATCACATTCCACACACTGCTTCTTTAAAAGCAAGAGGTCTATACAAAAACCAAGGCTATCAGTATGCCACTCCTTCCAAACAAAGACTGAAGGCTAAGCCTTTCTCGCCATGTCCTCACTGTAGTTTCAATGATCATCTTCCTGATGATTGTATGATGAAAAATTGATGTGACATCTGTGGAGATCCCTCCCATGAAACCAGGGGACATGACAAAGTTATTCAGTCCAAAAGGAAAAACCAGACCAACACTTCTCAGTCACCTGAGGCATCAACCTCCACAAAATGTAAAACATGTGGAAGCTCAGGTCACACAACTTCAGACCATGATTCATTAACTGAGTTCAAAAAGTCCCTGGGGACTAAGCCCACTAGAAAGTGGGTCAACAAGAAAAACTAATCCAGTTTACTGTTTGTGCAGAAACACATCAAGGATCTACTTGGCATCTAGACAGTGGATGCTCCAGAAGTATGACTGGTGTGAAAAGTTTTCTGCACAAATATGTGGAAGAACCAGGATCCAAAGTAGTATTTAGTGATAACTCATCAGCTCCCACTGAAGGTTATGGTTCAGTAAACTGCAATGGTATAGTTTTTACAAGAATAGCTTATATTAATGGTCTCAAGTACAACTTGATAAGTGTTTCCCAACTATGTGATGCCAAATAAATAGTTCAGTTTGATGACAAGAGAGGGACCATCTTTAATGCCAATAAGGAAGTTGTGTTAATTGCCCCTAGGAGGGATGATGTATATGTCCTTGACATGTCATCCCTGACTCAGAATGGGACTTGTCTATTCTCAAAGGCAAGTGAGAGAATCAACTGGCTATGGCATAGGAGACTCTCTCATCTCAACTTCAAGAGCATCAACAACCTGGCCAAACAGAACAAAGTTCTGGGCCTACCATCCCTGGTGTATACCAAAGACAAGCCTTGTTCTGCTTGTGAAAAAGGAAAACACCACAGGGCATCATTCAAAACCAAACAAACCTTTTCCATCAAAAGATGCCTACATCTTCTTCATATGGACCTTTTTGAACCTGTCAGTCCAATGTTCATTCACCATGAGAAGTATACTCTGGTCATAGTGGATGAATACTCAAGATATACTTGGGTTTACTTCCTGACCAAAAAGAGTCAGGCAGCTGAAACCATCATGTCATTTGTCAGGAACATTGAAAATCAAAATGATGTCAAAGTTAAACAGATCAGGACTGACAATGGCACTGAGTTCAAAAATCAAGGCCTAGAGTGTTTATGTGATGAGAAAGGAATTTCTTAAAATTTCACATCTCCCTATACTCCTGAACAAAATGGAGTAGCTGAAAGGAGAAATAGAACACTCATTGAGGCAGCAAGAACAAGGTTAAATGGATCAGTCCTCTCAAAACATTTTTGGACTGAGGCAGTTAAAACAGCCTGCTACACTCAAAATAGGTCAATCATTGTGAAAAGGCACAATAAGACTCCTTATGAGATATTCAAAGGAAGAATCCCTGACATCAGCTACTTTCATGTATTTGTGTGTCCTGTGTTTATTCATAATCACAAGGATTATTTGGGTAAATTTGATGCCAAGGCTGATGATGGATACTTCCTGGGATATTTCCTGGTTTCTAAAGCCTTCAGGGTGTTCAACACCAGGAGACAACAAACTGAGGAAACTTATCACATTACTGTTGATGAGAGCACTGAATCCATCAGGTTCTCAAATTCCTCAGTTAAAGAAATTGGTATTGATGACTCATCAAGATATCCTCCTAATGAGTATCATCCTGAGAACAATCCCTTAACACAATACCAAGCTGATGCTGATGTCTCCTATTACATCATCCCTCATAACCTACCCCAACCACCCATCAGTGAGTTCATTGAAACTCAGCATGTCTCCAATGAGACTGCAACCACTGAACAAACTATTCAGGATTCTTCAGAACAAATTGTTCCTATAGAAGTCACTGAAGCACATAATGATGAGTCACCTCATGTTCCTGAGCGTGAACCTAATCAGGCTTCTTCAAGCTCAAATTCCTATCCCAAACCTCAGGATAGCTGGACTAGATCCAAAATCATTGAGCTTGTGAACATCATTGGTGAACCCACTGAAGGCATGCTCACAAGAAGCAAGGCTGCTAAACTCAAGGCCGCCACTGCCAATATATGTCTTTATGCTGACTATCTCTTAGAGATTGAGCCTAAAAATGTCAAAGAAGCCCTGACTTATGAAAGTTGGGTTCAGGCCATGAGAGATGAATTGGAACAATTTGACAGAAATGATGTCATGACCCTTGTTGAATGCCCCCAGGGTGTTTTAATCATTGGTATGAAATGGGTCTTTAAAAACAAGACCGATGAGAATGGCACAGTCATAAAAAACAAAGCAAAACTGGTTGCCAAAGGATATAATCAACAGGAAGGTATAGACTATGAGGAAACCTTTGCACCTGTTGCTAGGATGAAAGCCATCAAGATCTTCCTTGCCTATGCAACTTACATGAACTTTAAAGTTTACCAAATGGATGTTAAAAGTGCATTCCTGAATGGTAACATCAAAGAAGATGTTTATGTGCAACAGCCTCCTGGTTTCGAAAGTAGTGAATACCCCAACCATGTCTACAAGCTTAACAAAGCCCTTTATGGACTGAAACAAGCACCCAGGGCATGGTATGAAACTCTTTCAGCCTTCCTGATCCAAAACAAGTTTGTCAGAGGAAAGATTGACAACACACTGTTCATCTACAGAACAAAGAGTGATGTCATTCTTGTCCAAGTATATGTTGATGACATCATCTTTTTCTCAACAAGTTACAAACTTTGCAAACAGTTTGAGAAACTGATGACCACAAAGTTTGAAATGAGCATGATGGGTGAACTCACATACTTTATTGGACTCCAAATTAAACAAACTGAAAAAGGAATATCCATTTGCCAAGAGAAAATACCTCAGGAACCTACTGAAGAAGTATGAGCTCACTGACTGCTCCTCAGTAAAGACTCCTATGGTTCCTCCAAACAACCTTGGCCCTGATCTCACTGGAAAATCAGTGAATCAAACCCAATACAGAGGAATGATTGGCTCCCTGATGTACTTACTTGCCTCAAGGCCTGATATCCAATTCTCAGTCTGCCTGTGTGCAAGATACCAGGCTGACCCTAAAGAATCACATCTCATTGCTGTCAAGAGAATTATCAGGTACCTGAAGGGTACTCCAAACCTTGGTTTGTATTACCCAAAATGTTCAGGATTTGATCTCAAAGGGTACACTGACTCTGACTATGCAGGATGTAATATGGATAGGAAAAGTACTTCAGGATCCTGCCAATTTCTTGGTGTTAAACTTGTATGTTGGAGTACAAAGAAACAACAGTCAGTGGCCATGTCCTCAGCTGAAGCTGAATATATGGCTGCTGCAGGATGTTGTGCAAATGTACTATGGATGAAAAGCCAACTGAGTGACTATGACATTCAGTATAAGATGGTACCTATCTTTTGTGATAATACAAGTGCCATAGCCATCTCAAACAATCCAATACTTCATCAAAGAACCAAACACATTGACATCAGATACCACTTCATTAGGGACCACATCACTAATGGAGAAATTGAACTACATTTCATCCCCACTGAATATCAGCTAGCTGATATATTCACAAAACCTTTGGATGAACCCACTTTCACAAGATTGAAAGCTGAATTGGGCATGTTGGACATAGAATTAGGAAACTGATCAAAAGTATTCCAACCTGATGTAAATTCTCTAGGTCCCTGATCACACTCTTCCTAAAAAACTCATTTTTTTTAATGAAAATTCATTCAGGGGGCTCAGTGATGCATGGGAATCGCACCTTGCTTTACCTCTCGAGGGATCTCGAGAAGCTTACAACCCCCACCAGGCAGTGTACCTGATCGTTGTAGTATAGTATAGTGACAAGTACCGGGGGATTGATCGTTCAGCTTAGGAATAGTGTCGCTAGGATTAGAAAACCTAATTAATAGTTCTAAAGGTGAGAGATGATTATTTTTGTATTTTTATATTTTTATGAAAGCAAGTAAAATCTCGGGTTTTGGAAGAGTGGGCGGAATTAGTTGCTATTCAACTAACCCAAATCTATTATATAATTAAAATAAAATACTAAAAATGAAATTAAACTAAATTATACTAAGGTTGTGAGCAGTGGTTGGAGAAATTGTGTTTACTTAGACTTCACTACTCCCTAGATATCTTTTATACGTTAATTACTTGTTACACTTGTATGGATGACGGATTGTATTCCTTAATACCATTCGTGGGGTGGCATACATAACTCCCCAACTCTATGAGCTCTTATCTCCTCCTACACCATGACCCAGCACAACTATAGGGATTGTAAACAGTGGCTCATGCATTAAATACAACCAATAAAGACCTAGTACGCCTCGGTTCATGTTTCTTAAGACGTTCAAGCATGTTACCATTTAGAGATCTGCCAGTTTTCTTAAGCCTAACATATAATATCATTCATCCAAAACAAGAATAGACAAGTAATCAACACATAATCAACATCTAGGTTTCATTAGATCTAAGCAAACACAAAAGAGATCTAGCCTAGCATAGTAAAATTGAGACAAGAACAAGATATAAACAACCAACACATAGACATATTGATTGAATTGGAAGAACACTTATCTCAATTACAATGCAAGGTTTCAAGGGTTTGGAACCCTTGAAAAACCTGTAAAAGATACACCAAAATCGTCTTTAGGGTTTCACCAAAACTTCTCTCTTTTTAATGAAAAAACTAGAAAACTATATATAGGAAAAGTAGGCTGACGGCGTCAAGACCACCATGTGACGCCGTCACCTCGCCGCCATATACTTCCTCGGACGGCCTTGATCTACTTATGACGGCCTATGTGACGCCGTCACCGACCACGGTATTTTATTCTTGCCACTTTGACGCCGTCACCACCTTCGGTATTTTAATCTTCATGTCTGACGCCGTCAAGATATTACTCTTGACGCCGTCACCTTGTATCTTCAGCATGGAAATTTGGTACTTTGCCGTTTTCTTCACTTTTATGCTCCAAAAACGTCCAAAATGGCTTCTTTTCCAGAATTCACTCTCCAAACACCTAAAATCACAAAAGGAACGATTTAGGGCAATATTTGATCAAATAAATTCGGATTCAGGCTTAAATGACCCCCTAAAAACGGATCATTTTTCGCCTCATCACTCAGGATGAAAAATGGCATTGAATACCCTAACTAAATGCTCTAAGTACTTAGTTAGTTAATGTCCCAGGTAGGTAACTGAATCCTATTAAATATAGGAATATATGTCACTTACACAACTGGCATCTACTCCTTGGGCCCCCATATCTCTCTCACCAAACACCACTGAGCATTAAATGCTCCCTCACACACAAAAGTTGTGATGATTTTTTCTCTGTAAAAGTACATTATTTGCAGAGCCGCACAACTGTTCACCCATGATGTGAGGGAAAATAGGGGTAATGGGAATCGTGATATTTAATGCGGATATCAAACCAACATTATTATGCCGTTTTGGTTGAATAATTTAAATATTTGGTATCCGCAACATCATTACCCTAATTCCCACCCTATAAATACCCCCACAAAGAAGAACACACACACGCTTTTAAAAATCTTAACAAAACTCTTGCTAAATTATTTCAAAATCTGTGTGTGCTTCTTCTTTATTCAAAACCAGACCTTTTTTATCAAACTAAAATGGCATCTTCAAAGGTCATAAAATACGCACCCAATGTGGAATTCCAAATGGAAAGTGTAGACCTCACCAAAAACAATGTGGTGGGGAACTTTGCCTACCCTAAAGGGTTCCCTGAATACAGGGATGTGGTGAAGTTCCTACAAAACTGTTTTCTCACCACCACATTCACAAAGACCCCCTCAGTCATCTATCATGACTACTTGAGGGAATTTTGGTGCACAGCGGTGGTTGAAAACCCTGATGCGCCAAAGGAGGCCAAAATAAAGTTCTCAGTGAAGAATGGGACTAAGTCCCTTACTCTTGACTACAAAACCTTTGTCAAAGCCACTGGCCTTGACTACACTGAGACTTTTGTAGCCCCACCTACTGAAGAGGAAGTTAAACAACTCCTCTTAGAAATAGGGCCCTATGATAAACATCATCCTGATGTTACTCCAGGGGCCCTACTGAACAAAGCCCCCATCATCAAAACATGGTTCCCTGCCCCTTGGAGGATCCTGATGACATTTGTAATTCAGGTCCTTGGGGGGAATAAATCCTCAACTGAGCAACTAAACACTACTCAATCAATGATAGTGTACTGTCTCATTGAGGGTAAAAAGATTGACCTTGGGGAAATTATCTTCAGGGACCTCATAGGCAAATTGGGTGGGAAGTCTAGGCAAAAACACATGTCTTACCCTAGATTCATTTCCTGTGCCCTGAATGACCTACTAGGGTCTGAGTATATCAAGCCTGACAGTGTCGGCTTTGAACCTGATGTCTTACATAAGGCAAACTACTCACGTGACCCTAATGAAGTAACACCTGTCGCCCTGACCACATACCTGCTGACTGCTATCCAGGGTGACAACATTGTTTCACCAATTCCCTCTCCCACCAAAAAGGTGAAGAGGAAGAAGGGACAGGGGTCCAGGAAGGTGGCTCAACCCAAGCCACTCGCCACTGAGACCTCTGCCCCTAAGCCTGACAATAGGGGCAACAACAACAGACCCTGACTACTGACACCATCAGGATCATTAGCCAATCTTTGGCCACAAAACAAAGGCCAACGGAGGGCACTGAGACATCACACTCAGTGTCCTCGGGCGAACCCATTCCCAAAGGCCCTGCTGGCATAGACAAGTCAGTGGGGTTGGAACCAACTAAACCTTCACATCCTGCTAAAGACTCTGGCAAATCACAACCAGAGTATCAGGGAGTAAGGGGTCCTATACCCTCGGTGGGGCAGCACTACTCCACTGAGACGGGGACTCACAAACATTCACATCCTGCCAAAGGCTCGGGTAAATCACAACCCAAGCAACAGGGAGTTCTCGCCCCTAAATCTTCGACAAGCCAGCACAAGCCTGTTGGAAAGGGGGCATAACCACTCAGGTGCCTGATGAGGACATTCGCAAATCAAAGTTTTTGTCTGAAGGCACAAAAACTCATTCCAAAGACTCAGAGGGAAACATACAACCCGCTGATAGGGACACAACATTCACGGCTCCTCGTAATGGTACTGAAAAACACCCATCAGTGCCTGAAGAGGTCATGGGGGACAAAGATTCAGAGGGACAAATGTCACCCGCTGATATGGAACCCACAACCAACCCCGAAGGTGCGCATAACTCGGGAACTGACCCTGAGGACCAGGTAGATAAAACCCAATCTACCGGATTTGAGGGGTCAGGACCTGGCCAAAACGAAGGCAAGTCTTCTTATGAAGAGGAGTCGGATAACCTTACTTTGCAGATTCAGTCCCTAGCTGAAGCTCAGGCAGTTTTGTACTCTGATGATGAATTCAACAGTGATGAGGAAGTTTTTAAGGCCGGAGATGACATGGAGCTTGAGGAGACAGTCCCTGAACCGATTCCTCAGTCTCCTCAATCTTCTAACCATGACGATGCTGACACACATTCCGAGCAGAGTCCTCAGGAGATGATCAAGCTCCTCTTACTGTGAAAGCCTTCACCAAATTCATCAAAAAGATTACTAACATTTTGTACAGGGGGATCACTGATGAGGTCTTTGACATGCACACTGAACATGCGGTTCATTATCATAATCTCAAAGATGCTGTCGAAGACTTCGATGATGATGTCAGGGAACAGAATGCCTCAGTTAACCACTCCCTGACACAGATGATCACTCGCTGAATCAGTTTTTGATAACCCTCAACCAGCTGAATGTAGGGGTTCAGTCGGTTCAAGAATCAGTCAAGGAAGATCCTGAACTCACCAGGAAGCTACTTCAGGCATCTGAGACGTATTAGGTAAACTCAGTGGCCCTCACTGAGTTACTTGACTTGTTGAAGGGTTCTAATCTTCAGGGTCTCACCACTACTGTGGAGTCTCTCAAATCTTCCTTCATCAAAATGGAAGAATCAGTGACAGCTCAGTCTCAAAGGTCTACTTCTCTGGCATGGACCTTGGGATCCAGGATGACAGCTCTTGAACAAGCACATGCTACACTTGACTCCAGGGTGTCCATCATTCAGCAGGATACTCAGGAGATCAAGTCTATGATGATTGAAATTTTTAAAGCCTTCAAGGGATCATCTACTTCTTATTCAGTACAACCAACACTTGCCATCACTGACACTCAGGCAAATGTTGAGGGGGAGAATGCTACTAAATCCCCTAATACTGTTGAACAAGAAGCTGGACAGCCCTCTCACACTGAGGGGGAGCATGTCACTGAAGCCACACCAATCACTAAAGTTCCACCACAGGAGGAACCAGTCTCCTCTACTCTCGGACAGGACAGAGGCAAAAGTATTGCTACCACCTCTAGTCCTGAAATTGTGCTCAAGCCAGCCTCAACCTTGGTCAAATTTGACCCTGATGCACCTATCAGAGTCCCGTTTGAAATCAATGGAGTAGTACATCATCTCACTCATGACGAAATTCAAGCTCACATGGAAAGGACTGAGACACTACTAAAGGTGGCTGAAGAAGATAGAATGAGCAAGCATGTTCTCATTCAGGCTGTTCATGAGGAAGCTGAAAAGATTGGTTTGAATACTGAGGCACTAGCAACTGAGCAAGATGGTGCAGCCTTTAAAAAGGCTCAGGAAGAAGAGCTAAATGCTCTCAAAAAGGAAAGGGAAAACAAGCTCAGGAAGGACGCTCAAATCAGACAACACAGGATCGAAAAGTATACTTGGGTGATGAAAGAAAGGTTAAGACCTGAAACCATCACTGACATTCAAATTCACAGAAACACCGATCCTGCAATGGTCACCATCTTCAGGGGACGTGATAAAAGAATACTTGACGTCCATAAGCCTTTCAAGTTTGCTGACTTTGGCATCACTGAGCTTGATGAGCTTCGTTCTATCATTGCCAAAAAGAACAATGTTGTGGTTCCTAAACTTCTTGAATCACTGAAGGAAAGGTACGACAGACTGAGAGCAATGCCTGAAGCTCTTAACATTCCCTCACTTTTTCCTGACTCAGCAAAAGAGACTACTCCATCTAAGGCTTCCAAGAGGAAAAGGAAGCAAATTGAGATAGAGCCTGAGATCAAAGTACCAGGGTTAGAGTGTGACAGGTCGATTCCTGAAGGGATCACGTTCGTGAACAATGCGGTCCTTGAAGCTCCTAAAAGAGGCTTATGCTTCACTGATGAGTATAGAAGCCTGGCATTCCAAAGGTGGTCAGATATGGATAAGGTATGAATCAAAGCTGATGAGGCGAAAAATGATCCGTTTTTAGGGGGTCATTTAAGCCCGAATCCGAATTTATTTGATCAAATATTGCCCTAAATCGTTCCTTTTGTGATTTTAGGTACTTTGGGAGTGAAATCAGGAAAAGGAAGCAATTCGGATGTTTTTGGAGCATAAAAGTGAAGAAAACGCCAAAGTCTTAATTTTCCATGCTGGGAACAGTGCATGACGGCGTCAAGAGGAGTTTCCTGACGGCGTCAAGAGTAAAAGTCCATGACGACCCAGAAGAGTTTTGACGGCGTCATGAAGGTAGGGCGTCAAGAGTTAAAGTCGTGACGGCCTGGAAATGCAATGTTCTTGACGGCGTCAAATGTAGATCTAGGTAGTCCGAGGATTGTTTTGGCGGCGAGGTGACGGCGTCACCTATTTGGTCTTGACGCCGTCAGACCCCTTTTCCTATATATAGTTTTCTAATTTTTCACATTTAAAGAGAGAAGTTTTGGGAGAAACCCTAAGTACGATTTTGGTGTAACTTTACAGGTTTTTCAAGGGTTCCAACCCCTTGATACCTTGCATGATTAATCAAGATAAGTGTTCTTCTAATTCAATCAATATGTCTATGTGTTGGTTGTCTATATCATGTTCTTGTCTTAATTCCATCATGCTAGGCTAGATCTCTTTTGTGTTTGCTTAGATCTAATGAAACCTAGATATTGATTATGTGTTGATTACTTGTTTATTCTTATCTTGGATGAATGATTTATATGTTAGGCTTAAGAAAACTGGCAGATCTCCAATTGGTAACATGCTTGAATGTCTTAAGAAACATGAACCAACGCGCACTAGGTCTTTATTGGTTGTATTTAATGCATGAACCACTGTTTACAATCCCTATAGTTGTACTGGGCATGGTGTAGGAGGAGATAAGAGCTCAAAGAATTGGGGAGTTATGTGTGCCACCCCATGAATGGTATTAAGGAATACGATCCTTCATCCATGCAATTATAACAAGTAATTAACGTGTAAAAGATATCTAGGGAGTAGTGAAATATAAGTAAACACATTTTCCCCAATTACTGCTCACAACTTTAGTATAAATTAGCTTATTTTCATTTCTAGTATTTTATTTTGATTGCATCTTAGTATTGGGTTAGTTGAATAGCAACTAATTCCGCCCACTCTTCCAAAACCCGAGATTTTACTTGCTTTCTAAAAAAATATAAAAACACAAAAAATAATCATCCCTCACCTTTAGAACTAGTATTTAGGCTTTCTAATCCTAGCGACACTATTCCTAAGCTGAACGATCAATCCCCCGGTACTTGTCACTATACTATACTACAACGATCAGGTACACTGCCTGGTGGGGGTTGTAAGCTTCTCGAGATCCCTCGAGAGGTAAAGCCTGTTGCGATTCCCACGCATCAAGTTTTTGGCGCCGCAGCCCGGGGAATAGTTATTGTCTAGGTTAGAATTTCTTTGTATTAGGTCTACTTGCTAGATTCCTTTCTAGTAAGATTTTATTTTTATTTTTTTAGGTTTTCCTTAGTCTATCTTATTTCTTTGTGCCTTTGTTCGTAACCACCCAACATCATGGACAACGGGAACATCTTTGAACCCGTCATCCCATCGCAACAAAACCACCCACAAAACCTACCACAACCAATCCACCCACCTATAAGGTCCATCCGTTTGCAATCCAGCGCCATTCGATTGGTGCAAGTCGGGTGTGCATTCTATGGATACTTTTTCGAGAACCCGACCCGACACCTTGAGAACTACCTAAAAATTACCAATTCTATAGGATTAGGTGTTGATAATCAAGAAGGGGGACTTTTAGCCCTCTTTCAATTCTCTTTACATGGTCGGACTCTTCAATGGTTATTCCAACTCCCTGAAAGGTCCGTCTCCTCTTGGGACGATCTTGCTTCCTACTTCTTAACTAGATTCACCTTGCCCAAGGAAGTTATTTTGCAACATAACCAACTTAAAACGGAAAATGATGAAATAATGAAGGTCAATGAGATGAATGAATGTGAAATCAAGCTAGGGAGTAACACTTGTAGGGAAGGGCCATGGGATGATGATAGAATAATTAGGGGCTCCACACCAACCCTTGAGGAATTGAGGTACCATAAGTTCCTTCTAAAATGCCCTTGCCCCGCAAAGTATCGAAAACACCCATGGATTAGGAAACATAATTCTATGAATCTTAAGGTTCCATGCATGATTGGTCATATGTTTAGAGAACACACTTATATCGATTTAAAGGCACCAATGAACATCATGTCTAGGCTTTATTATAATTGGATCATGAACAAAAAGTTGAAACCTAGGCGGGACCCTTACAACCCTAATCGCATGAGTAATTTTGTTAAGCGGGTTAGAGGGTTACATGTTTTCGTTGGGAATTTTGTCTATAGGTGTGACTTTATGATCTTAGAAGATGTTAGAGGAATTATTGATCAATCTTTGTGTCAGATTGTTTTAGGAGAACCTTTTGTCAAAACTTCTAAAATGACTTACGACCATGATGAGGGCATTATCACATTCGCAACCAAAGAGAAGAACATTAGATATAGGATGCCCCATAAAGAAAAAAAGTTTAGAGAGGTTGACGATCTCGATGTTGACAACATCCCCGTGATTAAGGTTGAGAGTGAGGAAGAGAGAAACATGGGAGGTTACAAAAAGAAAGAGATCTATTACTCGAAATGTTTGGCTTTAGGCCCCGAATATAGGAAGGATAAGAGACTGGTTAAGATGTTTGAGACCGCATTTATTTTGCGGGATAGGAAAACGTAACCCATGACCTTGAGTCTAGCTACAAGACTCGTAAATAAAGAAAAGCGCTTCTTGGGAGGCAACCCATGTTTTGTGTGATTTTATTTGTTTGTTTGTTATTTGCTTCCGTATGCATGCTTAATTTTTATTGTTGGTAGATCATGTTTCTAAACTAAAATGTGGAAATACTTTACTTTGTTGTTTTGGCCTAGTCTTAACTCCACCTAAAAGTATTTTTGCAAAAGATAAGTGTAAGGGGAAACCCCAAATATGTTTTTAAGAAACAAACCGATCATGATTCTCCACAATATTAAATGAGCATGTATATTCGTATTTGTTAGAGTCAAATGCTTGTATTGAGTCATAATGAAGTTTTGCAGGATTTTCTAGGAAGTAGGACCAAGTTTTTCCAGAAATTTTCCGGAAACTTAACATAAGGATTTCTGCAGGTCAATTCTGACGGCGTCAGGGGTTTACTCTTGACGGCGTCAGGAGTTAAAATCTGGAAATTTTACCGGTTTTGTTTTTCTAACGGAGTCTTATGGTTTTTGTGAATTATTAAGTTTTATAATCTCCAGGAGATCTGCAAACTTCATTCCACAAGCATTATATCTTATCTTGTTTTCTAAGATTTAGAAACTTATATAGGATGCCGCCGATTTTATGCGAGGTTGTCTTGTCTATTTTGTGAGGTTTTACAGGTTATGTATGACAAGAAGATGATTTATATTCTGGAAGGGAAGCTTTGATTGTTCATTTTCTTGGAGGAAGATTTAACCTGGCCATCCTATTATCCATACCGAGCGAATCAGGGGAGTACTTGATTTCATTCTCTTTACTTTTTCACTTTTACATTCTTTACTTGAACATTGGGGACAATGTTCATCTTAAGTGTAAGGGGAGGGTAAAAAGATGATACCTTACAAATGCACTTTCGCTTGAGTTTGCTTTATTTGATGGTAGATGTGTAATAAAACTATGAGAAATACTTGTTAGTGCAATTTTAGCGCCAAATTTAAAATTTTTTACAACATTTAGGAGTGAAACTTTAGTCATAGCAAGCGTCTCATGGATAGGAGATTGTATGACTAGCACATAACCGTATATTCAGAAAAATTTTCCACCCAAAAATGTGAGGTTCGCCTTTAGATTTGATAGGAAAAGCATTTATTATTAGTGCTTATGAGTGTACCGGTAGCATTTAGATTCTAGAACTTGCGTTAGTGATGCATCCCGAGACCGCTAGTGAGACTACATTCGTGTGGTAGGATTTACTACATGATAAGAGGCATTAAGATTACCCTTGTGTTAAACCCGTATTATAATTACTTGACCATTTAAGTCATATTACTTGGCTAGTTAAGTCAACTAATTTTTCCCACACCCTTAGCGTTGTACTCATTTTTAGTACACGAAACCCCTAGTACACCCCTCCGAGCCTATCTTTTCGTTTCTAACTTTAAGCATTTTACTTAAAGGAAGAATTTGTTACACCCCACTTAAATGTACAACCAAATCGCCTTAGCCTTCCGTGTATGCGCTCATTTTTAGTGCATTATTGTTATTTGTTAAACCCTAAGTTAACTATCTGATTGATTACATGGTTGCTAAGTCGAGTCATATCCTTGTATATATTGTTTTGGGACGATTGAGACTCATGGGTAAAGTACTTATTTATGGAGTAATGGGGAAGAACATAATATTATTACCCCCATATGTACGTTAATCTTAAAAGTGCTCCATGTGTTTTGATTTTCTTAATTTGAGTCATTAGTTTAGTTTATTGTAAAGTATGTAAAGATTCAAGTGTAAGGGGAATTCTCATCCCCTATGATGTATTATTTTGAATGGTAGGGTAAGAGTGTATGCAAAAAAAAAAAAAAAAAAAAAAAAGAAAAAAAAAGAGAAAAAGACATACGGACTACCATCCCTTTTTCATTCTATGTGCATTTTATGTTTTTGTTATTTTTCATTTATTAGCTTAAGTCGAGTCTAGTTATGGCTTAGCAACGCCACATTGTACATGTAATTAACCAAGATTGTTAACTCGCCACCAGTAAAACTTCCTTTATCCAACAAAACCTTGTATTTCATATCCCTACACCTAACGTTACAACCCTTTAAAAGACCTCTTTGATAGTTTATCCTAGGTGCTTACGCCATGTGGTGGAGGTTTGATCCTTTCCCAAGCCTATGGTAATCTATTTTGCTATGACAGGTAGTGAGAGATATCTTCCGTTTCCATATTGTAATTTATACTTTATTACACCCGAGAGATGTGAGTATCTAAACACTATTTGTGAGGTGCTTGTATATGACCTCCGTGCGTGTCTATTGGTCTTTAGTGGAACAATTATTTGTTGTAATTACTTTTATATTAGTGTTAAATGACCCCTAACTTGTCTTTTGAGTAGAATAAAAGCAAATTTGCTTGAGGACAAGCAAATCTCAAGTGTAAGGGTATATGATGAGGCGAAAAATGATCCGTTTTTAGGGGGTCATTTAAGCCCGAATCCGAATTTATTTGATCAAATATTGCCCTAAATCGTTCCTTTTTTGATTTTAGGTACTTTAGGAGTGAAATCTGGAAAAGGAAGCAATTCGGACGTTTTTGGAGCATAAAAGTGAAGAAAATGCCAAAGTCTTAATTTTCCATGCTGGGAACAGTGCATGACGGCGTCAAGAGGAGTTTCCTGACGGCGTCAAGAGTAAAAGTCCATGACGACCCAGAAGAGTTTTGACGGCGTCATGAAGGTAGGGCGTCAAGAGTTAAAGTCGTGACGGCCTGGAAATGCAATGTTCTTGACGGCGTCAAATGTAGATCTAGACAGTCCAAGGATTGTTTTGGCGGCGAGGTGACGGCGTCACCTATTTGGTCTTGACGCCGTCAGACCCCTTTTCCTATATATAGTTTTCTAATTTTTCACATTTAAAGAGAGAAGTTTTGGGAGAAACCCTAAGTACGATTTTGGTGTAACTTTACAGGTTTTTCAAGGGTTCCAACCCCTTGATACCTTGCATGATTAATCAAGATAAGTGTTCTTCTAATTCAATCAATATGTCTATGTGTTGGTTGTCTATATCATGTTCTTGTCTTAATTCCATCATGCTAGGCTAGATCTCTTTTGTGTTTGCTTAGATCTAATGAAACCTAGATATTGATTATGTGTTGATTACTTGTTTATTCTTGTCTTGGATGAATGATTTATATGTTAGGCTTAAGAAAACTGGCAGATCTCCAATTGGTAACATGCTTGAACGTCTTAAGAAACATGAACCAACGCGCACTAG
Organism: Artemisia argyi; assembly: GCA_030686995.1. Lineage (NCBI taxonomy): Eukaryota > Viridiplantae > Streptophyta > Magnoliopsida > Asterales > Asteraceae > Artemisia > Artemisia argyi. The sequence continues at coordinate 49,001,173 of CM060689.1, forward strand.
GTCTTTATTGGTTGTATTTAATGCATGAACCACTGTTTACAATCCCTATAGTTGTGCTGGGCATGGTGTAAGAGGAGATAAGAGCTCAAAGAATTGGGGAGTTATGTGTGCCACCCCATGAATGGTATTAAGGAATACGATCCTTCATCCATGCAATTATAACAAGTAATTAACGTGTAAAAGATATCTAGGGAGTAGTGAAATCTAAGTAAACACATTTTCCCCAATTACTGCTCACAACTTTAGTATAAATTAGCTTATTTTCATTTCTAGTATTTTATTTTGATTGCATCTTAGTATTGGGTTAGTTGAATAGCAACTAATTCCGCCCACTCTTCCAAAACCCGAGATTTTACTTGCTTTCTAAAAAAATATAAAAACACAAAAAATAATCATCCCTCACCTTTAGAACTAGTATTTAGGCTTTCTAATCCTAGCGACACTATTCCTAAGCTGAACGATCAATCCCCCGGTACTTGTCACTATACTATACTACAACGATCAGGTACACTGCCTGGTGGGGGTTGTAAGCTTCTCGAGATCCCTCGAGAGGTAAAGCCTGTTGCGATTCCCACGCATCAAGTTTTTGGCGCCGCAGCCCGGGGAATAGTTATTGTCTAGGTTAGAATTTCTTTGTATTAGGTCTACTTGCTAGATTCCTTTCTAGTAAGATTTTATTTTTATTTTTTTAGGTTTTCCTTAGTCTATCTTATTTCTTTATGCCTTTGTTCGTAACCACCCAACATCATGGACAACGGGAACATCTTTGAACCCGTCATCCCATCGCAACAAAACCACCCACAAAACCTACCACAACCAATCCACCCACCTATAAGGTCCATCCGTTTGCAATCCAGCGCCATTCGATTGGTGCAAGTCGGGTGTGCATTCTATGGATACTTTTTCGAGAACCCGACCCGACACCTTGAGAACTACCTAAAAATTACCAATTCTATAGGATTAGGTGTTGAGAATCAAGAAGGGGGACTTTTAGCCCTCTTTCAATTCTCTTTACATGGTCGGGCTCTTCAATGGTTATTCCAACTCCCTGAAAGGTCCGTCTCCTCTTGGGACGATCTTGCTTCCTACTTCTTAACTAGATTCACTTTGCCCAAGGAAGTTATTTTGCAACATAACCAACTTAAAACGGAAAATGATGAAATAATGAAGGTCAATGAGATGAATGAATGTGAAATCAAGCTAGGGAGTAACACTTGTAGGGAAGGGCCATGGGATGATGATAGAATAATTAGGGGCTCCACACCAACCCTTAAGGAATTGAGGTACCATAAGTTCCTTCTAAAATGCCCTTGCCCCGCAAAGTATCGAAAACACCCATGGATTAGGAAACATAATTCTATGAATCTTAAGGTTCCATGCATGATTGGTCATATGTTTAGAGAACACACTTATATCGATTTAAAGGCACCAATGAACATCATGTCTAGGCTTTATTATAATTGGATCATGAACAAAAAGTTGAAACCTAGGCGGGACCCTTACAACCCTAATCGCATGAGTAATTTTGTTAAGCGGGTTAGAGGGTTACATGTTTTCGTTGGGAATTTTGTCTATAGGTGTGACTTTATGATCTTAGAAGATGTTAGAGGAATTATTGATCAATCTTTGTGTCAGATTGTTTTAGGAGAACCTTTTGTCAAAACTTCTAAAATGACTTACGACCATGATGAGGGCATTATCACATTCGCAACCAAAGAGAAGAACATTAGATATAGGATGCCCCATAAAGAAAAAAAGTTTAGAGAGGTTGACGATCTCGATGTTGACAACATCCCCGTGATTAAGGTTGAGAGTGAGGAAGAGAGAAACATGGGAGGTTACAAAAAGAAAGAGATCTATTACTCGAAATGTTTGGCTTTAGGCCCCGAATATAGGAAGGATAAGAGACTGGTTAAGATGTTTGAGACCGCATTTATTTTGCGGGATAGGAAAACGTAACCCATGACCTTGAGTCTAGCTACAAGACTCGTAAATAAAGAAAAGCGCTTCTTGGGAGGCAACCCATGTTTTGTGTGATTTTATTTGTTTGTTTGTTATTTGCTTCCGTATGCATGCTTAATTTTTATTGTTGGTAGATCATGTTTCTAAACTAAAATGTGGAAATACTTTACTTTGTTGTTTTGGCCTAGTCTTAACTCCACCTAAAAGTATTTTTGCAAAAGATAAGTGTAAGGGGAAACCCCAAATATGTTTTTAAGAAACAAACCGATCATGATTCTCCACAATATTAAATGAGCATGTATATTCGTATTTGTTAGAGTCAAATGCTTGTATTGAGTCATAATGAAGTTTTGCAGGATTTTCTAGGAAGTAGGACCAAGTTTTTCCAGAAAATTTCCGGAAACTTAACATTAGGATTTCTGCAGGTAAATTCTGACGGCGTCAAGGGTTTACTCTTGACGGCGTCAGGAGTTAAAATCTGGAAATTTTACCGGTTTTGTTTTTCTAACGGAGTCTTATGGTTTTTGTGAATTATTAAGTTTTATAATCTCCAGGAGATCTGCAAACTTCATTCCACAAGCATTATATCTTATCTTGTTTTCTAAGATTTAGAAACTTATATAGGATGCCGCCGATTTTACGCGAGGTTGTCTTGTCTATTTTGTGAGGTTTTACAGGTTATGTATGACAAGAAGATGATTTATATTCTGGAAGGGAAGCTTTGATTGTTCATTTTCTTGGAGGAAGATTTAACCTGGCCATCCTATTATCCATACCGAGCGAATCAGGGGAGTATTTGATTTCATTCTCTTTACTTTTTCACTTTTACATTCTTTACTTGAACATTGGGGAAAATGTCCATCTTAAGTGTAAGGGGAGGGTAAAAAGATGATACCTTACAAATGCACTTTCACTTGAGTTTGCTTTGTTTGATGGTAGACGTGTAATAAAACTATGAGAAATACTTGTTAGTGCAATTTTAGCGCTAAATTTAAAATTTTTTACAACATTTAGGAGTGAAACTTTAGCCATAGCAAGCGTCTCATGGATTGGAGATTGTATGACTAGCACATAACCGTATATTCAGAAAAATTTTCCACCCAAAAATGTGAGGTTCGCCTTTAGATTTGATAGGAAAAGCATTTATTATTAGTGCTTATGAGTGCACCGGTAGCATTTAGATTCTAGAACTTGCGAGTGAGACTACATTCTTGTGGTAGGATTTACTACATGATAAGAGGCATTAGGATTACCCTTGTGTTAAACCCGTAGTATAATTACTTGACCATTTAAGTCATATTACTTGGCTAGTTAAGTCAACTAATTTTTCCCACACCCTTAGAGTTGTACTCATTTTTGGTACACGAAACCCCTAGTACACCCCTCCGAGCCTATCTTTTCGTTTCTAACTTTAAGCATTTTACTTAAAGGAAGAATTTGTTACACCCCACTTAAATGTACAACCAAATCGCCTTAGCCTTCCGTGTATGCGCTCATTTTTAGTGCATTATTGTTATTTGTTAAACCCTAAGTCAACTATCTAATTGATTACATGGTTGCTAAGTCGAGTCATATCCTTGTACATATTGTTTTGGGACGATTGGGACTCATGGGTAAAGTACTTATTTATGGAGTAATGGGGAAGAAGATAATATTATTACCCCCATATGTACGTTAATCTTAAAAGTGCTCCAAGTGTTTTGATTTTCTTAATTCGAGTCATTAGTTTAGTTTATTGTAAAGTATGTAAAGATTCAAGTGTAAGGGGAATTCTCATCCCCTATGATTTATTATTTTGGATGGTAGGGTAAGAGTGTATGCAAAAAAAAAAAAAAAAAAAAAAAAAAAAAAAAAAAAAAAAAAATACGGACTACCATCCCTTTTTCATTCTATGTTCATTTTATGTTTTTGTTATTTTTCATTTATTAGCTTAAGTCGAGTCTAGTCTTGGCTTAGCAACGCCACATTGTACATGTAATTAACCAAGATTGTTAACTCGCCACCAGTAAAACTTCCTTTATCCAACAAAACCTTGTATTTCATATCCCTACACCTAACGTTACAACCCTTTAAAAGACCTCTTTGATAGTTTATCCTAGGTGCTTACGCCATGTGGTGGAGGTTTGATCCTTTCCCAAGCCTATGGTAATCTATTTTGCTATGACAGGTAGTGAGAGATATCTTTCATTTCCATATTGTAATTTATACTTTATTACACCCGAGAGATGTGAGTATCTAAACACTATTTGTGAGGTGCTTGTATATGACCTCCGTGCTTGTCTATTGGTCTTTAGTGGAACGATTATTTGTTGTAATTACTTTTATATTAGTGTTAAATGACCCCTAACTTGTGTTTTGAGTAGAATAAAAGCGCATTTGCTTGAGGACAAGCAAATCTCAAGTGTAAGGGTATATGATGAGGCGAAAAATGATCCGTTTTTAGGGGGTCATTTAAGCCCGAATCCGAATTTATTTGATCAAATATTGCCCTAAATCGTTCCTTTTGTGATTTTAGGTACTTTAGGAGTGAAATCTGGAAAAGGAAGCAATTCAGATGTTTTTGGAGCATAAAAGTGAAGAAAACGCCAAAGTCTTAATTTTCCATGCTGGGAACAGTGCATGACGGCGTCAAGAGGAGTTTCCTGACGGCGTCAAGAGTAAAAGTCCATGACGACCCAGAAGAGTTTTGACGGCGTCATGAAGGTAGGGCGTCAAGAGTTAAAGTCGTGACGGCCTGGAAATGCAATGTTCTTGACGGCGTCAAATGTAGATCTAGGCAGTCCGAGGATTGTTTTGGCGGCGAGGTGACGGCGTCACCTATTTGGTCTTGACGCCATCAGACCCCTTTTCCTATATATAGTTTTCTAATTTTTCACATTTAAAGAGAGAAGTTTTGGAAGAAACCCTAAGTACGATTTTGGTGTAACTTTACAGGTTTTTCAAGGGTTCCAACCCCTTGATACCTTGCATGATTAATCAAGATAAGTGTTCTTCTAATTCAATCAATATGTCTATGTGTTGGTTGTCTATATCATGTTCTTGTTTTAATTCCATCATGCTAGGCTAGATCTCTTTTGTGTTTGCTTAGATCTAATGAAACCTAGATATTGATTATGTGTTGATTACTTGTTTATTCTTGTCTTGGATGAATGATTTATATGTTAGGCTTAAGAAAACTGGCAGATCTCCAATTGGTAACATGCTTGAATGTCTTAAGAAACATGAACCAACGCGCACTAGGTCTTTATTGGTTGTATTTAATGCATGAGCCACTGTTTACAATCCCTATAGTTGTGCTGGGCATGGTGTAGGAGGAGATAAGAGCTCATAGAATTGGGGAGTTATGTGTGCCACCCCATGAATGGTATTAAGGAATACGATCCGTCATCCATGCAATTATAACAAGTAATTAACGTGTAAAAGATATCTAGGGAGTAGTGAAATCTAAGTAAACACATTTTCCCCAATTACTGCTCACAACTTTAGTATAAATTAGCTTATTTTCATTTCTAGTATTTTATTTTGATTGCATCTTAGTATTGGGTTAGTTGAATAGCAACTAATTCCGCCCACTCTTCCAAAACCCGAGATTTTACTTGCTTTCTAAAATAATATAAAAACACAAAAAATAATCATCCCTCACCTTTAGAACTAGTATTTAGGCTTTCTAATCCTAGCGACACTATTCCTAAGCTGAACGATCAATCCCCCGGTACTTGTCACTATACTATACTACAACGATCAGGTACACTGCCTGGTGGGGGTTGTAAGCTTCTCGAGATCCCTCGAGAGGTAAAGCCTGTTGCGATTCTCACGCATCAAAAGCTATGCTCATGTACCTCATGTTGGCGTCCCCCATCAAGAGTGATGAGAACAAAAGATTCTGCCAGGACTTGGAAGCAATGATCAATGAACATCCTGAAAGACACCTACTCAGATCAAAGATAGCAAAGCTTGAAGACGTTGGATACCACCTGAACATCTGATCTGCAACAACTATCTTTTTTATTTTTTATTTTTAATTTGTAGGACTTGTAATAACTATGAATAAACTTTGATGTTTTGTTTAAATTATGTGTCCTACTTATAATTACAACAACATTCAGTAAGAGATGAAGACCCTTGCCAACTCACACTGAATCAAGAAACACTTAGGCTATTTGTATGTTCAAATAGGGGGAGATTGTTGGGTCACTGAATTCCCCAATCTTCTTCTAACAAGGATTTGAACGTAAAATAACCTAAGTGTAAACAAGTCACTGAATGAACAGTACCTCAGTGAGTTATCTTCAGGATGCTTAGACCGAGTCTAAGAAGAAAGGTTCTCCATTCAGTGAGGCAGAACTCAGCGAAGTGTGATCTAAGCCAAGTAGAAGGTGATGGGTTCAGTGAGGATGACAATAACTCACTGAACCCCAAGACTCCTCAACAACTTCATGGCACTAAAGACTGATGACTTGAAGACTGAAGTTTTGGCGAGACTGGGCGGGAAAGTTTGATCTGTTTCACTAAAGTGCTTTATCACTTTAAGGTCAAACTTTCCTCAAATGGTTAAAACCAGGCTGTCATCAGAAAGTGCCTTTTGGACTTAACCCAAAGAAGTTTCCTTTGCCAGAGAATAAACTCTATCAAGATTTTATTGAGGAACACTTAGGTCCATTGTATAATAGGGTTGTTCACATTTGTGTATAAATAGGTAGCATAAGAGAGGAGTAAAAGTTGACAAGTTTGTGCAATTAATGCAAAACATTCACAAACCACTTTTACTCCTCCAAGGAACAACATAACCCCTGAGATAGCTCAGTGGGTCCTGAAAGTTGTCACTCAACATTGTTTGAGTTTAGTGAGGAGTAAATATCATACTTGTCGTTTTCAATCCCAAGTGTTATTCCGCAAATACTTGGGTACGATTCTTTTTGATTAACTTCTAATAAAGAATTAAACGTTGAAAAATATTGTCTCTTATATCTACGTTACTTTATTGTTAATCATTTTATACATCTTTGTTTAAAGTCATACAACTTGGTTAATTTAGCTTTGTAGTTATTGTTAACCAAGTAAAAGGGACCAACAGTCTGTAAATTATTGTATTAAAAGGACTGAGATCCAATTTTGACAAAAAATAAAAAATAAAAATAAAAAAAGTTCTTTATGACAAAGGACAGAAGTTTTGTCAAAATTAAGCAATTTAAAAAATTTCAGGGTTCTGTTTATTTGTCGAAATTTAGGTCTGAATCATTTATTCATCACTTGCAAGGTACCCGAGCTTTGTTCTGGCAGTAGCAAGAATGTGATGGTGTTCGTTAGTTGTGAGGAGGGAGAAGACGGGTCGTTTCGTATGATCATATCACAGGGTCAGTCCTGAGTTTTCGGATGCCCTATGCGAGATGATAAAATAATGCCCCTACTAAATGTTTACTAGATGATTACGCTTGCACACCGTCAATAGTATATAGTTTTTTTAACAAAATCTGATTGTGTAATGTTTTGTACTTGTGTTTTTGGTTGTAAAACGATATATATATGTGAAGGTGGCATAAAACAAGAGGAAAATTCGTGGAGTAAATGAAAGTGTAGAAATTTTATGCATTAAATTGTAATTAACTATTTAAAATATAAAGGATTTCACTGCCTTTAAGGGCATAATATTAATTTAACATTTTTCATTTCAAATGTATTCAAACACAAAAGAATTTCTCGTTATATAGGCGTAGTAGAGATAGAGATGTATATAGCGATAAATAAACAACCCAATATTTCTCATAGATTTAACCTATAGAAGAACCTCGACTATTAACTAAAACAAAAAACAAGAAAACTACTTGAAAACTGCTTCATTTATTTTTACTTTATAGATTGATTCGGTTGCATTAAAACAAATTTTAACTAAAAGTGATTTAAACTAGAGAAAAAGCTACAATTGATATTACAATGTATATATTCCTCCCATAAATGAATAATGTGATGCCACTTCTATTTGAAATATAAAATCGTAAATTTGTGTTTGATATATATATAAACAACAACGATTAAAGCATCATTTAGTTAAGTTTTATCGATGCAAGGCAGGAGTCCTCAATTCCATTCTCAATAAGTAATATGAGATCTAAGAATTATGCACAACAGATAGTAATTTAGGGGCCGTTTGGTTCATTGCTATGAATCACAATAGGAACATGTATGGATATGGTAAAATGAAATGACCATGGTTGTATCACTCCCATAGATGTTGTTTGGATTAATCTATAAGATATGGGAATCAGTTGCTTAATGCTTCTCTCCATCATCCAAATTAGTATTGTGTAAAACTTTGTCAAAAAAAAAATGGGAGCGGGGGGGGGGGGGGGGGGGGGGGGGGGGGGGGGTTGTGGGGGAGGGGTGTTCACACATAACAAAAGAAAAATAAAAAATCATCTTCATCACACAATTCAATATGATCAACAGAACATTTGTCCTCACCAAAATCATGTTATAAAAATTTATATCAACATTTACTTATTTATCAAGACTCACATTTTGTGAAAATCTTCATCATCCTCTTTTCACTAGTTCCATTTAGAAAATCAGGAGAAACAAAAACAAAGTAGAAAAAACAAACAAAAAAAATCATAATTTCTCTAGTTCGTTATCTGCAAAAACATTTTTTTTATACAAATCCAATTTCATTCACTATGATTTGAAAAGATGGAATAAAACTAAAGGAGTCTATTGAATTTTTCTATTGAATTTTTAAAATCCAATAGCTTTAAGTCTTTAACCGGTCGAATAATAAAAAATAATTTTTCAAAACAAGAAAAGAATTAAAAAAAAAAAAAAAAAAAAATGAACGGTTTGTTGTGTAGGTTATGGTTAAAACTGTGTGGCGTGTAAGGCTACCCACAGCAGTGACCCTTAACGACTTTCAATTTTTCTGTCATCTCAGCTTTCACTCTCCAACGATCTACAGACGCACTTTTAGAGACAGTAAGGCGACCGACATCTTGTTGTTTCTATCTGCTACACTAGAATCAGCCCTGCTTAGTTCGATTCTATCTTCACAGATCAATTCTTGTTGTTTCTGTCTGCTACAAAAAGAAGTAACAATGGCTTCAAGATCTTTTTATGGTCTCGGGTAGGTGCTATGTGTGGTTTGTTTTTCAGTAAAAGAAACAAAGGAAGGATAAGAACACGTTTGTTCTTGTTCTTTCTTTACAGGTTTCGAAATTAAAAATGTTAATTTTTTTTAATAATGTAAAGATACACTGTTTGTTTTGTGGAATGAATTATCGGTCGAGGGGACGAAGAGGTTGCTTGTTTTGGAGCCGACTAACTTCGAAGACCAACTACATGCGGTGGTGGCGACTTGGTCGGCTCGCCCGGTTGACTAACTACTGTGGCTAACCTAAGAATCATAGTTTGATTCTTAAATCTTGAAACAGGCGTTTGTAATGGGTATCAATGTCATAGTTTGATTATGAAGCCCTCATGCCAAACGCTTCTTTAATAGTTATACTTAAAGGCTTATATATTAATACAACACGAAAAATGTAATACGTAATTATAACAATATCTCTTGTGGAAAATTATATGACATGGAGCTTATATGGAGTTAATATACATAAACCTCCATTAGAGCGCCTAGTTTATAGAGGAGAGAGTAAGACAAGTTCATGTGTACTAAAAAAGAAAAGAAAAAAGGAAAAAAATAAAAAGGCGGGTCCAATTATAACTTTAACGAATTACATGATGTTAAAAATGTCAATGGTGATGTTTATAGACTTGATGAGTTCATACTAGCAGTATTTTATAAAAATATGATATGCTAGCGGTATGGACTTGATAAAGTTCATAACATCGAAAGGCTCTAAAACAAATGTAGCATTTAAAATTGAATACCATGTTGCACCGACCAAAACAAAGTCTAAAATCACATCCAAATATTATTTGTAAGGATATAGTTGGTATTATTTTCATATATATCACAATGAGACTTGTGAAATTAATAGTTTTATTTTCAAAATTATTTCCCTTTTGTGGTAATATACAATAATTTAAATAAACGGTATAATAGTAATTTTGCAACTTAAAATCTTAACTTTCATAGATGCTTTATAATGTACTAAATAGATATGAGGGAGCAGAAAGCATATAAAAGTTGGTTTAGGAAGCCTCAACAAACCTCCTCCTAAAACCGGCCATAACCTTGCCTTGCAAGGTAAGCTTTAAACAACCTAGTTCTAGTCCAACCTTAATCTAATTACGACATACACCTAAGTCTCTACGTTTAAGTTTTTTCTAATATCCTACAAAATATATAGTGTAAGTCGCTCTAAGCTCCATCATTATTCATTAATTTACGCTGTGTTTGTTTTGAGGGTGTAGATTCAAAAGAATGGTTTGAAAGAAATAAAAAATGTTTGTTTTAAGTACGTGGGTGTGAGAATAGTATTTGATAGGCATAGATATAGGGTTTGATTAAAGACAATAAAGAAGGTAGGTTTTGATTATTCGCTTTTCACTTTCATTTTTTCCAATTTATTTATTTCTTAAAAAATTCGTTACTCATCTCATTTGGCCTTGGGTGTTGTGTTTTCATCATCATTATTTAGTATAAAGTTAGAAAACTGTAATATAAACTTTTCAATCCGTTTCAAATTATATTTTATAAAACAAACAACATGTTATACTATCATTTATTTTCTCTCACTTTTTTTCAAACTAATATCATATCCAAATCCGATTCCACTCCCTTCGCAAACAAAAAGCACCCTTAATTTAGTTACAGTTTATTCTTATTTAGGATGTAACCGGCCTCTTGTAAATGATATTGTCCTTTTGTAGTTGTTTTCATTTGCTACCACTCATTTTTTTACATTAAGTTAATAAACCCAATCTAAACGACGAACACATAGAGTCATAGACAACGAACAATTATAAAGAAACAAATTGCCGTAGTTTAGTTTTTTTTATAAAAAATAATTCACTCAAATAATATTTTTTTTAGAGTTGGTTTGAATTGTTCTACAAGATAGTAACAGTATGATAAATTAATGGGTTGGTTTGAAAAACAATTCACTTAAATAATTAGATTTTTTTAGAGTTTGTTCATTGCCTTTTTACCTATCAAGACAAACGATATGGTTCTGAAAATCAAGGAGTTTCAGTTGCATACTTTTATTTTGGTGCATACCAATGAACAAATTCTCACCATCCATCTAGTTTGATTTAATGGTGAGGATTAACCAAAGATTAAATAGGACAACCTAAGTCCATGTTTTTTCACTTTTTTTTTTTTTTTTTTTTTTTTTTTTTTTTAATTCTTTCCTTCCTTTTTCTTTTTTACTTTTTTTTTTCTCTTTGTTATTTTGCTTCTTTTTTTTCAAATTCACGTTATTTTTTTTTTATTTTTTTTTTGCTTTTTTTTTTCAATTCACGTTCTTTTTTTTTTTTTCTAATTCATCTTTTTTTTCGTTTTCGTCCGTTTTTTACGTTTTCGTCTCTTTTCAAACGTTTCGTCCGTTTTCATACGTTTGTATACGTTTTCGTCCATTTTCAGACGTTTTTGCACGTTTTCATACGTTTTTTTATGTTTTCGTCCATTTTTAGATGTTCTCGTCTGTTTTAAAACGTTTACGTTCGTTTTTATACGTTTTCATACGTTTTCGCCCGTTTTCATACGTTTTTGTCTATCTTCTTATGTTTTCGTTCGTTTTCATACGTTTTCGTTCGTTTTAATGCGTTTTCTTTCGTTTTCGTCCATCTTTCATACATTTTCATCTGTTTTTTCAGACGTGTTTTTACGCTTTCATATATTTTCGTCTATTTTATCACGTTTTCGTCGTTTCTTATGTTTTCACCAATTTTCGTACGTTTTCGTCTAATTTATTATGTTTTCATTCGTTTTGATACGTTTTCGTCCGTTTCTTTCGTTTTCGTCCATTTTTCATATGTTTTTCTCCATTTTCTTACGTGTTTTTACGGTTTCATAAGTTTTTGTCCGTTTTCTTACGTTTTCGTCCATTTTCTTACGTTTCTGAATATTCCAATTGATATTAAAAAAATCACAAGTGATACTTTGAATATCACTTGTGATTTTATTTTGTTTTCGTTCGTTTTCATACGTATTTATCCCTTTTCTTACGTTATCTCCGTTTTCTTACGTTATCGTCCATTTTCATACATTTTTCAATATCACTATTGGTATTCAGAATATCACAATTGCTATTCAGAAAATCGGAATAACAATTGCAATTTTCTGAATATCACTGGTGATATTCTGAATATCACTTTTAATATTCTGAATATCTATCACTTGTGATTTTTTGAATATCACTTTTGATTTTTCATGTTACAAAACATTAGTTGAAAATCACTTGTGATATTCAGAATATCGCAGATTATCACTTGTGATATTTAGAATATCACTTGTGATATTTAGAATATCGCAGATATTCTGAATATCACTTGTGATATTCAGAATATCATTTGTGGTATCATAGAATATCACTTGTCATATTCAAAAAATCACAAAATATCACATGTGATATTCAGAAAATTATTTGGGATATTCAGATTATCACTTGCGATATTCAGAAATGTATGAAAACATCTGAAAACAACCAAAGACATTTTAAAACGGACAAAAATGAATGAAAACGGACAAAAACCTAAGAAAACGAACGAATATGTATGAAAATGGACAAAAAAATATGAAAGAATAAAAACACGTATGAAAAAGGACAAAAGCATATCAAAAGTGGGTAAAACGAAAGAAAATGTATGAAAACGGACGAAAGCGTAAGAAAACAAATGAAAACGTAAGAAAACGGACAATTATGTATGAAAACTTATAAAAGGGTAAAAATGCGTCTTAAAACGAACGTAAACGTATGAAAAATGGACGAAAACGAAAGAAAACGAACGAAAACATATGAAAACGAACTAAACGTAAGAAAACAAACGAAAACATAAGAAAGCTTAAAAACACGTATAAAAATGATGAAAGCGTATAAAAAATGGACGAAAACGAAAGAATACAGATGAAAACGGACGAAAACGTATGAAAAAGAACGAAATCGTAAGAAAATGGACGAAAACGTATGAAAACAGACGAAAACGGACGAAAATGGACGAAAGTGGATGAAAACATAAGAAAACGGACGAATATGTATGAAAACAGACGAAAACGTATGAAAGCATAAAAACGTGTGTGAAAACGGACGAAAACGTATGAAAAATGGTCGAAAACGAAAGAAAACGAATGAAAATATATTAAAATGAACAAAAACGAACGAAAATGCATAAAACAGACGAAAACATATGAAAGCAAAAAAATGTGAATTCAAAAAAAGACAAAAAAAGTGCATTGAAAATAATAATAATAATAAAAAAAAGATCGTGAATTGGAAAAAAAAACGTGAAATCAAAAGAAAAAAAGCCAAGAAAAAAAAAAAAAAAAAAAAAAAAAAAAAAAAGAATAATAAGGAAAAGAGAAAGACAAACAAAAATGGGGAAAAAAACATGGACTTATGTTTCCTTATTTAATCTTAGGTTAATCCCCACCATTAGATCAAACTAAATGGATGATGGGGATTTGTCCATTGGTATGCACCAAAATAAGAGTATGCAAAATAAAGTGACTCGGAGTTACCAAATTGTTTATTATATACACAAACAGTAAAACCTTAACAAGCCTCTTGGTTCGAATAAATTACGTGCTGTAGGTGCACACACCTCAAAATAGTCGAATGAAATGACCAAGGAAATTAGGATCAAAAAGTATCTAAGGCCTTTGGTCTAGTGGTATGTGAGTTGGCGACCAACCTAGAAATTCTGGGTTTGAGCCTTATTGAAGTATTTGTGAGATATATTGTATAGGGAGTGAAAAAAAATTGTTGTTCAAAAAAGAAAATATCAAAAAGTGATAGAAAAGAAAAAAGAATAAAATTTGTTAAGGCTACCCCTAGTAAAGAGGGTCAATATTTCTAATTTTCTTTGGCACATTAGCTTTCTCTCTTCAGCGACCTTCAGTCGATTATGAATCGATCACTATCCCTTACTGCGGGTAGCCTAAGTTTAACAACACGAATGTATGCATAAATTATTATAGTTGTTAAGATCTCAATCATAATCTTGGGATTTTATGATCTTATGATACTAAAAAATAAAAATATCATGTTCCTACATAAGATCTTTGCGAGATAGGATCTTAAGAGGATCCCGTTCCTACGTAAGATCCTTACGAGATAAGGTATTACTTTTTGTAGAACCGTAAAGGGGGGTGAATACGGTTTTTTTTGGCTTTTTAGATGTTTAAAAACTTTAAGCCACGAAGACAACAAAGTGGTCTAAGTAAGAGCAACCACAAACACAATCACAACCAAAAGTATATAAAGCGAGTAAAGAACACAATGATATATACTGGTTCGGGATGGGGGTTGATACCATCCGTACGTCTAGTTGTGAATCCACGACACTATACTATTCAAATAGTATAATCCTTTCGGTGGACTATAAACCGTTACAATTCACTCCACCGATATTCACCAATATCGATGCTCACAAAGAAGGAGTTACTCCCGCGTATTCCGCCCTCGGAAACCACCCAAAAGAATCTCGCGATTCGACTTCACCTAAGGGTCACCAAGACCACTATCAAGACCTCCCACCGGAAGTATCAAACCCCAACTAGATCCCGAATAATCTAGGCTTGATCACAAGATACAAGACTTCCCTTACAAACAAATGAATGAATGAGTAAGTGTTTGTTCAACAACCAAGCCCTAACCTAACCTAGTGACTCGATTCTAGTAGAAAGGGTATAGATAAGAAGACCCTCGACACAATCACAAGAGTGGATTAGGTTCTTATGATTCTTCCCTTGCAAGGAGATGTGTTCTTTCAAAGATGTAAGTGTGTTTTACTAAGAACACAAGAGAGATACAGAGATTAGAGAGAAAGAATGTAGAGAGAAAGAATAATTGCAAGGGGTGAGGAATACAAGAGGCAAGGGGGTATTTATAGGCCAAGACTCAAACTTGAGAAAATTTTACCGAGGCCGGCGCGTCACCCACGCATCAACGCTTGGGCAGCGCGCCAGGCGTCTGTAAACATTTTCCCAAAACTTTGGGTTTTGACCTTAAAAATACCTTACCTTGTTAAACCCCCAATTGTACTTCACACAAAACCTTAACATTAATCAATCTAAGGTTTACCAACTCAAATAGCCTATTTGGAAAATGTTTTGTGAAGTGTTTATGAGAAAACTACTTATCAAAGAGGGAAAGAAAGAAGAGATAATTGGGTAGGGGTAGAATGGGTATTCCTCATATGACATAGAAAAGAGAGAAAGAATATGCCATGGGATACTCCTCTAAAGGGAAGAGTGTGAGAGTTTGAGTTAAGAAGTAACCATGGTCAGGTTTAGAAAGAATGTATAGAGATTAAACCATGGTTAGGTTAAAGGGTGTATCCAAGGGAATGTTTCATCCTTGGTGTGGTTAAGAGTTAACCATGGTTAGGTTAGAAGAAGCATATCCAAGGGAATATTCCATCCTTGGTGTAGTTAAGAGTTAACCAAGGTTAAGTGTAGAGAACTAACCATAGTTGGGTTAGAAGAACCATGGTTGGGTTAAGATGAGAATATCCAAGGGAATATTCCTTCCTTGGAGAGAAAGTGTGGATGTTGGTGAGGGGATGTGAAAGGGTGTAAGGAATATCAGAGTTGGGTTGTGTGTATGTAGAAAAGTGTGTAAGTGTGGATGTGATGGGGAGCCTTGTGTGTATAGATAGTGTGATGGTTGTGAGTAGTGTGTGTATTTTGAATGTAAAGGTATTGGGAGTGTAAGGAATATGTTGTATAAGGATGGGATGTGTATAGGGAGTGAGTTGTATGTGTTATGTGTAAGAGTGATTGGATGGGGAGCCTTGTGTGTGTGAAGAGAGGTATATGAGTGAAGTGTGTATTTTGAAAATAAATGTGTGTGTAGAAAAGAGTGTATGTGTGTATAGGGAAGAGTATGTATTGTGTATGAGAAAGGTGTATTGGTATTGTATAAAGTGGGGAATCTTGTGTCGGAGAGTGTGAGTCAAAAAGGTGTAAGAGTGTGTAAGAGGTGTAAGGGAATATGTAAGAGATGTAAGAAGATGTTGGGATATTGGAGGCTTTGTCTCTTGTGATTATGAAGATGATTAAGAGATAATCTAATTGCCATTAAGAAGAAAAGGCTTAGACAATTAAGATTATAAGTTGAGAAAATCATAGGTTACTTATAAGTCCAAGTAACACAACATCGAGAATCGATATTTTCATAACTCGTGACTTTCCACGACTCGACGTACTCAACTAACACCTTGGTGCAAACAAGTCAAGTGCTTTGCCTTGATGTAAAGCATAACCCATGCGGGTAAGGATGCGTTTACGCAAAGAGACCTTGGACTTAGTTTGACCAATAAGGGAGTAAACCCGTTACGTGATTAGAGAAGACGTAAGCACAGGATATGAACATATGGATGCTTTCACGTGATGTTACGTGAAGTATATAAGCTCCCTAAGTTTAGAAAAGCCTTGGCTAGAGACAAGTGTTAGAAAACATGAGTTGGCATTTTCCCGTAAGTGGGTGCTTTAAAAGTTGGATCTCTCTAAAAATCTATGTTTAAGTTTTCTCGAACCACAAGTTAAAAAACTAAAAATCTATGTTTAAGTTTTGTAGAATATGAAAAACAAGAGACTAATTGTATTAATCACTTCCTAATCTAATTTTGACCTATATTTTCATGATTTATTATATATAATAATATGTAGATTTGCATAATTTTACATTATTAAGAAAATGACACTATAGTAAGATCTTAAGATCACGATCCAATCAATCTTACGATCACGATTTTGCATGGACGAAAACGATCTTGGGTAGGCCCTGATCTTAAAAATCTTGCAAATTTTTACTTATCAATACCCAATTAAGTTCAATTTGAGGGGGTGGGGGGTGGAAGGTGAGTGGTTTAATTTATGATAATGTTACTATCTTGTAGTAGAGCATTTCAAACAAACCCGTTAATTTGGCACCTTGTTTATATACGGGAAAAGTACTTTAACTCACAAACAAAATTTTGGATCCATTTTAAACTTTTTGCGGGAAAAATACAATTAAAATAATTACAAAATATTTTCTTTCAAGATTATATAGTTTGCATTACCATTGTTGAAAGTTATTCAACTGAAACTCTTAGTCATCGATAAAACCGTCATCACACAAAGTGTGCTAATGGAGAAAGTTGTAGGCTGAAAATCATAATTACCTCCTTGTTATTACCCGCGTGATTCAACAACAACCAGAAAGTAATTAAATTTTTTCGGCATCCAGCTCTTTCTGATTGCACACTCTATGTGATACAACGACTTTACCGATGATGTAGAGTTTCGGTTGAATAACTTTCAACAATAGTAATGCAAACAATGTAATCTCAAAGGAATATAATTTGTAATTTTTTTTAGTTATATTTCCCGCAGAAAGTTTAAAATGGATCCCAAATTTTTCTTTGTGACTTAATGTACTTTTCATGTATTTGTCGAGGTGCCAAATTAATGGGTTGGTTCGAAATGTTGTACAAGATCGTAAGGGCACGTTTAGTAGGAAGAATTTTAGAGAATTGAAATAAAGCGGAGATTAGAAATTCAAATAAATGAAATTGATTGATAAATTAAATATATTCTATTGTTTGGCTAACACAAGAAAAATTGAATCGAGAAATCTATAAAACATCCACCTCAAAATATAATTTCACTTTGCTATTTTTTATTGTCTCAAAATTAATGTTCACTTTTAATTTCAACAAATTAAAATGCTTGTAAGTGAGTGAAAATGATTTTTTATTAGTTAATATTATAAATGATTTACTTTTCTTAAACTTTGTGAAATATAAAATTGAACATATAATTTGGGACATAGAGAGTATAAATTATTTGGTAAAGAAAAAGAAGAAACTAAATGTATTTATCTTCTCTTCATATAACAATTCATAAACGAGGTGTGAATGAAACAAATCAATAAAGATGCAAACATCTACATAACATTATGGAATTAGAATCAAACTTGAAAGAAAAAATTATAAATACAAGTGAAAGTATGTATTGATAGAAATTCACATGATTTATCTCTCAGAAACAATAAGTGTGTTTCCACATAAACACAAAGCAATTTTAAGATGTAACTCAACGAATAAAGAACGATATACTTTGTATCGAACTAGTACCAAATTGAAATCTGAAACTTCTTTTTATGGTTTGAATCAGGCCATAAAGTTGAGATTCGAAAACATTTTAGAAAGATTATAACAAAATGTGACATAAGCAAATGAAAACAACAAGATGACGACCACCAAACGACAACTACACTAAAAAAACGACCACCAGACCGGAAGACGTCCACAATCGATGATGTCATGACGACTACCATAAGACGGTCACCGCAATCACTATTAGACAACCAGATAACCACATAACAACTCAGAAGCAGTCACGATAAGACAAAAGCCACCTAACGGTGACCATAATTGGCCGACGGCAAGATCTGGAATGTAAAACGTTGCATATTGGTGGAGTGAAGGTTTCATTGACTTTTTGAGTTTTACATAAAATGTGAGTAGCATGTGATACCTTTTTTTAAACCACTTCTTTTTTTAAGCTTTTATTTAGAGTAAGAATCAAATAAGAAATAAAAGTAAAATAAGAAGAATTAGAAATAACTACATCTACATATTTGTGATTGCATCTTAAAAAAAGAAGCATTTCTCATGAATTTTTTGATCTTCATTTGATAAGTGTGGCTATAAATTTTTCTGATTATTTTTATTTTATTTTATCTTCTTACTAAATCATTTCCCCTCAACATTTATTCAAATAAGAAAAGGTGAAGAAATTCAAGCAACTTTATTTCCTCACCAAATGGTATAGAAATCAAAATACACGTGAACTAATATATGAGAATTTGAATTTCTCCACCTTTCCTCTCTAGTGTACCAAACAAGGAGAATTAATACTCGTAGTTTTATATTTCAAGATTACTTCCATTTTGTGGTAATATTACAGTATTTAAAAGAAGTGGTATTACAGAAATTTTGCATTTTTAAATCTTAACTTTCATTGATGCTTTATAATACATAATAGAGATGAAGGGTAGAAACTATATAAGAGTCGGTTTAAGAAGCCCCGACCGACCTCCTTTTAAAATCAGCCATAACCTTGCCTTGCAAGACAAGCTTCAAACAATCTAATTTTAGTCTAATCATAGACTTATTACAAGTACGCTTATGTCTCTAAACTACGTTTAAGTTTTTTTTCTTCCTATATATATATATATATATATATATATATATATATATATATATATATATATATATATATATATATATATATATATATATATATATATATAGTGGTAGTCGCTCTCCATCATTATTCATTAATTTAATTTACTTAAATAGTTTGTTCTTATTTGGGACGTAAACGTCCTCTTGTAAATGATATTTGTCCTTTTTGTATTTGTTTTTATTTGCTACCACTCATCTTTTACATTAAGTTAATAAACTCAATCTAAACGGCAAACAGATAGAAAGCAAACAATTGTAAAGAAACAAATTTGCAATAATTCAGTTTGTGTTGAAAAATAATTCACTTAAATAATTATAATTTTTTAGAGTTTGTTCTTTTGCTTTTTACCTACAAAGACAAATCATAGTAGTTCTGAAAGTCCAGGAGCTACCAAATTGTTTATTATGTAAATTACATAACCATTAAAACCTTAACAAGCCTCTTGGTACGAATAAATTAAGTGCTAACATGCACTTCAAATAACCATTAAAACCTTAGCAAGCCTCTTGGATCGAATAAATTAAGTGCTAACATGCACCTCAAATAGTCGAATGAAATGACCAAGCAAATTAGGATCTAAATAAACAAATGAAAATTATGGCACTTCTGTCATTCTGTGACGCCAAATTAACAATTTCAGCCATCAATTGCAGGGTTGGAATTTGTAGTTGGTTAATAGTATGAGTTGTATCCATAAAAAAGATCCAGAAAATGAAAATATTTCAATAAATTTTTGTTGGATACAACCCTGAGTACAAATTTTCAGTGAAAGTTAGCTTTCGGAAAATTAAAAGTAGCCTTTTATTTTAATATTTTTTGAAAATCAATAGTTATTAGAGAAAAATCCATATGTGTTTCTTGTTGGGCAAAGTAACAAGTTCATCTAGCACCATTTTCCAATTATTAACCAAACACTTGATCGTGCTTACTTCCTTTGCTTTCTCCTAGACTTTAGTCGAGTATTTTATCATTTGAACCAACAACCAAGGGATAAATGCACGCCTGAGAATAGAATTGGAAAACCAAACCACATTATACCATACCACTTTTTCATCTTGATCCCTCATGTCTTTCCATACTCTATTAATTCTGAACTTCACAAGATTCTTTTTGTTGCTCCTTCATTTAACCTCATCTGCTTTGTCATTGACTAAACAAGTAAATAGGAACTTTAACTTGATTCAGGACACTGTTATTATTCTTCCATTCATCAGGAATCTTCAAAGCACCATTCACTACCATGTTAGCCAAATAGTGTCATTAGTTAGTCATGCATAGAAGATTTACCTTCTAGTAACAATGTTTGATAAAGGACCAATCTCACTCCATGTGTCATACCACATGTTTGTAGACTCCCCATTACCCAAACAATGCCATATATGAGGTCTAATAGATTCTCTTCACACATTTTTCCAATAAATTTTGACCTTCCCATTTATCTTCTCCTCTTGACCCCATAGGAATTCTTTAAGGAGTCTATCAATGTCTTTGACTACTGTTTTTGGGAGAAAGAATACAGAGGACCAATAAGTTTGCATTGCTGATAAAATTGAAGCAATTAGCTGCATTCTTCCATAGCATAGGACAAGAATTTGTTTTTCCAGTCACGTCACTGATTTTACCCCTCACCCTTTCAGTGAGACCCTTGCAATCTGTAACACTAAGTCTCCTTGTCACCAAAGGCACCCCCAAGTACCTTACTGGAAACTTTCCCACTGAAATCACTGATCGCTTTCTTGTTTCAAATCACTTTATTTATCATTGGCCCAATTCACATTAGTTGGCGTTAACTGGGAAATTTTCGGACCATTCACCCATCCTCCTCACAACGTCACATGAAGATTATGGCCCATTCCCGTTTAAACTATACAAATCATGGTTATCTGAAAAAGATTTCACTCCACTAGTCACTTCTCATTGGGCCTCTTTCAATAACAGTCCTCTAACCCTCAGGTTTCATTAAAGTAAAAAATTACAGAACCTAAAAGCTAGCCTAAAATAGTGAAGAAACAACATTAAAATATTAAATTCAGCCACTACCTCAAGTCTTCATGAAAAACTAGATGAAATAGATACCCGTTCAGAACGAACACCCTATCGCAAACCAATATTGACACTAGATCCATTGTTAAGGAGCTTACGATTTGGAATTCTAAGATATCCAAGATCTTCGTAAAAAATCCAAGGTAAAATGGGCTCTCGAGGAGATGAAAATTCAGAATTTTTACATGAGATCATTAATAGTCATGTTAATAGTTCACATATTAATGGTATCTCAATCCAAGGGCAATAGTCCAACAACCCAACCACCATAAAAACCACATCTTCTGTTATTTCGAAGATAAGTTCAAAGAGAAAATTCCGAGAAGACCTCTTTGTTGGAATATTTGAATCATAACAATAATATATAAACACATAAACATCAAAGAGTACGCAGCGGAATAGATCAAATACAAATAATAAATTAACCGAATATAAATAGATGCGTACCTCTTTGTGATTTCTAGCAAGAACAAGAAACCAATGGAACAAGAACTATAAACCCTAATTGGGTTTAATGGTGGATCGACTAGGGTTAGTCGAATAGGGAAAATCACCTTGTTAGCAAAAGTATGCCAACACTTCGTTCTTGAACACACGTATTAGTAGCGTTTCAATAAGAAAAGCTAAGTTCTTAATTCACAAGCAATCCAAACACAATGTTTAGAAGATCGCGTAGGAACCCTAGAAGGGTGTGGTTGATCAACTAAACAAGAATGGTTTGAGCTTAGAAATCTAGTAGGAACCCTATAAGGGTGTAGTTCGATTTCTAACTCAAGAGGAGAAAGAGAAGGAGATTTGGTTTGCAAGTGAACCAAGGGATGAATGAATGAATGAGAGGAGGTCTCATTATATAGCATTCAAGAAACTTGGAGAAAAAGCCAACCCCTAACCCTAAGGAGAGGGTGGCCGGCCATGGGTCACAAAGCCCAACCCGAACCGAACGGTTGTTAGGAACCATTAAATGCTCATTTCGTGAATTTAATAATTATTCGTCACTAAAACAATAATTATTAATTAATTGAAACTCATACGTAAAGTGTGCAATCCCGAAGTCTCGAGTTCGAGTCCGGTCATGATATATTAATTTATCATCCGTCAAAATAACAGCTCCCACTCGGATATAGATTAATGTAACAATGACAATGGTTAGTCTAGCATAACACGCCAATGTCCCCAGAACGATCTCGAGTATGGTTTCCTGGAAAAAACCACCTTTGGAGATTCATCATCATACTTATCCTTTTGATTCTAATACTATGTTAATATGGATATGGATTGAAGTCATTCCATAATTAACTAGTGTTTCTCGTTATTTATGATTAAGCAAGATTACCAACTCTTCTGAACGTATTCCAGATAGACCTTGGGCATGGCCATACAAACATCTTGTTAATCCTACGAGCGGCCAAACAGTATGATACTTCAAAACAAATTTGAAGGAACCAAATCCTGTATTGACTACAAGCATAACCTATGAACTTCGCATCACCTCTGAAAATAATCCTTATAACTACCAGTTACGGATAACGTTAGATTATCTCACAGAAAATGAGCTACATCCACAGTAGTTACCTGGTATCTCAAGTCTGAGGATAAATATTCATGATTTACTATAATGACAACATCCATAAGTACAATCATGCATTGGGATTTTGTCCTATATTCAATTTTTCAATCATTGAATATCATGTGAATTTGGCATGTCTACGCACCAATATAATTTATATATATTATACCAAATCTCACATTTGTCTTAGTTCAATGATACTCCCATATCATTAATTGACAACGGACAATTTAGAATAACTTAAGTTATTCATGGATTAAACATGCAAATATAGGATACAATATTTATGAATAGAAATAAACATAACACAATACTTCATTTCATTCGAATAATTATTGTTTACAATCCTTTATCCAAATACTAAATAGATCAATGCATGAAAATTCTCGTTAATGAATTTTGTCTCAAGTAATACCAATCATACTTGTTGACAATTATGCCTCAAGTAATCATACTTGTTGACAAGGCATTATTCAACTAACTTTGATCTATCGGAATTTTGAGAATACTTATTTTAATAATGAAATTCTTGTATATGTGCATTCAAATAATTTGATATAACCACATAATATATCATAAAATGTGCATGACATCCTCAACATACAATTTATGATAATTAAACTTCCAAACCTTTAAAGTTTAAAGTATTCTTATTCTTTAACGTATAATGCAACTATGTTTTTCGTTAAGCATAACTAGTACACATGGCTATTAGCAAGGATTAAATCCTTCCATGACTAGTATTGAGTGTCATATCAATTTTATTAGCATAATTATATGCAAACAACAATATGCTCTTTTCCATAAACTTCAATGTGTAATGTTTTATTCCTTCCAAACTTTCAAGTTTGTTGGCTATGACAATTTTACAAATTGTTCATTTATAGAATCTAGAAATTGTTCCAGGCTGAGGATGTGATTCTATATCCAAATATATTCCTTTAGAATATTCATTACACAACTTATCTAATATCTTTCATTAGATATCAATGTTGTCAAATCATCTTTTATCAAAGCATGATATAACAACAACATGATGTACATGAAAAATTCTCGTGTCCAACTTAATTTCATTCATGTACTACATATCCATTTAAACTTTCTAAATGATATATCATGTTCTATTATATTCATTTACCGCACATGTTTACATCAATAAACATATATTCAAGGTTGTACTTATTAAATCTTTCAAGTAAAGTTTCATTCCAAGTTATGACTTACCATTTAACTTATATAGAATGTTACTTTCTATATGTTATACAACATATATGATTTAAATAAGTAAACATAATACTCCCACTAGCTTTCAGAATTACTTAGGAGTTATCTTATTTTAAATTATAAATCAAAACATAGATTTAATATTTAAACATAAGATTTATCTCCTTGATGCATGCATCTATCCATACTTGGATTCTTGCATTTTGTATACTTTCAAAGATTAAATGAATTCATAAAACTCTTAATTACTCATCGTCCTCGCTTAAGTAATTATATAAGAAAGAGGTTTTATAATCCATTGTCAAATTTCATATTCATAAAAATGAATATGACAACTACCATCTTTGTATTTTAATGTGCTTAGGAAAGAGTATTCAATCATAGTTAATTACTTAAGTATGATTAATAATCTTGTCATACATTAAAATATGTATACAATTTTGTCCATATGATTCTTTATGCAAAGATTTAAACCTCTAGGGTTTTTCTTCTCTTGCAGAGACTCATCTTCATTAAGATAAACCAAGTTTTCAAAGTTGATTTATCTTTATGGACAACATCTTAACATTCATAGTATGAGCAATTTACCATAATTAGTAAATGTGTCATTATGATTAACAGGCTTACTTTGATCCTGTAATTCATAATTCTCAGCATATTAATTAACTATCTGAGACATCCCTACGGATCTATGAATGAGAGTTTCATCATGTTGAGATTTAACCTTTACATTTCAAACCTCATCATGATTTTCACTAGTGTGGTTTTAGAAGATTATATATTTTGTAATTTTGATCTTTCAAGATCTAAACAAAACTCCCACTTGCCTTTTGCATTTTATGAATACTTTAGCAAGATGAGCAATACTAAATCGTTCTCATTTGGGATATTACAAAAATATTTTACAGTTCCTGACTCTTGTTTGTTAAAACTACTTATTAACAAAATCAGAACTTCATTTTAAGACTTTAATGTGATTTATCACATTCCATAATGTCTTATTTAATCTTCTAGGTTGGAGTCTTATTGAGTATATTCAATTCATACTCAATTTTCTAACCTTGATAACTTTTGGAAGAAAAAAAAGTCATATTTATCTTTTAATCAAACAATATAACAAGTGTTTGATTTTTCCTAACTGAACACACCACCAACTTGTGATGTTTCATTAGAATTAATATTGTGAGACAAACTAACAATATGTAAGATAAACTTATTCCCTTTGGCTTACCTATTTACCAACTAAGTCAACTTAATGGTACAATAGAATTTCCAAGCCAATTGCATGCTATATAACATAAGTACCTTTTGAACAAGTTACTTCATGTTCATGTCTTAAGAAGACATAAACTGTTATATTCCCACTTTACGTTGTACATCATTGATCAACTCAATGATTTCTTGTTTGAAACATAACAAGTTTAACGTCTTACTTTATTATAAGTCTTGTAATAGTTAAAAGACTTCGTGTTTATAAGAAGATATAAACATAAATAACTAAAGTATTTGTGAACACCACCACTTGGTTTCAATAGTAATTTCAAGTTAATTTACTACTTCATTTGCTTATGTCATTTTATGAATTATCCAATTTAAGAAACTGCAAACTCACATAATTCCATTACATCAGTTGATCTGCTAGTAATGAAATCATGTAGTTTACCTTTCTATTGCAATCTAGGCAGGTTACACCCTGACGTAAATTGTAAATTCAAGTGTTTCTTTTAATTTGAATATCATAAGACATAAAAGTAGTCTTATAATCATGACACATGTTCTACATAAGATAATCTTACACATTAAATGTATAAGTCCTCTTAGAACATTGATATCTTACCTTGCAATTAAGAGAATCCTATAATCATATTTCTATGTATTGTTCCTTTGCATACAATAAACAATTCTCCCACTTGTGCATTGAACAATATCATGTAGTATATAAACAACACAACAAACGTTTGTTTATGTGATTCAATATGATTTGTGTCATAAGTAGATGTAGGAATACTTTGTCTTATCAGGAAACGCAAATGGCTATCCTAAGAACATGAGTGTCTACAATTTGAAAGTAATTATCTTGAAGATAATTTGGGCTACTACACATAAATTAAGTCTTGTAGCTCCCACTGAATTAGAGAACATAACAATAACTCTATATTCAGTAAACAACACAAAGCTCCCACTGGATTTGACAACATTTTACGTGTTTCATAACCAGTGAAAACAATTTGCTTGTTTTTACTTTCCTACACATTTAGAAAAACCCATACGTAATAATTACTCAGGTTCTAAAATGTGTATTCTACTATGTTTATGATGGATTATCCATCAATGATATTAACTTGAAGAATTTTGGGCATGCAGCTTTTTCCTTAATAGGCCTACCATCCCATAATGGTATGTAGCACCTTTAAAGCACAACAACTAGATAAAATACTAGCTTTGCCTTTTACCAATTTTGCGGTAATCTGTCCAGCTTCTAATAACTCATATTTTCCATTTAACCAAATGCCTTGTTTGTTATAGAAGAATTTATTCACCAAATAAGAGTAATGAAAATTTCTATGGAAAATAAGATGTGCTATATCCTTAAATATTAAAGATTGCTATGAGTTATATATTAGAATGTAGACAATTCTAATGTTCCTATCATACCTTTCTTAATCATGAAAAGGAATAGGATTGAGTCTTATTCTTTTCTCATGGAAAATAGACTTAGGATTGAGTCTTATTCTTATGTTCCTATCATACCTTTCTCAATCATGAAAAGGAATAGGATTGAGTCTTATTCTTCTCTCATGGAAAATAGACTTTCTTACATTTCGGTAAATTTTTCTCAATCAAACATTATGTTTGAAAGCAGAATTATATCAATTTACCAATTTAAGACCAAACCACGTTTACGGCTTTAATGTTGCATTAATACGTTAAAAAGAATTACAAAATTCAATTTTAGTATTTTCGATAATTAAATTTTCAAGAAAATTAAATGCCCATGGTTCATAAACATATAACCATTTTAATTTTACATTGAAAAACTAGGATCCAAATTGACATAAGTTCATCACATCAGTTGATCTGCTAGTGATGTCGTTATTCAATAAGGTACGAGACGTGTCCCAATTGCCAATATTCAATTGCAATTCCTAGAATCGATGGGATTTACATTAATTGCCAACTGCAGTTGCAATGTAAGCATGTTTTATCCCCATCTTCTTATGCCTTGAGTGATCAGTTCCCACTATCAACTCAATTAAGTTAACCAATTTAAGAAACAACAAACTTATATAATGCGTAGCCATCCTTATACCCACTTTAATAGTTTGTCATAATTAGTTCCACCTTTCAACCACTTAATACAGTCGCGATCAATCAACCAAAAGTCCAAGATTTATTAAGTAAGCTCAAAAACAAGATTTCACTATTATTAAGTCCGTTTAATATTTTATTTATTGAAATTACCCTTTGTTACTATCATGTTAAAAACATATAAAACAAAAGTAATAAAATAAAATAAACAAACAACAACAATAATGGTCATGCAAATTAAAATCAATATTAAAACACACTATTGATTTAATACACGATTAATATGGTCTTCCCTAATATTATAATTAATCAAATTTTAGTAATCTTTATTCATAATATTTACTAAACAATTTATCAATTATAATAGAGTCGCAAAATAAGCATGAAATCTTAAAACCAAATCATCATAATCCAAGACAACACATGCATGGTTTGTCATGGATGCCCATATTGCACATATTATAACAAATAATCATGTCAATCAAGAAACGCAACCAAACGGCATATCACAAATATCCATTTATATACACATAAATTACATGCAACCTAGGGTTTCTACAAGTTTTTATCACATAATTCATCAAACCCTAATTTCCTTTTTTAAATAAAATTAAAAAAAAATCGACATTTATAAAAAAAAAAAAATTCGAAAAATTAAAAAAAATAAAATCTAGGGTTTATGAAAATATAAAAACATAAGAACACCAAGCATGTGATTAATCAAACGATTCAATTTTTATGTGTTTCGGTAATTCATTATAATGTATTAACGGCTCTTGATGCCACTGTTGGAATATTTGAATCATAACAATAATATATAAACACATAAACATCAAAGAGTACGCAGCGAAATAGATTAAATACAAATAATAAATTAACCGAATATAAATAGATGCGTACCTCTTTGTGATTTCTAGCAAGAACAAGAAACCAATGGAACAAGAACTATAAACCCTAATTGGGTTTAATGGTGGATCGACTAGGGTTAGTCGAATAGGGCAAATCACCTTGTTAGCAAAAGTATGCCAACACTTCGTTCTTGAACACACGTATTAGTAGCGTTTCAATAAGAAAAGCTAGGTTCTTAATTCACAAGCAATCCAAACACAATGTTTAGAAGATCGCGTAGGAACCCTAGAAGGGTGTAGTTGATCAACTAAACAAGAATGGTTTGAGCTTAGAAATCTAGTAGGAACCCTATAAGGGTGTAGTTCGATTTTTAACTCAAGAGGAGAAAGAGAAGGAGATTTGGTTTGCAAGTGAACCAAGGGATGAATGAATGAATGAGAGGAGGTCTCATTATATAGCATTCAAGAAACTTGGAGCAAAAGCCAACCCCTAACCCTAAGGAGAGGGTGGCCGGCCATGGGTCACAAAGCCCAACCCGAACCGAACTTTCACTCTTTTCAAATCAAGTCCTTCATGTTTCGTCCAACGGTCGTTAGGAACCATTAAATGCTCATTTCGTGAATTTAATAATTATTCGTCACTAAAACAATAATTATTAATTAATTGAAACTCATACGTAAAGTGTGCAATCCCGAAGTCTCGAGTTCGAGTCCGGTCATGATATATTAATTTATCATCCGTCAAAATAACACTCTTTTCGCTAGTAATATGTTTAAACAACTCTCTTCATGATGACAGATGGTTCCTAGAACAACTGTTTACAACTCTTAAAATAAAATAAAAAAAGCCGTTTGGGAATGTGGTGTCGATAAAGCACCCAGGCTGGATGGGTTTACTTTCAAATTCATCAATAAGCATTGGGTTCTCCTTGAATGTGATATTGTCTTATATGTCAAGGAATTCGAATCATCGACCTTCACTGCGAGAGGTTGTAACTCTTCCTTCATCACTCTCGTTGCTAAAATTGATGATCCAATTGTCATTAGTAACTCTAGAACCATTAGTTTTATCGGTTGCCAATACAAAGTCATTGCAAAAATTCTTACTATTCGTCTCACAAAGTTTATCCATTTGGTAGTTGGTGAAGTTCAAATGGCATTCATTAAAAGATCGTCAAATTATCGATAGTCCACTTATTATAAATGAATATATCTCTTGGAAAAAAAGTGTAAAAAGAAACTTCTTATTCTCAAGATGGATTTTTAAAAAGCATTCGATTCTATAAGTTCGATTCTATAAGTTGGTCATTTTTTAACTGGATTATGATTCAAATGGGTTTGGGCTCCAAATGGATGAATTGAATCAAAGTGCGTCTCTCGGCGTCATATGCCTCAGTACTAGTAAATGGATCTCCTTCCAAAGAATTCAAGCTACAATGTGGGTTGAGGCAAGGCGACCCACTTTCATCATTTCTTTTTATATTAGCGGTTGAAGCTCGTAATGTGATGTTGTTGGAAGCTAAAAATAAAAACATCTTTAAAGGTGTCCAAGTGGGTAAAGATAAAGTTCACTTATCACACCTTCAATTTGCGGATGACACATTAGTCATTGGTGAATGGTCACTTCATAATGCTAAAAACTTGTCTAGAATGCTCACTTGTTTCCACCTTGCATCCGGTCAAAAGGTCAACTTAAACAAAATCAAGCTTTTCGGAGCCGGGGCTCTAACAATGATTTCAACTCAATTGCTTCTTCATTGGGTTATCAACCATCACAACTTCCATGTATATACTTAGGTCTCACAATTGGTGCTAGTATGTCAATTAGTACTCACTGGAACCCGTTAACTGAAAGGTTCCAAAAATGTCTTAATAATTGGAAAGCTATTACTTCTCATCATTCAAGGCGCCAAAATCCGTTACAAGAAAACTTGAAATCCTAAGGTGGATTTTTTTAGGGTGGTACTAGTGAGAAATCTAAGTCAGCTTGGGTTGCTTGGGGAAAGGGGTTATCTCCCCTCAATCATGGAGGTCTTGGGATTGGTAGTTTAAGGGTATGCAATCAAGCAATGTTGTCAAAGGGTGGTAGCGGTTTCACACCGAGTGGGAGGCTACATGGTGTAAAATAAATTGATCATTTCATGGCACCCATGGGGGTCTTCATCTTCCTTCAACTTCTACATTGTCATTGGGCCGTTGGAAACATCTTATGAACCTAAAAAACGACCTATCAATCCATGGAATCAACTTGACCACTATCTTCAAAAGAAAGATTGGTAATGATCAATCTACTTGATTTTGGTTGGACAAGTGGGTTGGTAATTCCCGCTTATGCTTTTCCTTCTCTTAGCTCTTCCGCCTTGAATCCAAAAAGTTTATCCTTGTGTGCCACCGATCTCCGACACACATACTTCAACCTACCAATAACCACTATAACACTGATCTTGTCTCCTCTAATCATCAGCCTACTGTCTAGATTTCTAATTCATTGGATTAGAGGTTTGGTCAGCCGTTAATGGGCCCAAACAGTTCACAATTACCACTAGGTTTATGTTATAGAACTTAGATTTCCACAAGAACTTTCTGAATTAGATGACTTGATTAGCCTTCTGTCGCAACTCCATTTATCATACAATGATTATGTTTGGGAGTGTTTAGTGGTCATGCTCGATTGCTCAATTGCTCGATTTCATTCAAATTTTGACACATGTTATTCCTTTGGCTGCTCAACTGCTCGACTCAACTCAATTTTTGACAGGATAAAGAAATGACACATGTCAAAATTTGGGTGCAGTCGAGCAGTTGAGCAGACGAGCATGACTAAAATAGGAAAAGGATGTTAAAAGTGTCTACATAGTGGATCAAGCTTGGATTTTTCTACCTTTTTGGTAATATCTGCACCAAATATACTATGTTACCTAATAAGTAATTAAATATTCCATCTGTCCCAAAATAAATGTCTATTTTTTGACGTGATTTAATTACTTAAATAGACTAAAAAAAGTTGATTTTCAACTTGTAGACGCTCGATATTTTTTTTCAATAGTGGATTTGAGTAAAATTATAATGAAGTCACTACTACAAAAAATGCCATTAGCAACAATTATTTTAACAACAATAGAGAAATCGTTGCTAAATTATGTGTAGAAAACTAGAATGGGGGGTTGAATAGTTTACCGCTTTTTAAATCCTTTTTAACTTGAATATCCTTTAAAAACTTTTACGTTTGCTTAAAGATATAAACACAACGTTATATGTTTGATTCTTTGAAAAGCTTTTCATGTGAATAACAATTATAACTTTACTTGTTTCATACTTTGAAAAGCATTGCTTGTGATGATTCTAACTTTGCTTATTTAGTTCTTTGAAAAACTTTACTTTTGTTTGAAGATATAAACACAACTTTACTTGTTTAATTCTTTGAAAAGCTTTATATGTGACTAGCAATTTTATCTAAAAGACAACATGTAATAAGCAAAGATAAAGAAAGAAACGATCAAACCACAACATGATTGTTTATCGTGGTTCGGCTACAAGGACTCTTTTTCCTTGCCCTACATCCACGCCTCGAGTTTCCAACTCGAGAGTTATAAGCACTAATCAACAAGCTCCTTTCTCGGTGGAGAAACCTTTACAACGTCGCTTATACTTTTACCGACACTAAGCTAGATGTCGAGTTCTTTTACAAGGGTACAACCACTCCCGTTCATCGCTTACACTTTTACCGACACTAAGCTAGATGTCGAGTTCCTTACCAAGGGTACAACCACTCCCGTTAGTTCTTTTACAAGGGTACAACAACTCCCGACACACTATGTATTTTGAGACCTAAAATACTAACCGATCACTTCTATACAAGATACACATGAAGTATAAACTACCAAAGTCTATACACACCAAAGCTAACAAGTCTTGCAACTTAGAGTTGAAACTTGTAACTTCTTAGATGAATATGTGAAATCCTTTGCTACATAAGAGAATCACACAAGTTAGTAGCTACTGAGTATTATGAGAGAATATGTGTAAAATATGACTCTAAGTGATAAGCCAAAAATCAACTTGTGGCTTGGTATTTATAATAAAGCCTTCTGCAGGCCTGGCGGATACGGCGGACCCCTCAGAAGGGATCCACCCGTGTATCCCCAGGGGTCCGTCAGGGCTGCAGTTGGTTTTGCAATAAATCTTCCAAACCAAACAAGGTCACATCACATAAACACTAGTCAAACACAACTTGCACAAGAAAACTTATGGTTAGTCAAACACACTTTCTTTCCATAAATGTATAATGACAAACTTACCATAAATGTGATGTGATATTTCTATTTAAAGAAATAAATGTGATGTGACAAGACACTTTCTAATTTAAGAAATAAAAACAATGTTTTGTTTAAAAGGAAATGTAAATCTTAGTTAAACAAGACTTAAACACTAAAGTGATGATTTACTATTAGCTAAAGTTCATATTTTGTCATTAACAAAACCTAGCAAAGATCGTAAAATATAAATAACGTTTTTAGGCGATATTTGTATTAACAATCTTCCCCTTTTTGTTGATGACAAAACATAAACTTTATTTATAAGTAAGCCACTAGATTTAGTGTTAAGTCTTATAAAGTTAGTATTAAAACTTGTTTGTCACATGCAAGAATTAGAAAGAAAAAGAAAAGATAAACAAGTTTTTATATAAATTCTCCCTCTTTTTGTCGAAACAAAAAGAAGAGTAGCGAAGCGGAAGTATACACTTGTTCCCCTTGGATAATACTCCCCCTAAATGGAGTGCCAAGAGAGGAGACATGGATTTTGAACCTACAAGAAAAAGGTTAGTTGCCGCACAAGACAAGTCATGAAAGCATTTCATGTCTAGAACACAACTAAGAGTTGTGAAGTGGAATAATGCAACACTCATGCTCCCCCTTGAATATTACTCCCCTAAATGGAGTATCAAGGAAGGAAAACATGGATAATGATCCTACAAAAAGAAAGGTTAGTTTCTAAAACACAAGATATATGTATGCTACCATAGCAAGGTATAGTTCACTTATTATACCTAAATGGTCAACAAACAATACACACCTTGTAGTATAATGAAATTCATTCTATGTAAAATTTTGACTCTTAAAGAGTCAAAGAAAAGAAATTTGGATGACATCATCCTACTTCTAAAAATAAAGAAAAACTAAATATAAAATAAGAACATAAAAAGCTACAAGGAAATCATCATTTTCCTTAATGAGAAACATTTTCCAAAAACAAGGCTAAGGTTGTTTAAGGATGAAAATGTGTGTTGGAGGGTGTAGCGGGTTTTGTTTTGAATGTTGTGGAGGTGACATGGTTTTGGTTTGTTGGTTTAAATGGTGAAACATTTTCCAAAAGAAACGGTTTAGCTTCATTTTGGAGACTCTAAACTTGAGGTGGTGTTGGTGCTCTAAACTTGGTTTGTTGGTTTTAATGAGCAACATTTTCCAAAAGAAACGGTTTTGTTTCATTTTGGAGACTCTAAACTTGAGACGTTCCACAATGTGGTTTAGGATAAACCTCATTTCATTTTTTAGAGGATCATGGATGTCTTTGTAGATAAGGTGAGACAACAATGGTTTTGGGTGGTGATATTCTTGTTGTGGTGTTTGGTTGTTGTCAAAAGACTCATTTTGGTCAAACAATGATCTTGGTTTTTCATTTGTGAAAGGTGGTGGTTTTGTTGGTCTTGATGGAAGATCATTGAGATGCTTCTATTTTCTTATACGAAGAAAATAGAGATTCAAAGTGTTGGGAAGGTTCACGTGGTGGTGGTAGTTGAACAAAGTAACGAAGGCTTGGTTCTCCGAAAGGATTACCATGAAGGTTTTTGTAAATGGGGTGAAACACAAATGATTGTAGGTGTGTATGACCTTGATCATTTGGAAAAATTGAGGGTTTAGCATAACAGTAGGCCAACCGTTCTACCAATGATGGTTGAGTTTATTGCGATGTTAAATCACTTGATGTTTTGGTTGATGGTTGAAAAGTGTGTATGTTTGTATTGCCATGTTTGGGAGATGATGTTGGAGTAGCAAGATTGAGGAAATCTTGAATAGTGGTCATGTTGATGTTGCAAGGTATTGAATATGATGTTGAGGTAGTAAGGTTAAGGAAGTTTTGGGTAGGTGAAGAGATGTCAAGTGATGAGCTTGATTTGATGGTTTTGTTGAAGCAACAAGGTTTAACACTAATCCTAGTGGTTTTAGCTTGATGATTCGGATGAGGTGTTTGATTAAGTCATCTCAAATCTTGGTTTGCAAGTGTTTTGAGA
This sequence comes from Artemisia argyi, assembly GCA_030686995.1. Taxonomy (NCBI): domain Eukaryota; kingdom Viridiplantae; phylum Streptophyta; class Magnoliopsida; order Asterales; family Asteraceae; genus Artemisia; species Artemisia argyi. The sequence goes on from CM060689.1 coordinate 49,035,765, forward strand.
TTGAGAGAAGTAATGGTGTTGGTGTGAGTTTTGGGGTATTCTAAAGTGATCAAACTTAAAACAAATTGTGGGAAGGAGTTTTTGGATTTGATGTTCTACCATTCAAAGATTGAGGTATCAAATGATTTTCATGAACTTGTCACATCATTTGATGTCAATCCAATGGAATAGGGTGGAGTGAAAGACCAACATATGCACTCAATGCTTTGTGATCATGGGATGTGATTTGGTTGAAAATGTTCCAATGGTTTGAAGGATCCTTTAAAAGGGTTCATTGGGTTAGTTATGTTTGAATTTGAACATTTGGCGGGAAGTGACTTCCTAATTGTTTTAGTGAGTGAGAGTTGTCCTAATATGGTTATTGGAGGTAAGGGAAGATGTTTCTCACTAAAGAAAATGGTTTGACACTTTACAAGTTTTGAACTTAAGAAAAATGACAAAAATTTTCTGCAGGTGACTGGCGGAACCTTCAGAATACACAGGCGGAACCCGTGTGAGGGTTCCACCCGGTCCGTTGGGCCATTTTTGGGTTGCCCAGAAAATACACTGGCGGAACCCAATTTTGGGTACCGCCAGATCCGCCAGGGCTGAAAAAATTGGCAGTCCACGATTTTGACCCGCGAGACGATTTTCAAATTTTTTGAAAACTCCTAAAATCAAAAAGATAATGCATTTCTAGTTAGGCAGTGCAAAAAATAGATACGTAAACACACATATCATAGGACTTTGACCTTTAGGTCGAGAACTTCACTATACTTAGTGAAAATTTCATAAACATGAAAATTTGACAACTTGCCAAATGTTGTCTTCCTGCATCATTGTTAGTTCCTACAAGTTCCAAGTAGTACCAAATATTTTACCAACACACAAATACATAACACGTAATGTTTAAATGACCAAATCGTTCAAATAGCACCTGGTGCCAAACACTCCTACACACCCGCTCTCATAGACGGTCAATCTTTTTCTTGAGCATTTCAAGAAATCTCTCGATGTTTTTGAACATCCCCTTTGTTTGCTTGAACTTCGCCGACTCATTTGGAATATCCGAAAGTTGGAAAATGTATTCTAGAGGTGGGACCCTAGAGTTGGGCAAATGTTTAACTTGGGCTTTGTAGATTCTCCTATCACTTAGTGGGACAAAAGCGTGTGGAATAAGAGAGTAGTATAGGTGAAGACTTCTAGGAGTTGATGGAATGGGAGAGATGAACCTAAAGAGACGGTTCAAGAGCATTCCATACGGCATAGACGTTGTGCCTTGCACGGGAATGTCGGTCATTCACTTGGTCATTTAGTAGGCAAGGTTGAAGGGTTGCCTAATGGACAAGGGGTAGAGCATGTATCAAAAGCAAACATTGATGTGATCCCGGTTTCCTATGGTGCTAATTACATTGGCTCTAAGGAGTTCTTTCCATTCCTTGAATTGGAGTTTGAGTTCATTGAATTCCATTCCATATGGGTCCTTGATGACCTCATTTTCGGTTCTAGTTCTCCTAGTGTTGGTGGTCCTAATGAAGAGGTGGTCACGAAGTTCATCTTTGGGCATAAGAGGGGTATTATAGGGATAGATGCGGTCAAAGAGTGTGTCAAGAGTTGAGAGGGAGTGCAAGTCGAAGTAGATGCAAGTACCATGGTTTGGGACACCTAGGATTTGAGCAAACTCCTCGAGAGAGAAGGAGTAATGATGACTACTAGCCCTAAAGTTAATAGATATGCGACCATACTCATCCTTGGAGAGGGTGACGGATGCATAGAATTCTAAAATGAACCTAAAACAAATAGGCTCGTCGATTTCTAAGAGACACTCAAGGTTGATTGTGGCAAATTCCGTGTAGAGGTTTGTACCTTCTAAGAAGGATGGATCAATGGTTCTATCCTTATGGACATATCGTTTTTCTAAGGCTTTGAAAACAACGATTTGAGTTTGAGTAAGACCTTTGGTTTTGTGGTGTTTGGGTAGGTACTTGATGGTGTCCTTGTGGTCGTAGTGAGTTAGAGGAGGCATGATGATTCCTAGAAAATCAAAATTTCACATTTTAGTCTAAGTAAACGACTATTGTAATGTGTATGTTCTAGTGTATGTCTATATGAAAACAATGTGGAGGTGTGGTTAACTTGACTCATTTTGATGCTTAAAAATGTTTTATAATGCAAGTGATGCTTCAATGACGTTTTTCATTTGTTTTAACAATGTGGTGAACGGTGGTAAAGTATGGTTGACGACCGAGAGTAGATATGTGAAATGAGGTGGTGATTGCTTGACAACACTTGAAGCTTGGATATCTTCTTTGTGTTCTTCACTTGCTAGAAAGTGGAAGAGACGCATTTCATAATGAAATTCACTTGACTTTTGACGACATAGAAAAATATGTTAATGAGAGTATGGATATGACAATTGCCCTTTGTTTCAAAGAGCGACACAAGGGTGAACATAGGTTTATGTATCATGAAAGGTGGTTTAATCTTAATAGGTTAGGTTATAGTGGGGATGACACACTTGTTTGGTTACATTGTGGAATCTTCTTATGAAGATGACTCGGTGGAGTTATTGGTGAAGATGATATTAACTCTTGGTTTCTTTGAGGGCATGAAAATGGTGGATGACTGGATATTGATAGGACAAAGGTTAACTCGGTTTCTCATTTTACATTGGTTGTTTGAGGTTTGAGTGATGAAAGGTTATGAGGAAGATGCTTGAAGTTTTGCTCATTTTGTGAATCTTATGGGCTGATGGTAAGTTGGAGTTGTGGGTAAAGAGGTGTTTGGTTTTGAAATTAAAAATAAAACATCCTGCAGATTTGGCGGACCAGGCGGAACCAAAGGGAGGGTTCCGCCCGTATAGTCTGAGGGTTCCGTGGGAACTGCAGGGAAAAATTCAAAAGGGATTGTCTTGATTTTTGTGGTTTTATCCTAATGTTCAAAACTAAGGTTTTAGGTCTTATGAGTCCTTGACTAAGCCTAGGGATGATGAATGCTTCTCATTCAAGAGGTTTTTGTGAAAATGGTGATAGAATGGTTAACGTATACGACTTTCTTAGTTAAGATGTTCCTCAATGAACAATTTTACCAAGACGATGATGATGGATCACAATATGTCAATTAAGAACATAATGGATTGAATTTTCGCTGAAGTCGATGCTTCCTTTGTTGAAGGGATAACAATGTTGATGAGATGAATTCCGTTGTCGACGTGAGTTAGCTTGTTCAAGTGGAGCTTGTTGATGTGCTTCTTCATCCGATACTAATTTTGAGAATCTTACGCGTTTTGGAGAATCATTGGGTAAGAAAGTATAAAAGTGCAAGTACCACTTGGGCTTTTCTTATCAACTTATTACCGACATAATTCCATTTGGCATACACTATGGTTTCTATTCCCGTTCCTTTGGGATACCATAATCCTAGTTGTGTAGTACCTTATGATGAATCCAAACAAGCTTTTTCGAAAGAGTTGTTTAAGGATCTTTTCTAAAACGAGCACATAGACAAGAACTAAACATAATGTTGGATCTGATTGTTATGAGAACAAGTAGTCTTCCGAACATTTCTCTACGTTTAGAATAACCTATGGATTTACTAATCTCATTCTTGATAAATCATCAATAACTTAACTATTGAGAACAAGAGAGTAACTAGGAATGTCTTTGAGTTAAAATCCCTTGCTTTTTGGAGCTTGCTTTTATTATAAAAAAGACTTTCAAAAATTGACACTTTATAATCACATGATTACTTCGAAACACTTATTTTATTTCACTAGTTGTTTTACTCTAAATTCCAAAGACTGTTATTGTTGAATTTGCTTAGACACAACTATGACCTATAAATCAAGTTTTATAACTTATGTCAATTTTGCTTGATTCAATGTTTGACTCAAGGTGGGAAGATGTTATTTTGTACTTTCATTCTTAATGTTTTACACAACATACTTGTCTTGCCATCATTGGACTTTCGACTAAGTCATCATCTACCAAAGATGATATCTTAGAAGGAGGAGATCACTCGTTAAATGTTATATTCAACGACTCCTCGACTCTTTGGGTTTTCTTACTTAAGACACTATGAACTCTATTTGTTTTCAAAAAGTCCAAGAGGTACAACATCATAAGACTAAGTGTCACATTTGATGTGTGAAACCTCGGTGTTGAAAACTCATTTTCTTCCACACATCCTAATGTATGCTAATGTGATTTATTTCACCTTATGTGTTTTATGTGAGATTATCATAAAGGAGTGATCGAAGAAAAACACAATTTAAGACTCAAAGTATGGTGTTTGAGAACGTTGTTTAACAAAGGTTTGTTTTTGCAAGCATCACAAAAGTGTTAGACATTTTAACACTTAGGAAATTCTTTTTTAGCTCACTTGTAAGCAAGAGTTGAGTGAGACTCACTCAAGAGTTTCTCGCGTTTATCTCTTGATGGTTAAAGAACCAAAGCACCTTATATCTCCTACTAGTACTAATGACGAAATTCCTTGTTGCATAGAATCTAATCTTAGTTATTACTAATAGCAAGTTAACACTTTTAGAGTATTACTAATAACACATATTCCAACACATAATGCTAGAAACAAGAGACAATCAAAGTCAAGTTGAAGTAATGCGTACCTTATAAATTGCATAGAGATGCTATCAAGAGGATAAACACAACACGTAAAATCTTGGTTTGACGACACGCTTTGAAACTCAGTTACTCATGTATCCAAGAAGGTTAGATAATCATATAAAAGCATAGAGCATGATAATCTTAAACTTTTTATCATGAGTTTCTATTAGAGATTGAATTATCTCTAAATCTCTCTTCTAGGTTTGACAAGTTTTACTTGCTTTGTTTTATTAGCTAATGGTGCTTTTGAGTTAAATCCTAATCCGGTTTTATCTTTAAACACCCTTTGACTCCTTAACAATCTTTCAAGAGATTTTGAGCTTTCATCAAATTTAACTAATATTTTTCCTTTCTCATATTGCTTTTTAATCTCATGTTTGTAATCTAGACATAATTAACATTCTAGATCAATTTCAACATTACTCACAATTCTAGACATTTTATCTTCTAACAAGATTTCCTTTTCAAAAATATTCTTCAAAAATTTTGAAGACTCATTGTTAAAGATAGTTTTCAGGTCCATGTTGCATAAACGTTTAGACTCATTTTCTAGTTTAGAAAACTCTAGGATAAATTTCTCAAAGCAAAAGTGTTTGGTTTCAAAATATACCTTGCTTGATGTTTTATCTAGTTGAGAATCACAAACCGGATGGTTAGCTTCATCTTCATCTGTGTTATTCCATGAATCGCAAGCAAGTCCACTAAGAGCTCAACACGAGTAATCATCTTCACTTACACCTTCATTTAAAACATTTAAACTAGTAGCACATATATTCATCACAACTAAATGTCTATCTATTAATATTTCTAAGACTTCTAATTCATATGTGAGATCAAATTGATCATCTTTGACTTGACATATTTCTTGATGAAAGTTTAACATATTTTTCCAAATGTCATTAGCCGTTTGACAAAAATACATTCTTTCATATTCGGTACTAAAGCTTTATAAATCATTGTTTTAGCTTTAGTATTTTTATCAAGTTTAAGATAGTTATCTTGGTTTTCAAAAACTTGTTTTCATTGGTTTGAAATCACCAAAAGAAATAATATGCCAAAGATCTTGATCAATTGATTTCACATAGTTTTCAAAATTATTTTTCCATTGAAGTAAGTTTTCTTTTTCAAATAGCGGTGGGTTTTGAATAGGTTGCCCTTCTTTGAGATTTTCAAAATCCATGGATCGATCCAAGTTTTAAAATACATTCTATTTTAAAGATCTTGAGTAACGTAGCTCTAATACCAATTGTAGAAAACTAGAAGGGGGGGTTGAATAGTTTACCGCTTTTTAAATCCTTTTTAACTTGAATATCCTTTAAAAACTTTTACGTTTGCTTAAAGATATAAACACAACGTTATATGTTTGATTCTTTGAAAAGCTTTTCATGTGAATAACAATTCTAACTTTACTTGTTTCATACTTTGAAAAGCTTTGCTTGTGATGATCCTAATTTTGCTTATTTAGTTCTTTGAAAAACTTTACTTTTGTTTAAAGATATAAACACAACTTTACTTGTTTAATTCTTTGAAAAGCTTTATATGTGACTAGCAATTCTATCTAAAAGACAACATGTAATAAGCAAAGATAAAGAAAGAAACGATCAAACCACAACACGATTGTTTATCGTGGTTCGGCTACAAGGACTCTTTTTTGTTGCCCTACATCCACGCCCCGAGTTTCCAACTCGAGAGTTATAAGCACTAATCAACCAGCTCCTTTCCCGGTGGAGAAACCTTTACAACGTCGCTTATACTTTTACCGACACTAAGCTAGATGTCGAGTTCTTTCACAAGGGTACGACCACTCCCGTTCGTCGCTTACACTTTTACCGACACTAAGCTAGATGTCGAGTTCTTTACCAAGGGTACAACCACTCCCGTTAGTTCTTTTACAAGGGTACAACAACTCCCGACACACTATGTATTTTGAGGCCTAAAATACTAACCGATCACTTCTATACAAGATACACATGAAGTATAAACTACCAAAGTCTATACACACCAAAGCTAACAAGTCTTGCAACTTAGAGTTGAAACTTGTAAATTCTTAGATGAATATGTGAACTCCTTTGCTACATAAGAGAATCACACAAGTTAGTCGCTACTGAGTATTATGAGAGAATATGTGTAAAATATGACTCTAAGTGATAAGCCAAAAATCAACTTGTGGCTTGGTATTTATAACAAAGCCTTCTGCAGGCCTGGCGGATACGGCGGACCCCTCAGAAGGGATCCACCCGTGTATCCCCAGGGGTCCATCAGGGCTGCAGTTGGTATTGCAATAAATCTTTCAAACCAAACAAGGTCACATCACATAAACACTAGTCAAACACAACTTGCACAAGAAAACTTATGGTTAGTCAAACACACTTTTTTTCCATAAATGTATAATGACAAACTTACCATAAATGTGATGTGATATTTCTATTTAAAGAAATAAATGTGATGTGACAAGACACTTTCTAATTTAAGAAATAAAAACAATGTTTTGTTTAAAAGGAAATGTAAATCTTAGTTAAACAAGACTTAAACATTAAAGTGATGATTTACTATTAGCTAAAGTTCATATTTTGTCATTAACAAAACTTATCAAAGATCGTAAAATATAAATAACGTTTTTAGGCGATATTTGTGTTAACATTATGCACTTAGCATCTAATTTTAGCAAAAAAAATTGTTAACAAAGTTGCAATTTTTTTAGCAACAAAAAATTTAGTTGCTATTTCTACAAATGACTATAAATATTTGTTGCTAATTTAGCAACGACTAAAGCAATTTCGTTGCATTATCAAATTAGCACCGGTCGAATTAGCATCAATTAGTGTTAGTTGTTAATTCGGTCGGTGCTAATTTTAGATTGCAACAAAATTTGCTTGGTCATTGCTAAATTAGCAACAAATATTTATGGTCATTTGTAAAAATACCAATTAACTTTTTTGTTGTTAAAAAAAATATTTATAGCAACTTTGTTAACAATTTTGTTGCTAAAATTAGATGCTAAATGCACAATTTAACAACAATTTGTCTATAGTTGTTAAAATAATTGTTGCTAATACGTAGTAACATTTTTTCTAGTAGTGAGCAGAGCAAAAAACAAAAGTGGGTTCATCAGCACTTTTTACTTTGGGTTGTCCTAAAATATTTGTCCACTTAATGTTTTAATTAACCAACCAAAAGAAGTTTTAGTGGGTGAGGATGTTATTTAATTGATGAATAGCGTAGTTAGTGGAAATCCCAAACCTTTGTGCAATTTGAAAGTAGGGATGACAACGGGGCGGGGAATGTCGGGGATTGTACTTACCATCCCCATCCCCATCCCCATTTTACACTCTCCATCCTCATCCCCGTCCCCATCCCCATTGGGGAATTGCTTGACATCCCCATCCCCATCCCCAATGGGGATCGGGGATCCCCGCGGGGATTCGGGGATTCTCCACCTTTATGAAATAACTTAAAAATTCTACCAACTCGTAAAAAATATAAATAATTTTAAAGTACCTCAACAAACGTACATCGCTCATAGTTATATTAATTTGAATTTCAATTAAACTTTAAAGCATCGTAAACATTGTAACATCAAAGATAATATAAAAACAATATGAATCATAACTATGTATTCGGAGAAAATAGTTAAGTAATATGTAATTGTTAGTTTTACTTCTAAATCTAAATGTGTTTGATCCTATAAATATCACATATACATATAAACATACATGTCGATACTCATAAACATATGCACATGTACATATACAAGTTAATCGAGTATGGATAAAACATATAAATTTTAAATAATATAATTATACACTAGAAAGATCGGGGTTGGGGTCGGGGCCGGGTTCGGCGATTTATGTTATCCCCATCCCCGCCCCATCCCCGGTTTAATATTTCAGGGGATTCCCCATCCCCGTCCCCATCCCCGGTCAACTCGGGGATTCCCCAGTCAAATCGGGTTTGGGAATCGGGTCTTCATCGGGTACAGATTTTTTTGCCATCCCTATTCGAAAGTGATCATTTATTTTGTAATGAATAAAAATATTGAATTTTGGTTTCTCCGGTTATGTTGTTTATAATGTCAGTTGGTATGATGGAACGCAAGGTGATGATATGGGATTATGAGTGCGAGCAAATTGATAATATAGATTGAAAAATCACAGTGAAATTTGGTACTGATATGATGCCAAAATTTGCGATTGGGACCAAAGAGGGTTCTTCCAAAATTAAAAATCATTGATAATATAGACTAAAAACTAATGGAAACATCAAGAAATAGACTAAAGACTACAGCTACGAAAGAAAATTTTAGTTCCTTGAGAGCATATTAATTTCTTTGACGAGCTTGTCTACATTCAAGGTCGATGAACCATTAGGACTCGTCGCGATACAAGCCTTTTCCTTCCATTCCGCAGCCATGTTCCTCATTTTATGACCTCCTTCTCCCATCAACTCTTGTACAAGCCTCTTAACTTCCTCCCTTTTCACATCCTTTCCCATTTCCAACCCAACACCCCATTCCTTGCATATATACCTACAATTGGTCGGCTGGTCCCAAAGATAAGGCCAACATATCATTGGCACACCAGCCGACAAGCTCTCTATGGTCGAACCCCAACCACCATGAGTCAAGAACCCTCCAACAGAAGGGTGGTTCAAGACCTTTTCCTGTGAACACCAACTTGCTATAAAACCTTTCGTTTCTATAAGTTTTTCATATTCAGGAGGCAAAGTTGCGGATTCTCCAAGAACTATATTTGATCTAATGATCCAAAGGAAATAGTGGTTGCTATTAGCAAGTCCCCAACCAAATTCTTTCAAATCTTCTAAAGACATGACTGTTGAACTCCCGAAGTTCACATAGACGACAGAGTTTGGTTCCTTGGATTCAAGCCATTTGAAACAGTCGGGTTCTTCTTTCCATAAGCTGTATGATATTTCGAGCTCTGTTTCTTCTTTGGGTATTTGATCAAGAAGTAATTGCATGGGGCCAACGGTATATACTTTGGGATACATGGACAACAAAGCATCCACAATGCTAGGTTCCAAAGCGTCAAATGTGTGGAAGATATTGTGTGAAACATTGTGTGACTCTTGTGTAGCTTTAGTAAAGAATGAAAGTTCCGCGTTGTTGGGGTCTATGATCCGGATTGTACTGCTCAAATCTTTTAGCCGGATTCCTTCCATTCCCGGTATCCAATCAAGAACTGTGTCTAAGTACCCATTTGTCATATCTGTACAATGACCATATTATTAACACATTTTTCTACCAATAAAGAAATGGATGGCTTCAAATAAGTAGCTAAGTAAACGTGTGAAATTAGCACGACCTAAGAACTTAACGTACAACTTTGTAACGCATGGAGTTTCTAGCTTTTATTGTACTTTGAAGTGTTATTATATTGTATGGATTTATCATCTTATTATTATTTAGGAAAAAAAAAAAAACATATTTATACATTCAGACCTTTTATGGTTCACAAAAACAATATTTTCTTTTTAGATTTCAAACAAAAGAGTACCCTCTAATCCTGCAGACATGGAATAAGTGTAGGGCCGGATGGAACTAGAATCAAATATGACCGGGTACATTTTATGTTTATTTTTTATTTGTAAGTATACTAACTAAATAGTACTATAAATACATTTCGATGAACTGGGTGCATTTAAGATGCATTTAAGAAAAAATTGTTGTTTTTTTCAAACATTAACAACACTACATCAAAAAAATCCATGAGATTCCTGGCAACCTGCGGGAACCCTGGTTCCGTATCTGAATAAGTGATTAGATAGTTTACCTCTTAAAAAAAGCGAACAAAACCTTAATTTCCCACACTTCTCACAATTATCTACCTTTTTACTAGATCATATAAATCTAAAAGCACAATGAAAAATATACCTTTAAGTGGTAATAGTCCCTTCTCGATTAGAGAGTGAATTTGGTATATACCCATGAAGCCACAAGCGGAAACTGTCCAGTAAAGCATGTTGGGGACTCCAAGCTTTCGTGCAGCATCAACAGTGAAAACCGACGCGAACCCATCAGATACAATACAAGTAGGAGGAGTCGGAAGTTTGGCGACAAGATCAAGAAAAGGAGCCAAGAAGCTGGTTTGAATGTAGTGTAAGTGTAGTTCCGAGCCATCATCATCTTCAGAACTCCGAGGGATGCCATCAGGAATAGTTTCGAACCGGAAATCAGATGTCCCATTGAGGCTGTGATCACCACTAGATTTCAGCATACGTTTGTGGATATACTCGGTGTTAACAAAGGTTATTTCCAGTCCTTTGTGGTTTAGAAGTTGTGCTAATTTGAGCATGGCCTTTACATGGCTTTGTGCTGGGATTGGTATAAAGATGACATGAGGCTTCTTATGATAATTTGTGACCACTGATTCCATTTTTTTGGTATCTGATTCCAAATGAGGTTGTGGTAACATTTATACATGAGATGTTATTTAGGTATAGTAGAGTAATTATGTTTCAATCTACTAATTTTATGTTCACACTACAACAAAAGACAAATAGATATTTGAAGTGTTTGGCGAAACCTGTCAAATTATAAATATAGGTGTCGAAAAATCACATCCACTACCAAAGCGAAAGTTGATATGGAAAACCCTTACGAAATTCGACACACCCAAGCACAAAAATAACTCGACAAAGTAAGGAATCTACACACTGATTACCTCAAAAGATTATCTTGTTTATTAACCAAAAATATCAACTGAATTTACAAGAAAGAATGGCTATAAACTCTATAAGCCGAACTTCTATTCATAGCGAAGGTTTTCAATTATAAAATCCCTAACTCAAGTCCTGGTCGGTTAGTAAACCTTCTAGGCAATCACTTGATCAGCAAGAAATTCTATACACATGTAACTTATAACGTAAGCAAAAACTAATGTTTCCTTAATTACATTACAATTGGTCATGTACAATGTTAAAAACTGTACAAATAATGAACCAGTATTTGCCAAGGATTAAGCCACTTTTTTTAGATGTTTTGTGGCCGGTTAAAAAAAAAAAAAAAAAGAAAAAGAAAAAAGAAAAAAGAAAAAAAAGAAAAAGACAAGACTATACAAACCACATACATGTGATAGATGACAAGCATCAAACGTAGTACAAACAACTTTGTTATAGGCTTGTCATATATCTCATGTGTGCGGTTTAGATTTTATATGTGATTTGGTATAGACATGTTGGTAGAGACATATATGGTTATAAAAAGTGGCGTGCATTTTTTTCTTTCCAAAATAAGCTAAGGTGACCGCTTTGGATTTTGGTTATGAAGTAATTGCATGGGACCAATCATCCAAACTTGATGAAACATAGATGATAAAGCGAAACCAATACGAGTCTCTAAAGCATCAACGTGTGGAATATATTGTATGAAACATCGTGGAACTTTTGTGTAACTTTATAGCAATATATCAATTTTACCGTGACAGGATCTGTTGCCCACACAACAATTTTCAAATCTTTTAGCCTGATGTTCCATTCCGGATTTCCGGGTACCCAATTAATAATGATGCACGCAGGAGGAGATGGGTGTTTTTTTCGCAACATATATCAAGGAAAGGAGCCAAGTAGATGGTTTCAGCATACTGTAAAAGAAGTTTTGTGCCATCATCATCTTCATAATTATGAGGAATATCGTCAGGAATTGTTTCAAATCTGAAACCAGATGTGCCATCTAGGCAGTGGAGCCCGCCAGATTTGAGCAAACGCTTGTGAATGTATTCTGTGTTAACAAAGATTATTTGGAATCCCTTTTGGTTTAGAAGCCCAGCTAGTTTGAGCATGGCCTTTAAGTGGCTTTGTGCTGGGAATGGTACAATTAAAGATGACATGAGGCTTTTTGTCATCATTTGTGATCACTGGTTCCATTTTTAAGTGTATGATGTTAAAGGGTGGGTTTTGGATGCTCATATTTGAGGGGTTATTTTTCAAAAGTAATGAGTTAAAGGGTGGGTTTTGGATACTTATATTAAGGTTTTAAAGTTTGCTGAAGAGAGAATGTTAAAAGCTGATGTAGCATAGTAAATTAAATTAGTAATAAGCAAAAAGAAACAAAACATACCGCTTCATGACTGCACTTATGCGTTCTTATTAGACGGCTAATTGGCTAAATAATAAGAGTAACGGGTCACCAAAAGATGACCTATTGAAGTATTGATTCAACCGTTTATGGCTTGTCTTTATTTGGTGGATGTTATCTCTTGTCATAGCCTAGCCGGCCAGCTTTTGCATCTATGTTTCTAAATGTCATCCCCAAAGGATAAAAACTAAATTCATCTGGATTTAAAACATTTTTTTTTTTCACGATAAAAAAAAACCTGCAACAACATTTGGAGAAGTTTTGTTTACATTATTTAAAGAAGTCCAAAGTTAACAAAATTAAATAAACCAAAGTTTGAAATAGAACTGAATAATCTTTGATTTAAATAAAAATGACTAATTAAAAAAGAGTAATTTTCAATAGTACAGTCGTAAGGTGTCAGTCAAAAACATCAATACTAGCTAGATTTGATTTTGATCTTCACAATATAGAAACTTATGTATTATACATCATAATGTGATTACATAATGTTATTTGTGAAATGTCTAATGTAAAGGGTACGTAACTCATAATTAATTTGGTTGTCCCGTGTGCATAGTTCGATGACCAAATATGAAATAACCGTAAAATCCATTTGTTATGAGGGTTATTTTGACCGGCTATTCGGCTTTAGGTGATATGTTCTTCCAGAAATCAATGATTGAAATGAAGAACTTATCCAAATTAACAGGAAATTCAAGAATCAAGAAGATAATTTCAAACTAATTGGATGGTTGATTATTATTGAATGATTGTAGTGTTACAGGAATGATTGAGAGAGAATTGTTACAAAATTGATAGCTAAAAGAACAAAGACAAAGCAGATGGTTTTATCGACTAACCAACAGCTTTTCCCGCCTAAACCATCCAACTGAATTACAAAGCTACATGTGCCACGCACATGCCTATATAAAACTATTAACTCGTGCTACGCACGTGACTACTAACGGCTCATATCGTTGAGTTTGATGTGTCCGTAAACTGATTGGAATCAATGTGAGATTGTTATATTATATGAAGCAAAAATTCGAAAACCAAACACTAGACTTTCTTTTTTGCATGTTTTATAACAACATATGAAATATTGAAAAAAGGCTAACAAGAAGATACAACACATCAAACACCAGAGAAACTGATAGAAATCACAAAAGTTCCACTAAAGCTAAAGTTGCATTCTTTAAAAATCAATATATATAATCATTATATAAGAAACTTTTAGTTTCTTGACAATGTAATGATTTCCTCGACGAGCTTGTTTACATTCAACGATGATGAACCATCAAGACTTGCTGCGATACGAGCCTTTTCCTGCCACTCCATTGCTTTGTTCCTCATCTTGTGACCTCCTTCTCCCATCAATTCTTGTACAAGCCTCTGAACTTCCTCCCGTTTCACATCCTTTCCCATTTCCAACCCAACCCCCCATTCCTTACATATATACCTACAATTGGTCAGCTGGTCCCACGCATAAGGCCAACATATCATGGGCACGCCAGCCGACAAGCTCTCAATGGTCGATCCCCAACCACAGTGAGTCAAGAACCCCCCAATGGAAGGGTGGTTCAAGACCGTTTCTTGTGAACACCATCTTGCTATAAAACCTTTAGTTTCTATAAGCTTTTCAAATTCCGGAGGGAAAGCTGCGGATCCTCCAACAATCAAATCTGATCTAATGATCCAAAGGAAATAATGGTTGCTGTTAGCTAGTCCATGAGCAAATTCCATAAGATCTTCTAATGACATTACTGTATGACTACCATAATTCACATAAATGACAGAGTTTGGTTCCTTAGATTCGAGCCATTCTAAACAGTCTGGTTCTTCTTTCCATAAGCTGTATGACATTTTAAGTAGTTTTTCTTCTTCTGGTATCTGATTAAGAAGTAATTGCATGGGGCCAACCGTGTATACTTTAGGATACATCGACGAGAAAGCATCAATAATGCTAGGTTCCAAAGCGTCAAATGTGTGGAAGATATTGTATGTAACATTGTTAGAAATTTGTGTAGCTTTAGTACAGAATTTAAATTGTATGTCTTCTGGGTCTGTAGTTCGGATGACACTGTTCAAATCCTTAAGCCGGATTCCTTCCATTCCGGGTATCCAATCTAGAACAGTGTCTAAGTAGCCATTTGTCAAGTAACTTTCATCTGCAAAGATGATCACTGTTATTATGTTGAGTAAATTATCTAGTTCATATAGAGTCATAATCACAGTAGATAATAAACAATTTATGAGCATCTGACAACATATATTGAGTATATTATCTAGTTCATGTAAATTGATGTGCAATCTTGTATGCACAACTTTCTTATACAATTATGCTAAAGAGTTATCAAATACGTAGTAACTTATTTAAGTGGCAACTTTCACAAAATATACCATGTGGTTCATATTTATCTGCACCTAACAACTTATTTCAGAAAACCACGCATGTGTCCTTTTTCTAACATCTTAAAAAAAATAATAATAAAAAAAAAAAAAAAAAATGATAAAATCACAAAACCAAATCCACAAAATTATTCACAAAATAATGTGTCTAATAATGTGTCTGATTAGTTTGTTTTAGTTTCTCTTTTCTTTTCATTTATAAGCTAATAATGAAGTGACACATCCTTTAGTGGATGGTTTTGTGGATTTTGTTTTGTGGTTGTATGATTCCTCTAAAAAAAAGGTTACAAATATATGGTGTTATTTCTGAATAAATATATAAAAAAAAGGTATTCAAGGTATTTTGTAACAGTTCTCACTCAAAATAATCTAGTAATTTTCTCATCAATATTTAGCTTCTTAATTAGAGCAACATAAACTGAACCATATATATTAAACAAGCATAAAAACAAACCTCTGAGTGGCGTAACTCCTCTATCGATAAGGCTTTTTAACTGATAAATACCCATGAAGCCACAAGCAGAAAATGTCCAGTAAAGCATAATGGGGATATCCAGCTTTTGTGCAGCATCAACAGTGAAATTCGACATAAAGCCATCAGATATGATGCATGTAGGCGGAGTCAAAAGATTTGCCACAAGATCGAGGAAAGGAGCCAAGAAGGTGGTTTCAACATGTTGAAGAAGTAGTGCTGAACCATCATCATCTTCCGAGCTGCGAGGTATGCCATCTGGAATGGTTTCAAATTGGAATCCACATGCGCCATCGAGGCTATGAACACCACAAGATTTGAGCATACGTTTCCGGATGTGTTCCGTGTTAACAAAGGTTATTTGGAGTCCTTTGTGGTGAAGAAGTTGGGCTAGTTTGAGCATGGCTTTCATATGGCTTTGTAGTGGTAATGGTATAAAGATGACATGAGGCTTCTTCTGAGTTGTCATCACTCCATCCATTTTTATGTGTTTCTTTTCAAACGGGTTGTGGTATTTATATACAGTTGTTATCTACCTACTACACTAAATGGTTTGCTGACTATAGGTGTATATCCTTAACTTCTTTGTATAAGATCGAAGAATTAGGATCAAATGAGAAGGATGACAAATAACTAAAAATACACGTTAGAGATGCGTCGAATTGAATTAGATGCATCCCTAATATTTTAGATGCACCATAATATATTTCCTAGCTAAACATTATATGCATATACATATATTAAATGCATTTCATCAAGTTAGATGAATCCTATGTATTTTTCGCCCTCTGCAAGTCAAATTTGTTGCTAGTACTACTTTACATCGTTTTCACTTCAAAATCACTTTCGAAACTAAGTGAGATGCATCTAAATTAATAGTGATGCATCTAATTATTCAAGTCGATGCATCTCAAATATGTGGTTATAGTTATTTTCATTCTTCTCATTTTAAGTTTTCTTCTCACTGAACATCGAAACTCTCTGGCCATTTTAACCCCTAACATCCCTAAATCGTTTTTTCATTCTATCGATCTTGAATCCTTGTTTCTTGCAACGATTATCTGTGAATAACATTCGTGTTGCTCATTAACTGATTCTTTGCTGCTTTAATCAATTAGATTCTTGGGCTTTAGTGTGATCATTCTCACTACAACAAAACAAAGGGTTTGGGACGAACAAAAAAAAAGGGACGACAAATGTAGTCCCAAATTGACAAAAGGTCCCACTTTTTTGCAACAAATATAGCAGTCAACGAGAAGGTTTTGGCCCACTCATTTTGGGACGACAATGTCGTCCCATTATGTTAAAATTTGAATTTTATTATTTAGAGACTTTTTTAAAAAAAAAATCGACAAATAAATACTTCCCGCCTGTGTTTTTGTTACCCGCCAAACAGTTTGGGACGACAATGTCGTCCCATTCTGTAAAACCATATATTTTTTTGATTTTCAGAAACTTTATAAATCACTCTTATTTTACAAAATATTTTTGAAGCTTTTAAAATAACATATTGTCGTCCCATTTTTTAATAATATTGAAAATAACAATTACAATATAATAATCTATCTAAAAATACTTATTTATAAATTAATTTTAAAAATTTATTTAATTTAAATACTTTTATTTAATAAAAAATATTTAAAATTATTTAATTTAATTTATAATTATTTAATTTAATTTAAAATTAAATCCAATAATCTATCTAAAAATACTTATATATAAATTAATTTTAAAAAAGTTATTATGGTTATGCATAACATGTTAAACGGATTAGTCGAGTTGTTATGGATATGCATAACATGTTAAACGGATCAGTCGAGTTGTTACGGATATGCATAACATGTTTAACGGATGAGTCGAGTTGTTATGGATATGCATAACATGTTTAACGGTTAGTCGAGTTCTTATAGATATGCATAACATGTTAAATGGATGAATCGAGTTGTTATGATATGCATAACATGTATAACGGATGAGTCGAGTTGTTATGGATATGCATAACATGTTTAACGGATGAGTTGAGTTGTTATGGATATGCATAACATATTTAACGGATGAGTCGAGTTGTTATAGATATGCATAACATGTTAAACGGATGAATCGAGTTGTTATTGATATTTTATGGATATGCATAACATGTTAAACGGATCAATCGAGTTGTTACGGATATGCATAACATGTTTAACGGATGAGTCAAGTTGTTATGGATATGCATAACATATTTAACGGATTAGTCGAGTTCTTATAGATATGCATAACATGTTAAATGGATGAGTCGAGTTGTGATGGCTATGCATAACATGTTAAATGGATGAGTCGAGTTGTTATGAATCTCCATAACAAAAACAGGTGCTAGAGACAAGATTAAGGATGCTGGAGGCAAGACTTGAAATGGCAACGAATCCTAACATCAGTTTTCACAACAACAACAACATTTTATTAAACAACAACAATAACACAACAAACAACAAAAACAACAATGACACAACAAATAGCAACAACAACACTACATACGAAGATTTCCCATATCGCCTAACATCTCATTATAAAGGTCGTGAAATAAGGCAGCTGAATCAATTGTGTGGTTGTTGGGATGCTGATACAATTCTAGCATTTTATTGAGTACCATTATCTGGTGATTCAGTTTGAGCACTCTGTATTTCCAGGACTCGATGTTGATGGTCCTGCAGTGTAACGAGTTGGAGTTATGGAAGGTCTTGCGGAATGAGTTGGAGGCGTTGAAGCTCCAGGAGAACCAGTCATTTTACGGAGTCGTTCCTCCTTCCATAAAAAAATCACATCCATAATTTGTTGTCCCACCCTTTGATGCAGGACACACATAGTATAGTTTACCACGAGAGTAAGCTTTACGCGATTCTCGCAGAATTACGTCTCCTCGTCCACAAGGACAAGCAAAAGCTTCAAATTCCGCCATATTGGGCATGTTAATAGTGTGTGTTTGTGGTTGTGAGGTTGAGTGGCTTTAAGGATAAGAGGTTGTGAAGTTGTGTGGATAATATGTTAGTATATAAGAGCAGATCTTAGCGGGAAAATTTGGTAGGAAATTTTTGGGGCCAATATTTTGGTGGGAAATTTTTGGTGGGAAATTTTGGTGGGAAGTTTTTTGGTGACAGATGGTGTGATATTATCTAGGACATAACAAACGCATTAAACTACAATGATATGTTAAACTACAATGATATGTTAACATCTCGTGTATAACCACATCATCTCGTAACAACCATATCATCTTGAATCATTCGTTTAACATCTCAAGTATAACCAATATCATCTCGACTCATTCGTTTAACGTCTTAATAGTGTGGTGGGAAGTTTTGGTAGGAAAGTGTTTTGGCGGATCGTATTAGCCGGACAAAGAATGATTCATAAGCTGTTATAACTTAACATTAAAGATGTTCATAAACTGATGTTTAGGAAAAGATTACTTCATAGTTCATATAGCAATGATAACCTATTTTTCCATTTGTAAACTAGTTTGGTTAAATTAGGATTGGTTGTTTAATTATGTCATGTATTGATACGTGGGAATCGCACCAGGCTTTACCTCTCAAGGGATCTTGAGAAGCTTACAACCCCCACCAGGCAGTGTACCTGATCGTTGTAGTATAGTATAGTGACAAGTACTGGGGGATTGATCGTTCAGCTAGGAATAGTGTCGCTAGGATTAGAAAACCTAAATACTAGTTCTAAAGGTGAGGGGTGATTCTTTTTGTATTTTTATATTTTTTAGAAAGCAAGTAAAAATCTCGGGTTTGAAGGATTTGGGCGGAATTAGTTGCTAGTCAACTAACCCAATACTAAAGATGCAATCAAAATAAAATACTAAAAATGAAAATAAACTAAATTATACTAAAGTTGTGAGCAATAAGTGGAGAAAATGTGTTTACTTAGATTTCACTACTCCCTAGACATCTTTTATACGTTAATTACTTGTTATAGTTGCGTGGATGACGGATTGTATTCCTTAATACCATTCATGGGGTGGCGCACTTAACTCCCCAATCCTATGAGCTCTTATCTCCTCCTATGTCATGCCCATCACAACCATAGGGATTATAAACAGTGGCTCATGCATTAAATACAACCAATAAAAATCTAGTGCACATCAGTTCATGTTTCCTAAGACGTTCAAGCATGTTACCATTTGGAGATCTGCCAGTTTTCTTAAGCCTAACATCGAATTCATTCATCCAATACAATTATAAATAAGTAATCAACACATAATTAAGATCTAGGTTTCATTAGATCCAAGCAAACACAAGATAGATCTAGCCTAGCATGATGGAATTAAGACAAGAACAAGATATAGACAACCAACACATAGACATATTGATTGAATTAAAAGAATACTTATCTCAATTACACATGAAAGGTATCAAGGGCTTAGAACCCTTCAAAAACCTGTAAAATTCACACCAAGTTCGTACTTAGGGTTTCTCCAAAACTTCTCCCTTTTTAATGTGTGAAAATTAGAAAAATATATATAGGAAATAGGATCTGACGGCGTCAAGACAAATTATGTGACGCCGTCACCTCGCCGCCAAAATACTTCTCGGACTGCCTTGATCTACTTTTGACGCCGTCATGTGTTATACATTTCCAGGCCGTCATGAATTTTACTCTTGACGCCCTACTTCGTGACGCCATCAAATCTGTACTGGGTCGTCATGGAAATTACTCTTGACGCCGTCAGAAATTCCTTCTTGACGCCGTCACCTACTGTTCCCAGCAAGGAAAATTAAGACTTTGGCGTTTTCTTCACTTTTATGCTTCAAAAACGTCCGAATTGCTTCCTTTTTCAGATTTCACTCCCAAAGTACCTAAAATCACAAAAGGAACGATTTAGGGCAATATTTGATCAAATAAATTCAATTCCGGGCTTAAATGACCCCCTAAAAGTGGTTTATTTTTCGCCTCATCATATACCCTTACACTTGAGATTTGCTTGTCCTCAAGCAAATGCGTTTTTATTCTACTCAAAATACAAGTTAGGGGTCATTTAACACTAATATAAAAGTAATTACAACAAATAATCGTTCCACTAAAGACCAATATACAAGCACGGAGGTCATACACAAGCACCTCACAAATAGTGTTTAGATACTCACATCTCTCGGGTGTAATAAATTATAAATTACAATATGGAAACGGAAGATATCTCTCACTACCTGTCATAGCAAAATAGATTACCATAGGCTTGGGAAAGGATCAAACCTCCACCACATGGCGTAAGCACCTAGGATAAACTATCAAAGAAGTCTTTTAAAGGGTTGTAACGTTAGGTGTAGGGATATGAAATACACGGTTTTGTTGGATAAAGGAAGTTTTACTGGTGGCGAGCTAACAATCTTGGTTAATTACATGTACAATATGGCGTTGCTAAGCCAAGACTAGACTCGACTTAAGCTAATAAAGGAAAAATAACAAAAACATAAAATGAACATAGAATGAAAATGGATGGTAGTCCGTATGTTTTTTCTCTTTTTCTTTTTTCTATTTTTTTTTTCTTTTTCTTGTTTTTTCGATTTTTTTTTTTTTTTTTTTTGCATACGCTCTTACCCTACCATCTAAAATAATACATCATAGGGAATAAACCTTTCCCTTACACTTGAATTTTTACATACTTTACAATAAACTAATCTAATGACTCGAATTAAGAAAATCAAAACACTTGGAGCACTTTTAAGATTAACGCACGTATGGGGGTAATATGATGTTCTTCCCCATTACTCCGTAAACTAAGTACTTTACCCATGAGTCCCAATCGTCCCAAAACAATATGTACAAGGATATGACTCGACTTAGCAACCATGTAATCAATTAGATAGTTAACTTAGGGTTTAACAAATAACAATAATGCACTAAAGATGAGCGCATACACGGAAGGCTAAGGCGATTTGGGTGTACATTTAAGTGGGGTGTAACAAATTCTTCCTTTAAGTAAAATGCTTAAAGTTAGAAATGAAAAGATAGGCTCGGAGGGGTGTACTAGGGGTTTCGTGTAATAAAAATGAGTACAACGCTAAGGGTGTGAGAAAAATTAGTTGACTTAACTAGCCAAGTAATATGACATAAATGGTCAAGTAATTATGATACGGGTTTAACACAAGGGTGATCCTAATCCTCTTATCATGTAGTAAATCCTACTACACGAATGTAGTCTCTCTAGCGGTCTCGGGATGCATTACTAACGCAAGTTCAAGAATCTAAATGCTACCGGTACACTCATAAGCACTAATAATAAATGCTTTTCCTATCAAATCTAAAGGCGAACTTCACATATTTGGGTGGAAAATTTTTTTGAATATACGGTTATGTGCTAGTCATACAACCTCCTATCCATGAGACGCTTGCTATGGCTAAAGTTTCACTCCTAAATGTTGTAAAAAATTTTAAATTTGGCGCTAAAATTGCACTAACAAGTATTTCTCGTAGTTTTATTACACATCTACTATCAAACAAAACAACTCAAACGAAAGTGCATATGTAAGGTATCCTCATTTTACCCTCCCCTTACACTTAAGTTGAACATTGTCCCCAATGTTCAAGTAAAGAATGTAAAAGTGAAAAAGTAAAAAGAATGAAATCAAATACTCCCCTGATTCGCTAGGTATGGATAATAAGGTGGCCAGGTTAAATCTTCCTCCAAGAAAATGAACAATCAAAGCTTCCCTTCCAGAATATAAATCATCTTCTTGTCATACATAACCTGTAAATCTGAGAAAATAGACAAAAACAACCTCGCGTAAAATCGGCGGCATCCTATATAAGTTACTAAATCCTAGAAAACAAGATAAGATATAATGCTTGTGGAATGAAGTTTGCAGATTTCCTGGAGATTATAAAACTTAATAATTCACAAAAACCATAAGACTCCGTTAGAAAAACAAAACCGGTAAAATTTCCAGATTTTTACACGTGACGCCGTCAAGAAGAAATTCTTGACGCCGTCAGAAGTGACCTGCAGAAATTCTATTTCTGGAAAAACTTGGTCCTACTTCCTGGAAAATCCTGCAAAACTTCATTATGACTCAATACAAGCATTTGACTCTAACAAATACGAATATACATGTTCATTTAATATTGTGGAGAATCATGATCGGTTTGTTTCTTAAAAACATATTTGGGGTTTCCCCTTACACTTATCTTTTGCAAAAATACTTTTAGGTGGAGTTAAGACTAGGCCAAAACAACAAAGTAAGTATTTCCACTATTTAATTGAGAAACATGATCTACCAACAATAAAAACAAAGCATGTATACGGAAGCAAATAACAAACAAACAAAATAAAATCACACAAAACATGGGTTGCCTCCCAAGAAGCGCTTTTCTTTATTTACGAGTCTTGTAGCTAGACTCAAGGTCATGGGTTACTACGTGACCTCGTCCCTTGAAATGATATACCCCATGTAGTTGTGATCATTACTGTTATGGTGGTAGTGCCTCAACCTGTCGATACTCGCAATCACCATTCCACCTACTTCACTTCTCAAGTTAGCTATCCCATCTTGGCTCACACCTTCAATTGTGAACGGCCCATACCACCAAGGACTTGGTTTATCGGGTGGTATTGTTGCTTTCAAGTGTCTCAAGAGTACCAAGTTCCCTTCCTCAAATGGTACATGATTTTCTGCGGGTTGAGTATGTTCGAATTCGACCTGAACCTTATTGCTTTTGCTTCTTTCATTTTTAGCCTCCTTATAGCTTTTGATTCTTGCCTCCCATGCAAGAATTTTATTTTGAACACGAATGGGTGTCGTGTCAATGTTGTTTTTGATCTTTCTCCAACTCAAACTCTTATGCCCACTTCGCGGAGTCATGGGGAAGCTAATCTTTCTTTTTCCAGATTTGAGCTCAATTTTCCTACCTTCATACTTAATGACAGCCCTAGCGGTGGCGAGGAATGGTGCCCCAAGGATTATTGGCATGCATCCATCTCCTTTATCACCGATGATCATAAAATCAACGGGGTACATGAATCCTGCAACATTAACTAATACATCTTC
This sequence comes from Artemisia argyi, assembly GCA_030686995.1. Classification (NCBI taxonomy): domain Eukaryota; kingdom Viridiplantae; phylum Streptophyta; class Magnoliopsida; order Asterales; family Asteraceae; genus Artemisia; species Artemisia argyi. The sequence goes on from CM060689.1 coordinate 49,059,348, forward strand.
TGCGATTCCTAGGGGGTATACGTACGAGTGTCCAGCGAGGGATAACCTAACACGAGTAGGGGCAGGCATTTTTGACGTTAGTTAGATGTAAATAGTTAGGGGCATAAGATTTACTTCCGATCCTTGGTCGGCGAAAGCACTAAGATATTTCAAGTCCCCGATGCTAGTTGGTATCTCAAAGTTCCCACATGCAATCTGCTTAGTAGCCACTTTTTGTACCAATAGCCTCTCGAATACTGATCCCCCAGGTAACGTATCATACTCATCTTTTACTTTTTCCTCTTTCTCAGAACCCTTTTTGGAAGGTTGGTTACGCCCATCACCTTTAATCTAGTTTGTTATGGTGTTTTCGTTTATATTATGTTTCAGGTAGTGACTCAAAGGTTGGGACTCTGGTAGTTTTTCTAAGGTCTGTTTAGTAGGTGCTTCTACCTTCTCGTTATCCTTGTGGACAATTGTGATGGAATTAACAAATTGGGTAGTGGGAGTGGCGCTTTCTTTCCTTAGTAGCATTCTTTCGGGGATTCTCTGGTTGGCATACTCCTCTAGTAGACTCATCATCTCATTCATTTTCTCCTGCATCTCCTCTTTTTGCTTATAGACTGCTTCCTCTAATCTAGCAAGCCGATCTGAGTGAGTCGCCATATATTCTCTCATCCTAGCTTCAAACTCCGAGCTAAGCTCCTTGGGAGGGGAACAAGGTGGGGCATTGTTCTGAAAAGTCTCGACATTTTCTCTAGAAGGGGACTCAGATAATGGTGCCGAAGTTGGTTTTGAGACAGAATTGACAGTAGCCCGTCTAGGACTTAAAGGTCTCCTTTGCCTTTCCTCAAAATAGTCAACTTTTGCCTCAAGTTTGCATAGGAGTTCATCGGGGATTTCGGTGGTCCCTCCAGATGTTGAGACTGCATTGATGGCCGCTTTTATTGTATGATTAAACTCCCACATCTCATGATTATCAGCGGCGAGCTCCTCGATAATCGCCCAGGACTCCTCGGCGTTCTTATCACGCAGTTTACCTCCCGCAGCCCTATCGATTGTGCGCTTAGTGTGGTAATCAACATGGTCATAGAAAATCTGGACTAATAACCAAAGGTTTATACCATGATGAGGGACCTTATGGAGGAGATCCTTAAAACGGGCCCATGCTTCGTAGAAAGTTTCTCCTTGATGTTGTTCAAACATCAAAATGTCATTTCTAAGCATTGCAGTCTTCCCCGGTGGGAAGAATTGAGTAAGGAAGCGATTGGTGAGATTATCCCATGTGGTGATGGATCCCGCAGGTAAACGCTCAAGCCATTGACTAGCTTGATCCCGTAGAGAGAATTGGAATAGGCGTAATCGGGTTGTCTCTTTAGTTTCAACACCTAGGTCTATGGAATCTACGATTTTGAGGAAGTCCTTAAGATGTTGGTTTGGATCTTCGGAACGAAGTCCATGGAATGCACATCCGCTTTGCACCAACAGGATGGTGTCGGATCGCAAGGGGGTCACGTTGGCTCCGGTGAGCTCAATGGTGTTTCGGTAGCCTTGGTGGCTAGGTCGGGAATACTTTCCTAAGGTTCGGGGCCTAAGGGGTTCTAGTGGTGGGTTTTGTTGTGGTGGGATGACGGGTTCAAAGATGTTCCCATCGTCCATGATGTCGGGTGGTGAAAAGTTACGAACAAAGACACAAAGAAATAAGATAGACTAAAGAAAACCTAAAAATAAAAATAAAATCTCACTAGAAAGGAATCTAGCAAGTAGACCTAATAAAAAGAGATTCTAACCTAGACAATAACTATTCCCCGGCAACGGCGCCAAAAACTTGATATATGGGAATCGCACCAGGCTTTACCTCTCAAGGGATCTTGAGAAGCTTACAACCTCCACCAGGCAGTGTACCTGATTGTTGTAGTATAGTATAGTGACAAGTACCGGGGGATTGATCGTTCAGCTAGGAATAGTGTCGCTAGGATTAGAAAACCTAAATACTAGTTCTAAAGGTGAGGGATGATTCTTTTTGTATTTTTATATTTTTTAGAAAGCAAGTAAAAATCTCGGGTTTGAAGGATTTGGGCGGAATTAGTTGCTAGTCAACTAACCCAATACTAAAGATGCAATCAAAATAAAATACTAAAAATGAAAATAAACTAAATTATACTAAGGTTGTGAGCAATAAGTGGAGAAAATGTGTTTACTTAGATTTCACTACTCCCTAGACATCTTTTACACGTTAATTACTTGTTATAGTTGTGTGGATGACGGATTGTATTCCTTAATACCATTCATGGGGTGGCACACTTAAATCCCCAATCCTATGAGCTCTTATCTCCTCATACGCCATGCCCAGCACAACCATAGGGATTATAAACAGTGGCTCATGCATTAAATACAAATCATAAAAACCTAGTGCACATCAGTTCATGTTTTCTAAGACGTTCAAGCATGTTACCATTTGGAGATCTGCCAGTTTTCTTAAGCCTAACATCGAATTCATTCATCCAATACAATTATAAACAAGTAATCAACACAGAATTAACATCTAGATTTTATTAGATCCAAGCAAACACAAGATAGATCTAGCCTAGCATGATGGAATTAAGACAAGAACAAGATATAGACAACCAACACATAGACATATTGATTGAATTAAAAGAATACTTATCTCAATTACACATGAAAGGTATCAAGGGCTTAGAACCCTTGAAAAACCTGTAAAATTTGCACCAAGTTCGTACTTAGGGTTTCTCCAAAACTTCTCCCTTTTTAATGTGTGAAAATTAGAAAAATATATATAGGAAATAGGGTCTGACGGCGTCAAGACAAATTATGTGACGCCGTCACCTCGCCGCCAAAATACTTCTCGGACTGCCTTGATCTACTTTTGACGCTGTCATGTGTTATACATTTCCAGGCCGTTATGAATTTTACTCTTGACGCCCTACTTCGTGACGCCGTCAAATCTGTACTGGGTCGTCATGGAAATTACTCTTGACGCCGTCAGAAATTCCTTCTTGACGCCGTCACCTACTGTTCCCTGCAAGGAAAATTAAGACTTTGGCTTTTTCTTCACTTTTATGCTTCAAAAACGTCTGAATTGCTTCCTTTTCCAGATTTCACTCCCAAAGTACCTAAAATCACAAAAGGAACGATTTAGGGCAATGTTTGATCAAATAAATTCAATTCCAGGCTTAAATGACCCCCTAAAAGTGGTTCATTTTTCGCCTCATCATGTATCAAGATACTTTATCGATTCATCCGTTTTAAATAATTTAAATCATTTGTAAACTATATAAATAATTTATAACTAATTTAAATCATTTTTAATTTATCTAAATAATTTATACCTAAAGTTAAATCATTTTCTATTTATCTAACATTAATTTAAATCATTTTCAATTTATCTAATATTAATTTAAATCATTTTCAATTTATCTAATATTAACTAAATCATTTTTCATTTATTTAAATAATTTATAACTAATTTAAATCAATTTTAATCTTTTTAATATTACTTAAATCATTTATTAGTCTTAAACATAAATAAGTTAAAAATGAAAAACGTGTAGAAAACAAGAAGGGACGACAATGTCGTCCCAAATTTTTCATCAATAATTTCGTGGAAATCAAAGACCCCGCCAGTTTTTTTTATCCCGCTAAAGCCTTGGGATGACAATGTCGTCCCATTTTGTTCATAAAAATGTCGTCCCAAATTTTTCATCAATAATTGAGTAGGTATAGCAGATACGCAGTTTTCTTCTAAGCGTTTATCATAAAAAAAAAAAAAAAAAAAAAAAAAAAAAAAGAAAAAAAACCACCACTGCTACTATACTCTTCCAAATCGACCCCAAATTAATCCCCACCAAAACACCAAAATAATCACCACATTTGTTACCACCACAACCACCTTCAACACCACTATCACCACTGCGCACGTTTTTCATCTTTTTCTTTTTTCTTTGTTTAATTTTTGTTAATTTATTTTGTATAAAGGTATGTTATTATTATCTTTTTTTAATTATGTTTGTTAATTATGTTATCTTTATTTATGGTTTGTTTAATTATTGTTTGTATGTTGTGTTTGTGTTGGTTAGATGGCCCACCGCAGCAGCAGCCCACCACCGTGAACCACCGCTGGCAGCAGCCCATCGACACCACCACAGCCACCTACAAAGGTATCGGGCACTTTTTAAAAATATCAGATTTGTCTAAACAAATAAGGCTTTTATGTGCTTCCAAATGAGTTTAACCGGATACTTAGTAACAAGTATGGTTTCAAGGTGACAATGAATTAAATAAAATTAATAAAAGTTACCTTAGTTAAAAGTCTTTGGTTAGTATTGTAATATGAATGTTAAACTTGTGTAAATAATTTTAGCCGCAAACTTGATTATGGGTGTTTGGCTAAGCTTATTAAACGTAAGCCCATTTGGGCTTATTTTAGATAAGCTCCAATTTTGGGGCTTATTTTGAGACTTGTCGGCTTATTTAAGTTTATTATGATATGATAAACTTATAAAAGCCGACAAGTCTCAAAAATAAGCCTAAATGGGCTTATGTTTAATAAGCTTAGCCAAACAAGCCCCTAAGTTTTTATGTATATACTTGTTTATTGTGAAATTGTATGATATAACATATATAGTCAAGTTAAGTTTTTGTATGATTAATTTAAGTTATTTTTTTATGTGTATGTTTTTGGTTAGCTGGACAGCCGGGAGAGTCGGGACAACACCTCTTTTCCTCTTTTTCTCTTTTCTTCTCTTCCTCTATTTTAGCCGCGAACTAGGTATATAATTTAATTACTTTGATGATATTGTGAATATGCGTTTGGTTAGTATGATTGTTAAACTTGTGTGAATTGTAATTTGGTTTATGAAAATGTATGTTTGTGTAGGACCATTGCAAAAGTACCACCTCTCTATCTTTCTTCCTCTCTTCTTCTCTTTCATTCGTGAACCAACCGTGACATCAAGTATGTTTTCTTTATTTCCATATTTTGTTTTTTGTTTATTCGTATATAATTTAGTTAGTAATGTATTTTTTATTGGAATGATATTGTATTGTTAAACTTATGTGACTTTTTTTAGGATTCTAGTGATTGATTTCGGACAACCCCCATCTGAAATTAATCATCCTATAGAAAACCCGTCCGAAATTAATTTATTAGAAATTAATTTCGAAAAGTCCCCTGTTTGGGACTGCTTTTTGAATGTTTTGTCTCATTTAGGATATGGATGCGTATAACTGTTTTACTATTTGAGAGAAATTCGACAGTATTTCCCTTTCACTCATACGAATATGTCTTTAATGCACATATTTGGGGAGTTGAGGGGAAATGCTGCCAAATTTTTTTCAAATAGGAAATTGGTTATACGCATTCATATATGAGACGAGGCATTCAAAGAGTGGGTTAGGATTGCCTTCCATAGTTGCACTAGGTAATCAAAACAGTTCATAACTACGCCTTTTTATGTTTGAATGTGTTTATTTGAAACTGTTTTTTTTTGCAACGCAATCATGACAATTGATAAGACTTGGACCACTATAGAAAACCGTAATTCCTATGAGTTTTTAGATGGTCTTTTTGCATTCATCGCGCATTGATAGCCATTGTTACACCCCATCACAAAAAAGATTCTTTGCCCATGTGTTCGTTGTGGTAACGCTTGGAATAAAGCGCATACTCTCGAAAATCTTGAGTCACACATTTCAAAATACGGGTTTGACGAAAGTTATACCACTTGGAAATATCACGGTGAACCGCTTCCTCCACCCGTAGTAAACAACACACCACAACCACCTTCACCTGAACACATTGACAAGGATGCATTATTCCAAAATATTTTTGCAAATAATGACCCAACTCCACCCGTAGTAAACAACACACCACAACCACCTTCACCTGAACACATTGACATGGATGCATTCTTCCAAGATATTTCTGCAAATAATGACCCAACTCCACCATCTCAAACAACAGGTTCTCAACCAGCACAAACAACAGGTTCTCAACCAGCTCAAACAACGGCTCCTAACATTAATAACAAGTACAAAGAGTTACTTGCTAGGTCCACCCAAATGTTGGGTCCAAATTGTGATATGACTGTACTGAACTTTACGTCAGAGCTTTCGCACATCAAGGTCTTATGTAAAATACCTGATAAAGGGTTTAACATGATTCTAGCTCTTTTGCAAAAGGCATGTCCCCCTAAGAATGGATTCAACTTCCCACCATCATACTATGACATCAAGAAGACATACAAAGATATCGGGTTGGGATACGAATCGATCCATGCTTGTATAAATGATTGTTTTTTATTTTGGGGGTCAGATCACAACAAAAGTTTGAATAATTGTCCAATCTGCAACGCGAGTAGATGGAAAAACCTTAAGAAAAAGGGGAAGAAAGTTGCCAATAAGGTGTTGCGTTACTTTCCGTTAAAACCTAGACTACAACGTATGTTCAACACAAAACACATCGCAAAGTGGATGACTTAGCATGCTACTGGACAGTCTAAGGAAAATGGTAAGATGAATCACCCGTGTGATGGTGAAGCTTGGAAAATTTTTGACATAATGCAACCCGAGTTTTCATGTGACCCTAGAAACGTCCGATTAGGGTTGGCTGCCGATGGTTTCAATCCGTTTGGCAACATAAGTCAAAATTACAGCATGTGGCCGGTTATATTGACAGCATACAATACACCCCCATGGATGTGTATGAAAGAGACTTCTTTAACATTGACGATGTTAATTCCCGGCCCTAAATCAGCTACAAAGGACATTGATGTTTTCTTGCAGCCTTTGATCAAAGAACTCCAAGAATTATGGATAGGAGAGCCGAATTTTGACGCTGCTACGGGTACTCATTTCAACATGAAAGCAGCGGTTTTATGGACCATAAATGACTTTCCAGCTCGAAGTAGTTTGTCTGGGTGGAGTGGACAAGGCTACTATGCATGCCCAACATGTAATCAGGACACTCCATCGCTTCCTGTGAAGCATAAAATCGCTTATGTTGGTTATAGAAGATTCTTACGCGTAAACCATCCAATGAGGAGGAAACATCGAGAATTCCATGGTAAACCTGAAACTGGGCATCCTCCAAGAAAATTTACCAATGAAGAAATCATGATTCAAATTAGTAAAGTCTTTAAACGTGTCTTGGGTAAACATCCACGTATTCTTAAAGACAACCCTAAACCTAATCGAGAAATTGAATTGAATTAGAGTAAGCGTTCTACCTTCTACGAACTGAAGTATTGGCCCGATCTTAAACTAAAGCACCATCTCGATGTCATGCACATCGGAAAGAACGTGTTTGAGAGTGTGCTTAATACCTTGTTAATGAATGACAAATCCAAAGACACGCTAAAGGCAAGGCAAGACTTGAAAACTCTGGGAGTTCAAAAAGAGTTGTGGCTCGTTGATAAAGGAAATGGGAAGTTCGATAAGCCTCATCCAAAGTACTCTTTCACACCAGAAAACAGAAAAACGGTTTTGTCAATTCATCAAAGGAGTTAGACTACCTGATGGTTTTGGATCCAACTTCAAGAAAAAAAGTGACCGCTGACGATAACAACATAACGGGCCTAAAATCTCATGACTGTCATATTATGATCCAGCGGTTACTTCCTTATGGAGTTCACCAATACTTACCCAAAGACATTTCACCCCCATTAATCGAGCTCTGCTTATTCTTTAAGCAACTTTGTGCTCGAAATTTGACGCAGCAGGACATGGAGAAAGCTAAAAAAACAAATGCTCAATGTTATGATTAAATTAGAGCAAATATTTCCCCCTGTTTTTTTGACATAATGATTCATTTGGTTATGCATTTACCCGACGAGGCTATTCTAGGTGGCCCTGTTTACTACAGGTGGATGTATCCATTTGAAAGATACATGAAGAAGCTGAAAAATTATGTTTGAAATAAAGCCAGGCCTGAAGGTTCCATAGCGGAGGTTTATGTTGCAGAAGAAGCATTAACTTTCTGCTCGCGTTATCTTAAGGATGTGGAGACGAGATTTAATCATCTTGACAGAAATGACGATGGTGCACCTGAACAACCAGATAAATTCCAGGTGTTCCAGTCAGTATGCGAACCAGTGGGTAGATGTGTAGATACTCGGATGAAGCCAGATGTTATGCAGGCAGTTGTATGGTTTGTACTTAACAACAGTCCTGAAATTGACGCAGACATCCAAGCGTACAAAGAGTATGTTTCTTCTTTTTTATATTTTGAAGAACCATTTTTTTGCTAAGTTATTTGTTTTCGATAACTTATTCTAATATCGTGAACTTTTGCAATGAATTTCCTAACAATACCGTGGAAACAAGTTTTCCTCCCTGGTTCAATCACAAGGTAAACACATTAGATATATTACCATGTAGTCCAGAGTTTTTTCTCATCTGAATATGTTTGTATCTCTTTCGTAGATCTGTGAAAAGAGTGTGGCAAAAGACCTAAGCTGTAGTCCTGAGTTATTCTCTTTGGCATGTGGACCTTCATCGCGTGCATTTACATACCCCGCTAGCATAGTTAACGGTGTGAAGTTTTTGGTGCATGAGCGCGATAAACTTCATACCACTCAATGCAGTGGAGTTTCAACACCCGGGCCTGATGGAGAAATGTATTATGGTCAACTGGAGGAAATTATGGAGCTCACTTATTTAGGTGACCGAAAGGTCGTGTTGTTTCGGGTTTTTTGGTTCGACACCCATAACCCTAATAACCCTACGGCACGCTCTAGGCATTCTTACATTGAACGTGGCATACATCATATTTTGACTGATAAGGATGCTTATAGAAATCAACAATACATTCTTTCGACACAAGCAACACAAGTCTTCTACCTTGAAGACCCTGCTAGACGACCACCTCATTGGAAGGTCGTCGAAGATGTTCATCATCGAAAGATCTGGGATCGGGATGTTGTAGATTCTGATCAAGATGTTATACATGGCAGCAGTTCATCAGATGTTGCATTGTCAGTTGGTTTACCTGGTTTGGAGTCTGCGAATTTGAGTGTAAATCATGAATCAACAGAAGTGGACGCCCCACCAGAAGAAGATGATGATTTTGTTAATAATGAATATGATGTCGTTGCTCATGTCCTTGATGATGACGATGTTGACGTGTCTGATGATGATGAAGTGAACCCAACGATTGTTGTTGAAGAAGTTTTATCTAGCGATGATTCGGATGATGAAAATTGTTCTTAATTTGTAATTTGAATGAAACTGTTACTATATGTTTAAACGTGTAACTTTTATTTGAATGAAATTGCATGTTATGTTATGTTTAAATATGTATATTTATATGAATGTGTTTATTAGTATTAATTGGTCCACGAAATTGTGTGTTCTTGTACTTATAATTTTACAGATGGCGTGTGTAGGTCCCCAATCACACGGCGGGGATGCCGGTGGTGATCCACCACCACCACACCGGCCCTATTTTACTACGCGGGGCTACTGTTTTGGTAAGAAATTGTGATTTTTATTTGAAGTTTTTTATTGATAAAACTAATTTTTTTTACATGTATTTTCACGACTCAATAACTTATATTTGTAGGTTCGGTTCCGAGTATGACCTCAAATCGGGTCATAAGGAGGGCGTTCAAAGCGAACGGTAATCGGCCTTTGCCCATCGGCTTTGACATTGATGATCTAGGTACCTTTTCAGCTGTGGGAACGTGGGAAACTGTTGGTCCCTTTTACTTGATTAACCGTAACTAAGAAGTTAAAGTAACCAAGTTATATGACTTGAACACAAATGTAGAAAATGATTAATCAATAAAGAAACGTAAACAAAAGAGATAATATTTTCCAACGTTTAATTCTTTATTAGAAGTTAATCAAAAAGAATCGTACCCAAGTGTTTGCGGAATAACACTTGGGGTTGAATTGACAAGTGTGGTATGGACTCCTCACTAAACTCAACTAAGTTGAGTGACAACTTAAATTACCCACTGAGCTATCTCAGGGGCTTGTGTTGTTCTTTGGAGGAGTAAAAGTGGTTTGTGAATGCTTTGCATTAATTGCACAAACTTGTCAACTTTTACTCCTCACATTTGCTTCCTATTTATACACAAGTATAGAACAACTAAATATACATTGGACCTAAAGCTTCCTTAACAATATCTTGAAAGATATTATTCTTCTGGCGAGGAACCTTCATTGAGTTAGATCCAAAAGGCACTTTCTGATGACAGACTGGTTTTAACCATTTGGGGAAAGTCTGACATTAAAGTGATAAAGCACTTTAATAAAGCAGCTCAGACTTTCCCGCCCAGTCCCGCCAAAACTTCAGTCTTCATGTCATCAGTCTTCAGTACGTTTAAGTTGCTGAGGAGTCATTGGGGTTCAGTGAGTTATTGTCATCCTCACTGAACCCATCACCTTCTTCTTGGCTTAGATCACACTTCACTGAGTTCCGCCTCACTGAGTGGAGAACCTTTCTTCTTAGGCTCTGTCTTAGCTCCCTGAAGGTGACTCACTGAGTTACTGTTCACTCAGTGACTTGTTTGCACTTAGGAGATTTTACGTTCAAATCCTTGTTAGAAGATTTGGGGAATTCAGTGACCCAACAATCTCCCCCTATTTGAACATACAAATAGCCTACGTGATACTTGATTCAGCTTGAGTTGTCAGGGTACATCTTCTCTTGCTGAATGTTTGTTGTAATTGTAAGTAGGACATAACTATTTAAACAAAACATCAGTTTATTCATTAGCTATTACATTTTCCTACAAATTACAAACAAAATAAAAAAAAGGGTAGTTGTTGCAGATCAGATGTTCAGATGATAGCCAAGTCCCTCAATCTTAGCTTTCTTTGATCTCAGCAGGTGTTTCTCAGGATGCTCCTCAATCTTCGTCCTCAGGTCCTTACAGAACCTTTGGTTTGCACCACTTTGAATAGGAGCAGCTAACATCAGGTACGTTACCATTGCCGTGACCCCTGCCTTGTCTATATCGGACCACCTTTGGAAGGCAAGGTCTCCATATTCATCAGTGAAGCATAGACCTCGTTCAGGGTGTTCAAGCACGGTGTTGTTCACGAAGGTGATTCCTTCAGGAACAGACCTGTCACATTCCAATCCTGGGACCTTGATCTCAGGCTCGGATTTGATGTGCTTCCTTTTTCTCCTTGTGGTGGTTGAAGAAGCAGTTCCTGTTGTTGGAGCAGGAAGAAGGGAGGGAATGTTGAGGGCTTCAGGCATTGCTCTCAGTCTGTCATATCTTTCGCTCAGTGACTTGAGAAGTTGATCAACAACGACGCCATTTTTCTTGGCAATGATGGGACGAAGTTCATCAAGTTCAGTGATCCCAAAGTCAGCGAATTTGAATGGATTATGAACATCCATTATTCTCTTATCAGCCCCCCTGAAGACAGTGACCATTGCAGGTTTGGTATTCCTGTGGATTTTGATGTCAGTGATGGTTTCAGGCTTCAATCTTTCCTTCATCACCCAATGATATCTTTCAACCCTGGTCTTTCTGATTTGAGCTTGCCTCTTCAGCTTTTCTTCCCTTTCCCTTTTCAGAGTATTCATCTGTTCTTCCTGAGCCTTTTTAAAGGCTGCACCAGCTTGCTCATTAGCTAGTGCCTCAGTATCCAGACCAATCTTTTCAGCCTCCTCATGAACAACCTGTATCAGTTTAGGCTTGCTCAATTTCTCTTCTTCAGCTGCCTTTGCCGCTTTCTCAACTTTTCCCAAGTAGTCTTGTATCTGGTCATGAGTAAGTTGATAGATTTTTCCATTAATTTCATACGGGACCCTGATAGGTTCATCAGGGTCAACTCTGACAATTTTGGAGGCAGGCTGGAGTCTGACTTCAGGTTCTGAGGTGGTGGCAATGCTTTTTCCTCTGTCCTGAAGTAGAGTGGAGGAGACTGGTTCCTCTTGTGGGGGAACTTGAGTGATTGGTGTGGCTTCAGTGACATGCTCCCCCTCAGTGTGAGAGGGCTGTCCAGCTTCTTGTTCATCAGTAACAGGGGTTTCAGGAACATTCTCCCCCTCAACATTTGCCGGAGCTGCAGTGATGGCAAGTGTTGGAGTTACTAAAGTAGAAGTACCCTTGAAGGCTTGAAATATTTCCGTCATCATGGACTTGATCTCCGCAGTATCCTGATGAATGAGAGATACCCTGGAGTCAAGTGAAGCCTGAGAACTTTCAAGGGCAGTCATCCTGGAACCCATTGTCCATGCCAGAGATGTGGACTTCTGGAATTGAGTTGTCACTGATGCTTCCAACTGAGTGAAGGAAGACTTGAGGGACTCCACCGTGGAGCTGAGATTCTGAACATTTGAATCCCTTATCAAACCAAGTAACTCAGTAAGAGCCGCCGAGTTGACCTGATATGTCTCAGATGCCTGAAGAATTCTTTTGTTGAGCTCAGGATCATCCTTGACTGATTCTTGAACTGACTTAACCCCTGTAGCCAGCTCCTTAAGGGATTCCAAAAATTTATTGATGTGCGAAGCCATTTCTGTCAGGGAGTGATTGACAGTGGAATTTTGCTCCCTGACATCTTCATTGTAATCTTCAACAACATCTTTGAGGAGGTGATAGTGGACTGCTTGCTCAGTATGCAGATCAAACACCTCTTCAGTGACCCCCCTATACAAAACATTAGTCATTTTCTTGATGAACCTTTTGAAGGCTCTTTCAGTGAGAGGAGTTGAAGCGTCTTCTGAGGTTTCCGGCTCGGAATGTTGTTCATCTTCATCATGGTTAGAGGGTTGAGGAGACTGAGTAACAGGTTCAGGGACTGTCTCCTCATCCTCCATATCATCTCCGGCCGTGAAGACTTCCTCGTCACTGTTGAATTCATCATCAGAAAATAAGAATGCCTGAGCATCCGCCAGGGAGGATATCTGCAACAATTGGAGGTTATCCGGCTCCTCTTCATAAGAAGATTTGCCTTCGTTTTGGCCAGGTCCTGACCCCTCAAATCCGGTAGGTTGGGTTTTACCTACCTGGTCTTTAAGGCCAGTTCCCAAGTTATGCGCACCTCCGGGAGTGGTTATGGGTTCCATATCAGCGGGTGGTTTATATCCCTCTGAGTCTTTGTCCCCCGTGACCCCTTCAGACACTGATGGGTGTTTCTCAGTGCCATCCCGAGGAGCCGTGATTGTTGTGTCCCTATCAGTGGGTTGTTTGTTTCCCACTGAGTCTTAGGGATAAGTATGGGTGCCCTCAGACAAAAGCTTTGATTTGCGAATGTCCTCATCAGGCAAGTGAGTGGTTGAGTCCCCCTTTCCAACAGGCTTGTTCTGGCCTGTCGAAGGTTTAGGGACATTAACTCCCTGATGCTTGGGTTTTGATCTACCCGAGCCTTTAGCAGGATGTGATTGTTTGTGGACCCCTTTCTCAGTGGAGTAGTGCTGCCCCACCGAGGATTTAGGATCCCTTACTCCCTGAGACCCTGGTTGTGATTTGCCAGAGACGTTAACAGGATGTGAAGGTTTGGTTTGTTTCGGCTCAACTGTCTTGTTTATGACAGTAGAGTCTTTGGAAACGGGTTTGCCCGAGGACACTGAGTGTGATTTCTCAGTGCCCTCCGTTGGCTTTTGTTGCAGGCCTAGTGACTGGGTTATTATACTCAGGGTGTCCGCAGTCAAGGGCGGTAATTCATGCCCCTTTTTGGCAACCTTAGGGTCAGAGGTCTCAGTGTCGAGTGACTTGGGTTGAGCCACCTTCCTGGACCCCTGACCCTTCTTCCTCTTCACTTTGGTGGGAGAGGGAATTGGTGATACTTTATTGTCACCCTGGATAGCAGTACGCATGTACAATGTCAGGGTGACAGGTGTAACCTCAAGAGGGTCGCGTGAGTAATTTGCCTTGTGTAGGACGTCAGGCTCAAAACCTACTGCGTCAGGCCTATCATACTCAGACCCAAGCAAGTCTTGTAGGGCACAGGAAACAAATCTAGGATATGACATATGTTTTTGCCTAGACTTCCCCCCTAACTTTGCTATGAGGTCCCTGAAGATGATTTCTCCAAGGTCTATCATTTTACCCTCAATGAGACAGAACACTATCATTGCCTGAGTAGTGTTTAATTGCTCAGTCGAGGATTTATTTCCCCAGAGAACCTGAATGACAAAAGTCATTAGAATCCTCCAGGGAGCTGGGAACCAGGTCTTAACAATTGGGGCTTTGGATAATAGGGACCCTGGTGTCACCTCAGGGTGATTTTTGTCATAGGGTCCCAATTCCAGCAAGACCTCCTTTACCTCTTTTTCAGAGGGTTGGGCAGTGAAGGTCGTGGTATAATCAAGCCCAGTGGCTTTGACAAAAGTTTTATAGTCAAGAGTTAGGGACTTAGTTCCATTCTTGACTGTAAACTTGATTTTGGCCTCTTTTGGCGCATCAGGGTTTTCAACCACCGCTGTGCACCAAAATTCCCTCAAGTAGTCATGATAGATGACTGAGGGGGTCTTAGTGAATGAGGTGGTCAGGAAGCAGTTCTGAAGGAACTTCACCACATCCCTGTATTCAAGGTACCCAGCAGGGTAGGCAAAGTTCCCCACCACATTATTTTTGGTAAGGTCTACGCTTTCCATTTGGAAATCCACATTGGGTACGTATTTTACGACCTTAGAAGTAGCCATTTGGTAATAAAAAGCCTGGTTTTAGTTAGAAAATTGGGTATGGGTGAGGAAACACACGCAGTTTTGAAAACAATTTGCAAGATTTTTGTTAAGGATTTTAAAAAACGTGTGTGTGTTTCCCTTTTGTGGGGGTATTTATAGGCTAAAGATTTGGGAGGTGATGTTGCGGATGCCAAAGGTTTAATTTATTTAACCGAAACGGCATAATAATTTTGGTTTGATATCCGCATTAAATATCACGATTCCCACTACACCTATTTTCTCTCACCCTTTGGGGTGCTTCTGCAAATATTGCACTTTTGCAGGAAAAACAATCATCACACGTTTTGTGTGTGAGAGAGCATTTAATGCTCAGTGGTGTTTGGTGAGAGAGATGTGGGGGCCCAAGGAGTGGATGCCAGTTGTGTAAGTGACATATATTCCTATATTTAATAGGATTCAGTTACCTACCTGGGACATTTAACTGACTAAATACTTAGAGCATTTAGTTAGGGTATTCAATGCCATTTTTCATCCTGAGCCCCCTGAATGATTTTTCATTCAATAAAAAATGAGTTTTTCAGGAAGGGTGTGATCAGGGACCTAGAGAATATACATCATGTTGGAACATTTTTTATCAGTTCCCTGATTCTATGTCCAACATGCCCAGTTCAGCTTTCAATCTTGTGAAAGTGGGTTCATCCAAAGGTTTAGTGAAGATATCAGCTAGCTGATACTCAGTGGGGATGAAATGTAGTTCAATTTCTCCATTAGAGATATGGTCCCTGATGAAGTGGTATCTGATGTCAATGTGTTTGGTTCTTTGATGAAGTACTGGATTGTTTGAGATGGCTATGGCACTTGTATTATCACAAAAGATAGGTACCATCTTATACTGAATGCCATAGTCACTCAGTTGGCTCTTCATCCAAAGTACATTTGCACAGCATCCTGCAGCAGCCATATATTCAGCTTCAGCTGAGGACATGGCCACTGACTGTTGTTTCTTTGTACTCCAACACACAAGTTTACCACCAAGAAATTGGCAGGATCCTGAAGTACTTTTCCTATCCATGTTACATCCTGCATAGTCAGAGTCAGTGTACCCTTTGAGATCAAATCCTGAACATTTTGGGTAATACAAACCAAGGTTTGGAGTACCCTTCAGGTACCTGATGATTCTCTTGATAGCAGTGAGATGTGATTCTTTAGGGTCAGCCTGGTATCTTGCACACAGGCAGACTGAGAATTGGATATCAGGCCTTGAGGCAAGTAAGTACATCAGGGAGCCAATCATTCCCCTATATTGGGTTTGATTCACTGATTTTCCAGTGAGATCAGGACTAAGGTTGTTTGGAGGAACGATGGGAGTTTTTACTGAAGAGCAGTCAGTAAGCTCATACTTCTTCAGTAGGTTCCTGAGATATTTCTCTTGGCAAATGGATATTCCTTTTTCAGTTTGTTTGATTTGTAGTCCAAGAAAGTATGTGAGTTCACCCATCATGCTCATTTCAAACTTTGTGGTCATGAGTTTTTCAAATTGTTTGCAAAGTTTGTAACTTGTTGAGCCAAAGATGATGTCATCAACATATACTTGGACAAGAATGACATCATCCTTTGTTCTGTAGATGAACAGTGTGTTGTCAATTCTTCCTCTGACAAACTTGTTTTGGATCAGGAAGGCTGAAAGAGTTTCATACCATGCCCTGGGTGTTTGTTTCAGTCCATAAAGGGCTTTGTTAAGCTTGTAGACATGGTTGGGGTATTCACTACTTTCGAAACCAGGAGGCTGTTGCACATAAACATCTTCTTTGATGTTACCATTCAGGAATGCACTTTTAACATCCATTTGGTAAACTTTAAAGTTCATGTAAGTTGCATAGGCAAGGAAGATCCTGATGGCTTCCATTCTTGCAACAGGTGCAAAGGTTTCCTCATAGTCTATACCTTCCTGTTGATTATATCCTTTGGCAACCAGTCTTGCTTTGTTTTTGATGACTGTGCCATTCTCATCAGTCTTGTTTTTAAAGACCCATTTCATACCAATGATTAAAACACCCTGGGGGCATTCAACAAGGGTCATGACATCATTTATGTCAAATTGTTCCAATTCATCTCTCATGGCCTGAACCCAACTTTCATAAGTCAGGGCTTCTTTGACATTTTTAGGCTCAATTTCTGAGAGATAGTCAGCATAAAGGCATATATTGGCAGTGGCAGCCTTGAGTTTGGCAGCCTTGCTTCTTGTGAGCATGCCTTCAGTGGGTTCACCAATGATGTTCACAAGCTCAATGATTTTGGATCTAGTCCAGCTATCCTGGGGTTTGGGATAGGAATTTGAGCTTGTAGGAGCCTGAATAGGTTCAGTCTCAGGAACATGGGGTAACTCATCAGTATGCACTTCAGTGGCAACTGTAGGAACAATTCGTTCTGTGGGTTCCTGAACATTTTGTTCAGTGGTGTCAGTCTCATTTGAGACAGGCTGAGTTTCTATGAACTCACTGATAGGTGGTTGAGGCAGGTTGTGAGGGATGATGTAGTAGGAGACATCAGCATCAGCTTGGTATTGAGTTGAGGGATTGTTCTCAGGATGATACTCATCAGGAGGATATCTTGATGAGTCATCAATACCAATTTCTTCAACTGAGGAATTTGAGAACCTGATGGATTCAGTGCTCTCATCAACAGTAATGTGATAAGTTTCCTCAGTTTGTTGTCTCCTTGTGTTGAACACCCTGAAGGCTTTAGAGACCAAGGAATATCCCAGGAAGTATCCATCATCAGCTTTGGCATCAAATTTACCTAAGTGATCCTTGTGATTATGTATAAACACAGGACACCCAAATACATGAAAGTAGCTGATGTCAGGAATCCTTCCTTTGAATATCTCATAAGGTGTCTTATTGTGCCTTTTCACAATGATTGACCTATTTTGAGTGTAGCAGGCTGTTTTAACTGCCTCAGTCCAAAAATGTTTTGAGAGGCCTGAGCCATTCAGCATGGTTCTTGCTGCCTCAATGAGTGTTTTATTTCTCCTTTCAGCTACTCCATTTTGTTCAGGAGTATAGGGAGAAGTGAAATTTTGAGAAATTCCTTTCTCATCACAAAAACACTCAAGGTCTTGGTTTTTGAATTCAGTGCCATTGTCAGTCCTGATCTGTTTAACTTTGACATCATTTTGATTTTCAATGTTCCTGACAAATGACATGATGGTTTCGGCTGCCTGACTCTTTTTGGTCAGGAAGTAAACCCAAGTATATCTTGAGTATTCATCCACAATGACCAGAGTATACTTCTCATGGTGTATGGACATTGGACTGACAGGTCCAAAAAGGTCCATATGAAGAAGATGTAGGCAGCTTTTGATTGAAAAGGTTTGTTTGGTTTTGAATGATGCCCTGTGGTGTTTTCCTTTTTCACAAGCAGAACAAGGCTTGTCTTTGGTATACACCAGGGATGGAAGGCCCAGAACTTTATTCTGTTTGGCCAGGTTGTTGATGTTTTTGAAGTTGAGATGAGAGAGTCTCCTATGCCATAGCCAGTTGATTGTCTCACTTGCCTTTGTGAATAGGCAAGTCCCATTTTGAGTCAGGGATGACATGTCAAGGACATATACATCATCCCTTCTGGGTGCAATCAACACAACTTCCTTATTGGCATTAAAGATGGTCCCTCTCTTATCATCAAACTGAACTATGTATTTTGCATCACATAGTTGGGAAACACTTATCAGGTTGTACTTCAGACCATTAACATAAGCTATTCTTGTAAAAACTATACCATTGCAGTTTACTGAACCATAACCCTCAGTGGGAGCTGATGAGTTATCACCAAATACTACTTTGGGTCCTGGTTCTTCCACATATTTATGCAGAAAACTTTTCACACCAGTCATACTTCTGGAGCATCCACTGTCTAGATGCCAGGTAGGATCCTTGATGTGTTTCTGCACAAACAGTAAACTGGGTTAGTTTTGCTTGTTGACCCACCTTCTAGTGGGCTTAGTCCTCAGGGACTTTTTGAACTCAGTTAGTGAATCATGGTCTGAAGTTATGTGTCCTGAGCTTCCACATGTTTTACATTTTGTGGATGTTGATGCATCAGGTGACTGAGAAGTGTTGGTTAGATATTTCCTTCTGGATTGAATCACTTTGTCATGCCCCCTGGTTTCATGGGAGGGATCTCCACAGATGTCACAGCATACTTTCATCAAACAATCATCAGGAAGATGATCATTGAAACCACAGTGAGGACATGGTGAGAAAGGCTTAGCCTTCAGTCTTTGTTTGGGAGGTGTGGCATACTGATAGCCTTGGGTTTTGTACTGACCCCTTGCCTTTAAAGAGGCAGTGTGGGGGATGTGATCACAAGTTCTGTGGTCCTCTTGTTTGCATATCATACAAAATAGGACTCTGTAGCATTTATCAGTGCTGTGATTTGGATAATTGCACAGTTCACATCTCCCTGAGGGTCTGGGTGTGGTTTTTGGTTTGGATGAACCTGAGGATACTGAGGGCTTGGTAGATTTAGAGTCAGAGTTTTTCTCAGTAGACTCAATTTTCTCACTCAGCATCCTGACAAGTTCAGCAAGCTGATCAACCTTTGAATCAGTGCTTTCAAGCTTCACTTCAGTAGTTACTGAAGGTTTTTGGTGTTCAGTGGGTGCAGGAGTAGGTCTTTTCAGTATAGTCCTTCCTAACCCTGATTTCTCTTTAGGAGAATGTGGTTGAAAGACTAATGGTGCAAGATTAGAATTGGGTTCTGCTCCCTGAAGTTGTTTCAGTGGAGGGAGTGGTGAATCAGACTTAGACTCAGTGATGGACTCAGTAAGACTAAGTTCATCAGTGACTCCTAGCAGCTCCTTGATAGCCTGACTTTCAGGCTCCAGAATTCTTCCAGTGTTAAAATTTGGCAATTTACTATCAGGATTGTTTCTTTCAATCCAATCACTGGGTTTGGGAGCTAGTTCCTTGCTAGAGAGTATGTTGGTAAATAGAAAAGTTGTGGAATGACTACTCTCCCCTGAAACCTCAGTGAGTTGATCATCACCTAGACCAGCCTTATTGGGGCTGGGTGAGAGACTCAGTGTTTCATAAAGTTTGGGGTTTTTCTGAGTCCATTTCCAAATAATTTCCTTTTCTTTCTTAAGTTCTTCCTGAAGAGCTTGATTTTGTTTTACAAGTTCAGAGTTTTGAATTTGAAGTGTGACACTTTCAAGTTTGGCTTGTTTTAAGACAAGTAATTCATCTCTACACTGATTTAATTCAAAACTGAGTTTGTTAAATTTTGAAAACAGATTAAGTCTTTGCTCTTCAACATACTTAAGATCAACATTAATATAGTCTAAGTAAGATTTCCAATCATCATTATCATCCATAGAAAGTAAAAGATTTACCTTTCTCATTGTGATGTTGACCCATTCACCATTTCTTGCATGACTCTTCCCCACAGCAAGTTTGTTGTCTTCTGACAGAGCCATCAGGGCACTGATGTGAACTTCATCATCATCAGAGGACACTTCAACCTCATCCCAGTCATATGTTTCAGCAACAAGCCCTTTGTTTTTGGCTTGAGTAGGCTTTGGAGCCTGAGGAGGCTGAGAGACTGTTGAGGATGATTCAAGAAGGGCAAGCTTGGCTTTTGCCTTTCTATACTTTGCTTCAAAGTCAATTTGAGGGACTTTTTCAAATCTTTGACTAGACTGAAGCATTTTTGGTTGAAATTTGCTGGGGCCTGAAAAAGAGTTATTTCCTGAAAACTTGAAGGATGGTTCTGAGGTAGTTTTTGAAAAACAATCTTTAGCAAAATGCCCCATTTTGCCACATTTAAAGCATTCAGTATTGTCATTTGCTTTAGAAGGAAATTTTTTTTTCTTAAAAAACCTTTTTGAATTAGCAAGGAGTGCTCTTTCATGAAATTCAATCTGAAGATCATTAAGATACTCCTCACTGGTTCTTTGGTCAACCTCATCATCTGAACCATCCTGAAAATCCTGCACAACACCTTTAGAATAGAAAGCAGTTGATATGGGTGTGATTGTCAAGGCCTTTTTGGTCTCCTGAGCTTTACCAGGGTATCTCCTGGTGATAAGATTGTCTTCATAGACAAACTTCCCATAAATGGCAGGGAGCTCAAGGTTCTGAATGTGGTTTGCATTTCTCAATCCCTGAGAGAAGTTTAACCACTTCTCAGGGAGACTGTTGACAAAACCAACATTGATTTCATGTTTTGACAGTATAACACCATCATTGGTCAGCTCATTCAGGAGGGTCTTATACCGAGTATAAGTCTCAGGGAGACTTTCAGAATCCTTGGCCCTGAAGGTATTGAATTCAAGCTTCAGGTCCATGATTCTATTCTCTTTGGTATCAGAAGGCCCTTCATAGCTATGAACCAGGTCAGTCCATGTCTGCTGGGCAGTGGGACAGTTGATCACTGATTCCATTATATCATCAGGAAGGCATGATATAATGATGCTTTTCAGGCGCTGGTCTTGATTGACCACCCTCCTTTCATCTGGGGTCCACTGAGCTTCAGGTTTGATTAAACCTTGGGCAGTTGTTGGGACATATGGACCCTCATTAATCAATTTGATATAATAAGGTTCCATCCCAGTTAAGTAGCAAAGCATTCGTTTTTTCCACTTGTTAAATTTGCCAGCTTCAAGTCGAGGGGCAGTTGCTGAATAACTTCCACCCTTTTTATCGACAAGCTGGGGAACATCTGTGTCAGTCATAGTGGGATCTTGATTTTAAAAACTTGAGCACTCTTTAGGTTTTGAAAACGTGTAAAAGTTTTACAAATCAGAGGTTCTGATACCACTTGTTGGTCCCTTTTACTTGATTAACCGTAACTAAGAAGTTAAAGTAACCAAGTTATATGACTTGAACACAAATGTAGAAAATGATTAATCAATAAAGAAACGTAAACAAAAGAGATAATATTTTCCAACGTTTAATTCTTTATTAGAAGTTAATCAAAAAGAATCGTACCCAAGTGTTTGCGGAATAACACTTGGGGTTGAATTGACAAGTGTGGTATGGACTCCTCACTAAACTCAACTAAGTTGAGTGACAACTTAAATTACCCACTGAGCTATCTCAGGGGCTTGTGTTGTTCTTTGGAGGAGTAAAAGTGGTTTGTGAATGCTTTGCATTAATTGCACAAACTTGTCAACTTTTACTCCTCACATTTGCTTCCTATTTATACACAAGTATAGAACAACTAAATATACATTGGACCTAAAGCTTCCTTAACAATATCTTGAAAGATATTATTCTTCTGGCGAGGAACCTTCATTGAGTTAGATCCAAAAGGCACTTTCTGATGACAGACTGGTTTTAACCATTTGGGGAAAGTCTGACATTAAAGTGATAAAGCACTTTAATAAAGCAGCTCAGACTTTCCCGCCCAGTCCCGCCAAAACTTCAGTCTTCATGTCATCAGTCTTCAGTACGTTTAAGTTGCTGAGGAGTCATTGGGGTTCAGTGAGTTATTGTCATCCTCACTGAACCCATCACCTTCTTCTTGGCTTAGATCACACTTCACTGAGTTCCGCCTCACTGAGTGGAGAACCTTTCTTCTTAGGCTCGGTCTTAGCTCCCTGAAGGTGACTCACTGAGTTACTGTTCACTCAGTGACTTGTTTGCACTTAGGAGATTTTACGTTCAAATCCTTGTTAGAAGATTTGGGGAATTCAGTGACCCAACAGAAACGCAGTTCAGTAGTCTTTTGGGGGAACTAGTTAGTCCACTTCCCTTTGACTGCGATTAGGAGCAGATTCCGGAGCCTTTTATGGCTCACATATTTCCCGCACTCGAGGTATTAATTGTTTATTTTATTTGTATTCTTATCGTTATCGACCGTTTAGATATACGTGCTATATTTAAATTGTTTGTTTATTCAAATGCGTATATTTATTTGCAGAATTATTTCGAGCTCGCGCCTTGGTTAAACAGGCAGGACAAGGTGAAGATTGGGCAGTGTTTGTACACGGTTGGGGAACGGGTAAGTACTAGAATTGGGCTTCAGCTGCGGATACTATGGCGCAAACATAAAAACATGATAAAAAAAGCATACTTTGATACACAACCGGAACCTGAGACGGCAAAGCAAAATCCACCGTCGTCGACAGTGTGGGGTAGCAGAAGCCCAGCGGAGTGGGAGTCGTTGATCGAATGGTTTTGTGATCCGAAACGAATGGAGAGATCTGCAAAAAATGCAGAAAACCGGGCAAAGAACAAGGCTAAAACCCACCAAGGGAGGAAGTCGTTCGTACAAGGACGAACCGAGCGCGTAAGACTCATTATAATTTTTTGATTTTCAAATGTCTATATAATGTTTATATATAACTCGTTATTAATTTATTTTATGTTGTATGTATAGCGGGTTGCGAATCGCGGGCAGAATGAAGAACTCGTGGAGACGTGGAGGATAGGCCATACAACAAAACAGGGCGTCTTTACAAGTGAAGAAAACGAGACGGCTTATGTAAGTAATTTATCTCCTAACATGCGTAATTAATATCAAGTTACTTGTTTTTTTTAACTTACCTCTTTTTAACATACTTTTTTTTTTTTGACTTACACAGTTGGCGATGAAGGATCTGTGGGATAAAGTTAAAGCCAGTACGGCCCCGTTGATGACTGAGAAGCAAGTACTCGAAAAGACAGCCCATAGTGACAACCGGTAAAACTTTAAGAGCGTTGGCAGGCTAATGCCGGGAGGCGGCAAAGCTTCATCGAGGTACCCACATTATCCGCTTGCACAAAACTTTGTTACTCAGGAGGATATTTCGGCGGTGTTAAGGCAAAAGCAACAAGAGAATGACTTGTTGAGGAGGCAAAATGATATACTCCTACTTCAGCAGCAACAGATGCAGTCTCGACAAACCAACTTCGAATCTATGTTTGGGCACTTTGTCAGCCACT
Source organism: Artemisia argyi (assembly GCA_030686995.1). Taxonomy (NCBI): domain Eukaryota; kingdom Viridiplantae; phylum Streptophyta; class Magnoliopsida; order Asterales; family Asteraceae; genus Artemisia; species Artemisia argyi. Next base: position 49,082,865 of record CM060689.1, read on the forward strand.
ACAACAACAACAACCACCCAGATAATCCGTTTCCTGTTGAATTTTCCAGATTTCCACCAAATCCCCCATTTCCCCCATTTCCCAACCCTAATTCCTTCGACAATTGTTATCGTCCCGTCTTTCCCAACTCTACTACATGCCCGGGTTCTAGTTCTAACCCATATCATAGTCTTAATTATTCCGACCCGACACCCGACCTTAACCAATATATATGACAAACTAATCCTCATATGAGCTACATTCCCAAGAATTTTAATGCTAGTGGTGGTGAGGAGGAGGGGGAGGAGGAGGAGTAGGCGTAGGCGTAGTTTAATTTGTATCGTATTTGTTATTAGTTATGTAATACTAGAATCTATTGCCGAATCTTGGTTTGTTTTTGTATTAAGTTCGTATTTGTTAGTTTAATTTGTATCGTATTTGTCGAATTTAAGTCATAGATGAGTAATTTGGTATTGTTTCATATTGCCGAATTGGTATTGCGGATATTGGTTGGTTTACAGGTTGTGTAATGGTAGGTTTTTTCTAAAAAATATTCCGGAAAAAACCTGGAAATGCAGGCTGCTGCTGCATTTTTTTTTTTTTTTTGCATACTTGACAAAATGGGACGACAATGTCGTCCCAAAAATGCGAACAACGAATCGTGCCATTTGTAAAAATGTTTAAATATTTTAAACCTTTGGTATGACATTGTCGTACCAATTTGCATTTCCGAAAATATTTTAAGTATTTAAATAAATGATTTACGGAAAATAAATAAATTTTTGGTACGACAATGTCGTACCATTTTGCATTTTGGAAATATTTTGCGTATTTAATTAATTGATTTACAAAAAATAAATAAGTTTTTGGTACGATAATGTCGTACCATTTTGCATTTCGAAAATATTTTGCGTATTTAAATAAATGATTTACAAAAAATAAATAAGTTTTTGGTACGACAATGTCGTCCCAACTGTAATTTATATGTTTGACTGGTTAGTGGGTCCCCTTTCAATGTCGTGCCACTCGTGTGCAAAATTGTAGACCCAAACGTTTTTGGGACAAGAAAAATGGTACAACCAAAAAGGGTCGAGATTGTCGACCCAAATCTTTTGTCTCGACCCCACTTCATTATTTGGTTCGAGATTGTCGACCCAAAGCGTTCCCCTTGTTGTAGTGTCTTCTAGGGTTTACTTAAATCGTGTCTACTGTCTCTTATTCAGGTTACACCGACCAAATCTTTGCTATCCTTTAATCGGTTTTGCCTATATATTACTAATCGACTATCATCAATTCATTCATTGCTCGACTCATCATGGTTGGCGGTTAGTCCTTTGGTGCGATCCGTTTAAACCCTAACTTATTAGTTAGGGTTTCTTGTTTACCTGGTCGTTTTTTATTTGTTTTTGGGTTGTGGTTTTGAGAGATGATTAATAAAGGGTTTCTGAATTACACGAACAAGAACACATATGCTGTTACTAGTAAGTATAAAGATGATGTGTCTGGTGGTGATGGAGAGAGTACGAAACTGATAAATGATGGAAGCTTGGGTGGATCGGTTGCTTCTCAAGGTGATGTTGTGAAGCGTTCGCTTGATGAAAAGATCCGCGACATGGAAAGGAAAATTGTAGAAGGTAAGCTTGTGTTCGAGGATGATGATGGGGTTCCATTACCTCTGAATGATGGGATTCCTGTCATTAGTACTGCGCTTAATGTTGATGTTAATGTTAATGATACGGTGAATGAACCTCAAGTGGCAAAGAAGTCTACTAATGAACGTGTGGTTGCTCCTAATGTTGAACAATTATTGTTAAGTGCGCGTAAGAATTTTTATGCTACTATGAATCAAGTTCAACATGAGATTGCTGCTACTAAGGGTACTAATACGGATTCTAACAATTTAGATGGTTTGGATCAGCCTTCTAATACGAGTGGTACAGGAGTGAAGTCGGTTTCTTATGCTGGTGCTACATCTAACGATCCTAAGAAATATGTGTCTAATTTTCGTAGGTTGAAATGCAGCAACAAGAAGACTGATGTTGATCTTTGTGTCCCGATTAAAGTAGTGGAAGAGGTGAATCTCATATTTGAGAATACTCTTTATGGGTATTTCCTTGGTCAACGCCTTGCTTTTCCTGTTGTCGATTACTATGTACACAATGTGTGGGCTAAGTATGGTATACAAAAGGTGATGATGAATGCAAAGGGATTCTTTTTCTTTAAATTCAATTCGAGCAAAGGTGTTGATGATGTTCTTGAAAATGGTCCTTGGTTGATTAGAAATGTTCCTATTATTCTCAAACCATGGACTTTGAACACTAACTTACTTAAAGAGGATTTGACTAACATCCCAGTATGGGTTAAATTCCATGATGTGCCTCTTGCTATGTTTTCTGATGATGGTCTCAGTCTCCTTGCCACATTGATTGGTACACCCAAAAGGTTAGACGCTTATACTAGTCAAATGTGCAAGGAATCATGAGGCCGTAGTAGTTTTGCTAGATGCATGATTGAAGTGAAGTCGGATGAGGTGCTTAGAGATAGCCTCACTGTTGAGATACCTTTACTTGATGGTTCAGGGTCTACTATTGAGAAGATTCGGGTTGAAAATGAGTGGATGCCACCGCGTTGTGATAAGTGTAAGATTTTTGGTCACACTCTTATTGATTGTCCTAAAGTTGTGTTACCTCCTACCCAGTCTACTATGACTGTTAATGATGGTTTCAAGACTGTCAATACTAAAAAGAATGGGAAACAAGGTGGTTCTACTATTCCGGGTCAAGGAGGGGTTCCTAAACCTGTTGTGGGTAAGAAGTTTCAGTATCGACCCAAAAAGACTCCTCCTGAACCTGAAAAAGTAGATGAAAATAAGATGAATACTTCTGATGTGGCTAGTTCGAGTGGAAAGAAGATCTCTACATCTAACCGGTTTGATGCTCTTAATATGGAAGATACGGATGCTTTCGGCATTCCTACGAATGACACCAACATGGAGGGGGATTCTGGTCGTACAATGGAAGTTAATTAAGATGAGTCTACTAAGACAGGTAATGGTTCACAAGAACCCCTTGTGAGCGATTTGAAAGAGAAGGAGTCGGTTATGGCTCCTAAAACTAGTGATTCTTGTACTCCGCCCGCCTCTTCTACTAAGAGAGTTAACCCTTTCTCTAAGGTGGGAGAGATAGAGGTTTCTGATTCTAAAGATGAGTTGGTCTCTAACCCATTTGATGAGTCTGCAAATCTATTCGGTGGTGGTGATCAAGAGTTTGAAGATGATTATGATGACTATGACTATGATGACTATGCAAAACAGTTTTATGATCTTTCAGGGAATTTGGATGCTTTTAATGCCATGTATGGCACCAAGCTTCAAGGTCTTAGGAAGTAATTTTATTTCGCTTTGTCTTATGTTATCATTGGAGTAGTGGTTTGTTTTCTTGTTTAGAAAATAGGAAGTATCTTGTTATGTAAGTTGTTTGCTTATGTAACGAGCTGAGATATGGGACTTCACTCATATCATTTGTACTTAAACGTTTTGGTTATTATATTTACCAGGGTGCAGGATTACTCCCCTTTACCCAAAAAAGTTTTCTTCTCACTGGATCCTTACCCATCGAAAACTTAGGATCAAATGAGAAGAAACTTTAAAATGAGATTCGATTGGTTTGCCGACCCAATTTACTTTCTTGAAAATTAGGATGATTATTATTTCCTTTCGAGTCTTGATCTTTCTTCTTAACTTTCATGTCAACTTGTATGTATCAATTCTATCTAAGTAACGATGAAGATATGACAAAATGGTAGTTTTCCATTATGCCTTTTGTCTCGCTATATTATGCTATAGACTGGAAGATAAGCTTCATGATCAGTTAAATCATTTCATGTCTATGAGATAGTATTACATTTCCCCTTTTAATGTATAACAATATCAAGAAAGCTTTTTAATGTATAACAAGAAAGCTTTTTAGATGGCTTATGCACGTATATGTGTCTCTACCTGTTTGGCACCATGCTTTAGTTGGCTTATGCATTCTTGCTACCTGCCTTAATTGGCGTTTCATACGTTAGTTGGCCCACTTGAAATATTAGTCTTGACTATGTCATTGTTTGTGGTAAATTAAGAAAGCTCAAAAATATAAAATAGAAAAACCCTGGACCATAAGCTAGTGATATTTTGTAAGACAACAAAGACTAAAATTGGTTATTGTGGTTTTAATTAGTCAAATCTTTTATATAATAAAATAAAGTGGGGACTCTCGTATTTGAGGAAAAACGAATATTTCCTTATTAGGTAATATTTTAATTATTATTTTTCAATCTATAAATTAATAAATTCGTTTTTTTTATATAATACACAAGTAGAAGATAAATACAAAAAGAAGATAAATACAAAAAATATAGATAATTTATAATCATAAAAACTATAATTAAAAATCATAAATCAAACAAAACAAAGATTAAATTATTTGTTTTTTAATAAATAGAAATATATCATTCTAAAATTTAAAAAAAAAAAAAAAAAAAAAAAAAAAAAAAAAAAAAGGGGGGGGGGGGGGGGGGGGGGGGGGGGGGGGGCTTGCCCAGGCGTTATAACTAGTTGAATAATAGATAAGTTTTTAATTTGTCAAGAGTAATGGATACCTTACTTATAAACAAAATATTATATTGCAAAATTATTGCTTTGAGTCAAGTGTTCTTTATGTTGATAGCAAGTCCGCCCTCACGTACTGTTTCAGTAGACCACACATGCTTGGGGTTTTGACAAATCGCCTCCCAAGACGAAAAGAAGCAATGGATAGTGCTACTAACAAAAATGCACAGTTACTGGTGACAAGCCGATTGAACTACTGAGTTTGCAAGTAACGAAGTTGATAGCCATGTGGTACTAATCAAGAGGAATAGTTTTGGTGTGTGAAAGTGCGATTCAAATATACTAAAAGGAAAATGATAAATATTGCGATAAAATCTTCCTACTTATATGCCTACCCATGAATTTGTGACACTTGGAAAGGTGATTGGATGAAAGGATGAGAGAAGGTATGCCTACCCATGAATTTCTGACAATTAGTTTATGTCCTTTCTTCTGGTTTTAAAACATAAAATCAACACTAGAAAGCTAGCAAGAAGCTAGATACTACAAGGTAAACACCACAGAAACCTCCCATGAAAAAACCCGCGCCCCCACCAACAGAACCAGCATCACAACAACGCAACTGGAGCTAAATCTCCTATTTAAAAAATTATAGAAGAGTTTTCAGTTCCTTGTCATTGTAATGAATTCCTCGTAGAGCTTGTTTACATTCAAGAATGATGAGCCACCAGGGTCTGTCGCGCTACGAGCCTTTTCCTGCCACTCAATGGCCTTGTTCCTCATTTTGTGACCTCCTTCTCCCATCAACTCTTGTACAAGCCTCTTAACTTCCTCTCTTGTCACATCCTTTCCCATCTCCAAACCAACCTCCCATTCCTTACATATGTACCTACAGTTCGTCAACTGATCCCACAAATAGGGCCAACATATCATCGGTACTCCTGTTGACAAGCTCTCAATGGTTGAACCCCAACCACCATGAGTCAAGAACCCTCCAATGGATGGGTGGCTTAGGACCTTTTCCTGTGAACACCAGCTTGCAATAAAGCCTTTTTTTCCTAGTAGCTTCTCAAGTTCGGGAGGTAGAGCAGTAGATTCTCCTACAACCAAATCCGATCTAATTATCCAAAGGAAATAATGATCACTATTAACAAGTCCCCAAGCGAATTCTATTAGATCATGTAGCGACATTACTGTAGAACTACCATAATTTACATAAATGACAGACTTCGCTTCCTTGGATTCAAGCCATTTCAGACACTCTGGTTCTTCTTTCCATAAGCTGTATGAAATATCAGTTGTTTTTTCTTTCTTGGGTATATTATTAAGAAGTAATTGCATGGGGCCAACCGTATAAACTTGAGGAACCATGGACGTAAAAGCATTGACAATACTAGGTTCCAAAGCGTCAAACGTGTGGAAGATATTGTGTGAAACATTGTGGGAGTTTTGTGAAGATTTATCACAGAATTTTAAAAATGCCTCACGTAGGTCTGTTGTCCGGATTACACTGTTCATGTCCTTTAGCCGAATTCCATCCATTCCAGGAACCCAATCAATAATGGTGTCTAAATACCCATTTTTCAAGTAACTTTCATCTGTATACATGAACCATCAGTATTATAAAACTTTGTACATCTAAAAAAAAAAAAAATTAAGATCGAGGATCCAATTAAGCTAAATATTTATAAGAAAAAAATTAATATGCCGGGTGTGGCACATGCTACACCCGATTTTAGGTCACGAAGTGCAAAAAAATTCAAAACTGCCGTTCTGTAGTATGTGCAACCCCAAAAAAAAAATTTTTTTTTTGCTACTTTCGTTTTTTTACGCCAGCTGTAACTTTAGTTAACCCAACATTTTTTTTGTGCAACCACCCTCTTAAAATTTCTGAGTCCGTCAATTAGCATAATAAAATTGCGCATGAGTTGCACTCATGCACAACATTCCATCACTTGTCAGATCGAGCTCATGGCGCTTCTTACAAATAGTTAGCTTTTTTAATATGATTTAACACACACCCTACATGACACATCTTTTATCTTAAACGGGAGTTGAATCATCATCCACTTTGACACCTTAACTATATACCGTGGAGACACAACGTACCCTTATCCAATTAGTTATACCTAGCTAGCTTCTTAATTACTGGATCCATCATATGAGTCTAAAAATACACATTACAAAAGTTACGCATTAGCTCTATAAATCTGTGCACTGGCTTTACTGATGCACAACAATGGCGTTACTTCAAAATCTGTAAATTAATGTGTGAAGCTAGTGCACAACTTCTCACGGATCTCACAAAAATTTAGCTTCTTACCGGATCATATAAAATATCTACATGTGAAAAACAAACCTTTAAGTGGTACCAGTCCTTTTTTGATGAGAGATTGAATCTGGTAAACACCCATGAAGCCACAAGCAGAAAGTGTCCAGTAGAGCATGATGGGGATGCCAAGCTTTTGTGCAGCATCAACAGTAAAAAGCGACATGAACCCATCTGATACAATACAAGTAGGAGGATCCGTAAGCCTGGTGGCAAGATCAAGAAAAGGAGCCAAGCAGCTGCTTTCAACGTGTTTAATTAGTAGTTCTACATCATCGTCATCATCAGTAGTAGGAACACCATCAGGGATGGTTTCAAATCGAAAACCAGATACACCATCAAGGTAGTTGGGCCCACCAGAACTGAGCATACGTTTATGTATGTCTTCTGTGTTAATGAAGGTTATATCGAGTCCCTTT